>JBAMCK010000882.1:0-107078 GCA_037075185.1 Drosophila pseudotalamancana | reverse complement strand
ATTGCTCTAACGGCACGCATAGCTTCTCTTTCATTCTTATCCATTTGTAAACATATTGTTTTTATTTTGCTTTTGCATTTTGTTTTACTTTTGATTTTGTGTGCATGTGTGTGTGTGTGTGTGTGTGCATATATAGATGTGTGTGTGTGTTCTATTGCGTGAAGAGAGGAATTCTTCGAGTAGGGCGCACACGCCTTTTGTTGTAAATATACATTTTCATATACTC
Source organism: Drosophila pseudotalamancana (assembly GCA_037075185.1). Lineage (NCBI taxonomy): Eukaryota > Metazoa > Arthropoda > Insecta > Diptera > Drosophilidae > Drosophila > Drosophila pseudotalamancana. The sequence goes on along the minus strand of JBAMCK010000882.1, from coordinate 106,852 downwards.
TACATATATATAAATATATATATATATAATAAATATATATATATAAACATATATCTATATATACATATATAATTTGTATATAGTTAAATTAGCATTTTATTGCAGTTGAGTATACTAGGTTGACTTGGTTTTCTTTTTATTTTTACTTATGTTTTTGTTTTTTGTTTTTTCTTTGTTGTTTACTGTTTGTTGTTGGTGTTTTGTTTCTTCGATTCGATACGAGGAGGCTTCTTTCTTATTGCTTCTTGAATTGATTTAATTTTTGTTTGTAGTCTCTGTTATTTGTTTTGTTTTGTTTTATTTTTATTTTTTAAATTAGTTTCGCTATATTTTGTTTTTCTTTTATTTTCGATTGTTATTGGATTTTGTTGTTGTTGTTGTTTTTTTTTTTTGTTGGTGTTTGGTTAACGGCAACGTAAGTAAGCTTAACATTGCCGCAGCGCTTCATTCATAATAATAATGTTTGTTATTAATTACGCGTTGCTAATTATAAATAATGTTTTAGTATCTTGTGTTTATCTCTTCATTCATCATGTTTGTTTGTTTGTTTGTTTGTTTATATATATATATCAGTTGTGTCCTCGCCGCTGCAGCTGCTCCATAGTTGTTATTTATTTGTATTTCTTTTTTTTTGTTTTTTGTCCCTTTCACTCTCGTCGACCAACATTGTTGTCCAATATTTGCGTTGCACCTGTTGCCTGCCACTAGCAACAGGGGCGAACACAATCAACGAGACAGCAAGCCGCCAGCAAGGAAGGATGCGCGTGTTATTGCCCAGCTATGCCCCCGCTCAAAACGTAGGTAGATTCATCATTGGGATATCCAACTAATTGGATGGATGGGATGAGCAAATTGCAAATGGAATTGAAATTCAAATTGAAATTGGTTTTGTTTTTGTTTTTGTTATCAATTGTCATCAATCCATTTGCATTTGAGGTTCAGGGTGGGGGGCATTGCTATCATCATCATCAGCTGCGCCAGAATGAGCTCTTTTTGAGCCTGACAGACAGTTTACGATGCACGCGCAGCCTAACCTGCTCCTGATCCTAAGTATCGTCAGACATGAACGCGTTCTGAGTCTTCGACTCCTCAATACGGCGGATTTGCTGGCGCAGATACATAATTCTAAAAAAACGTAACGAGTAAAGTAAACAGATTAGCAACGGATATATGCAACAATATTTGTGTGGCATACTCACTTCTGTTCCTGCAACGTCGCATTGATCTCTGTGCTGCGTACCAAGCTGCGCGCACACTTCAGTTCAGCGCATATCCTTGTGCAGGTGATGTCCCCAAATAGGTGAATGTCCTCACAGCACTTTTGCGCCTGCAAGTGTAACAAATTTGAAACCTTACAACAATATTATATACCATGCTTCAAACATCTATTTGCATTTGTATATATATTTATATTATGAACGGGATATAGTTGGGAAACAATCAGAAATTAAAATTTACTGGCTACTGGGAATTAGACTGGAATTCGAACCCGGGGACTGATAAGACAATTAGACAATTGGGCAATTGGGCAATTGGGCCGAGTATATAAATCCAATTGGATATTATATTGAAGACTATCTTGCAATCCCTATTGGACTTATTAGCGTAAGTTTTCTTATACATTGCTTAGGTAGTATTCTATTAATTTATTAATCTATTAGAACATTAAGTTGAAACGTATTTTATTTAAATTATATCTATCCGTAAGCCCGACTTATCACATTAAGGATTCACGATCGCAATAAATAAAAAGTGAAAACTGTAAAAGTTTTTAAAGATCTTAATTAATGAATTAATTAAACTAAATCAAAACATATCAAATTCTTCTCTGCTCTCTAAATTTTCTATTGTCTGTTAAACTAATCAAAAAAGTAATAACAATAACAAACATTTACACTCCTTAATTTATTCATATAACCATTTCAGTCCTCAGTTAAAAAAAAAAACCTATTCCTAGAACCTTAACCTTATCATTAAACCCTCTCTTAAAAACAGAATTTCCAATGAAATAAATATGCAATATCAAAGGTTACAATTAATGAAAAAAGATTCAGACTAAACAAAGCTTCACTTTCTCTTTATGAAAGCTATTCTTTTGGTAAACTAAAGATATACATTTAAATATTATATATTATATATATACACACTAGCTATAAACTCACCTGCCGCTCCAATACCTCCGCCTGCCAGTTGGTCACGTGCGCAATCAAATCAGCGCGGAAGTATTTGGCCAGCTTTGGTGAAATTTCCGGGCCACGGAGATTGGACGCCTGCACAGATGCCACACAGCTCTGGAGTGTGCTTAGAGTGGCTGAACCAGTGCCATCGACTAGTTTGGACAGAGATTTAATATGTCATTAGTATAATTATCTATGCATAGCGAAGTATATGCTTACGTTTGCGCTGCTGGGCCTGTTGCGCCGCCTGTTGTTGCGTTGCCTGTGCCACAGCCAAAGCTGCTGCGGCGATAGCTGCTGCAGCGGCCACCTGTTGATGTTGATGTTGTTCTAAAGCTGAAACACTTAAATCTAATTCTTGCGTAGGCGTTGGCGGTCCCTCGCCAAGCCCCGTTGCACTGCCACAGAGACTATTGCTGCCCATGGAGGTGATGACGCTGATGCCGCTGACAGTGCCCAGTCCGGATAGATTGCAGCTGCTGCTGCTGCTGCTGTTGTTGCTGCTGCTGCTGCCCCCGGCGATAGCATTGCTATTGCCGAGCGAATTTGTTGCCGGTGAGGAGGACACCACGCCAACGCCAACGGCAAGCCCATCGCCCGTCTTAAGGCCGAACGGTGCATTGCAGGTGTAGGCATTGCTTGCGTTCACATTGTTCGTGTGACTCACGATCGTTGGTATGGGACTCTTTGTATAGCTCAGCAATGGCGACAGACTGTGATGGGCATGTGGCAAGCACAGCGGTGAATTTAGTTGACTGCTGTCCCTATTCACAAGCAATGAATGTTGTTAGTTAATTATTATTAATTGTTTAAAATTAAAATTGTACATATTGTGATCATCAATACCTTAAGCTGCTTAAGCTGCCAGCAGTTACATTGTTGACCGAATTGTGGGCATGATTCACAACATCAACGACTGATCCACTGCCGGCACCCGTTGGACCCACACCGCTACCGCTGGCGCCGGCTACTAGCAAATGATGGTGCGGCACATCCACGCCGCTAAAGACTAAATGTAGCTTCTGTCGCATCATTAGCGCCTGCTCCTTGACGCCACTGAGCAGCTTCCCAGACGGCCCGCTCGCATTCGAGTTCAGATGATGCTCCTGATTCGCCAGCGTCGGCACAGTCGTCTGTAATAATAAATTAATGCAAGCATTTGAGTTCATCATTCAATTTCCGTAAAACAGAAATCATCATATACTTACGCTGGAGGTTGAGCCAATGTGGCCGACAACTGAGTTTCTAAGGCTGCTGTTGCTGCTGTTGGCAATGCTGGAGGGCACCGAGGCCAATCCGCTGGTAGGCAACATTGTGGCTCCGCTTACCGGTCCGCCTCCTCCGCCGCCGCCACCACCATTCCCACCCACACCAATGGCTGCATAATGCGCCCCCATGGGCGTAACCACTGCGCCGGAATTTGGATGGGAGGCCAGTCGTGGCAGTGCATTGCCCAATGCCGCCGCCAATGCGCCCTGTGGCATTAGAGACGTCTGTTCACTTGACTGCATGCCACCACCGACGCTGCCGCCATGTGTGGTGGGTGTGCCGCTTAATGAATAACTGGCCTCCGAGGTGGGCGTCGAATCGCCGCTGATGTCCATGTCAGCATTATCGTTATGTCGACCTAAATAGGAATGAAATTAATAATCGTCCAATAAGTGAATTACTCAAAATCTAATCCCTCACCATCCAAACGCCTTCGATGGCTGGGCGGGCCGCCATCGTTGTCGTAATTCCATCTCAGTCGTGAATTGTCGCGCGTTGAATTGGAATGTTTGTATGCTGCAAACGGAGGGAGAAGGGTATTAGTATGAGTGCTTGTCGTTGTTGTTGTTGTTGTTGCAGGAAACTCACTCGATCTTGAAAAGCGATCATCACGATCCCGGTCCCGTTCCTTATCGCGGTAATCCTTCTCACGATGCTGATCACGCGGCAAATTTCTAAAACAAATCGAAAAGTAGATATTAGATTTCGGTTTTGAATATTGTGTGTGCAATCCTTGAATAGGTAAGGTTTTAATAAAGATTTAATTAGATCGTGGCACAATCGAAACTACTATATCATATAGACTTCGAACACACATATATGTATATGCATCTCTCTAGCTCTTTACCTCAATTTGAAGAACTCTCGATTTATATCGAAACTCCAACATAGTATTTACAGTTATTCAAGGATCCACACATAATATATTTGATGGGTATATTACCTTTCTCTATCTACCCATTCCTTAGGCTTCTCCCACTGGGAAACTTCGGTTTTGCAGTTGTAGTAATACATTTTGCCTGCAACACATATAAATATACATATATAGTAAACAGATTGAGAGAGAGAGAGAGAGAGAAAGTAGGAGAGAGAGACTCACCTGACGAGCTGACATGCTCGCTCCAGTCGCCGTAGCGGGCCACACGCTCGCCTCGATCGCTGCGCTCACGTTTGTCTGATGGATTAGAATATGATGAAATGATCAATAAGGATATGTTGTTGGGATTGCGAGATTCGATTTTGATGCAGACCTGCGTATTTGTCCTTCTTGTACATATCCCGATCGCGATCGGCGCCTCTGTCACGCTTGTCACGCATATCGCGGTCACGCTCACGGTCCCGATCATCGGAGCCGGAGCGTTTGTCGTTTTCGCGCGATGAGCAAAGCTTGGCGCCGCCGCCGCGACGATCCCTGTCATGATTCGTTCGATACGACGACTCCGAGTCGCGATCATTGCCGCGCCGATCACGTTTATCTGGAATTTTTCAATGGGAAACGGAATTAGAATTGAAATTAATTAATCTGATTCAAGAATAACTACCGGAATATTTATCCTTTTTGTAGAGATCGCGATCTCGATCACGCATCTTCTGTATGAAACTGTAGCGATCGTTGCTGCCACCACCGCCTCCGCTGCCGCCGCCGCCACCGCCGCCACTTCGATGATCGCTGCGTTCGCGCAGGTCATGCGATCGCGATGATGGTGAATCAATGTCCGGTGATTGTGAGCGATAGCTGTTGCCATTATTTAATGGGCCACCGCCACCGCCGCCGCTGCCCCCGCTACCTCCTCCGCCTCCGCTGCCACCGCCGCCGCCTCCGCCACCACCGCCGGCACCACCTCCACCGCCAGGCGAAATGTCACGATCGCGATAGTTGGAGGAACGATCGCGTTCATAATCGCGCTTTGAACTGCTGTACTTTGAGCTCTGTCGAATAAGATTTTTGGAATATTATGATTTGCATTAATACATTGAAGACCAAAAGCAAATTTTGCAGATGATTATTGTTATTGTTATTATTGTTCTTGTTGCAGTTTATTGATTACTGATATTATTGTTATTGTAATTGTTATTGTTATTGTTATTGTCATTATCGTTTAGTCGTTATATATTACCAATGTCTTGGGGAATGGGACAAAAAGTTGAGAGGTGATTAGTAAAAACTAAAACTACGGATATATAAACATAAAATATGCTACTTAAATACGTTTTTATTTTATTGCCAATTCATGTTGTTTGTTTGTTGTTGCTAATGTTGCTTTTGATTTGTTATTGTTGTGCAGTTCCAGAGTTTTGTTTTAGTTTTTTTTTTTTAATTTTGAAAATTTTTGTGAATTGTTGTGCATGTGTGTGTGTGTGTGTGTGTCTGTGTGTGTGTTGCTTAAGAGGATACGAGATATTACTTGTGGGCGACACGAAACGAACATAAAACACGAAAACAAACGAAACGGTAAAGTGAATTTTGTTTTTTTTTTATATTATTTTTAATTTAGTTGTTGCATGTTGTAAGTTATTGTTGTTGTTCTGAATTTATGTGAGTGTGTGTTTTTGTGTGTGTATTGTTATTTTTGTTTCATCAGTTTAATTCAATATTTCTTCATTGTTGATTCATCTTCTATATTTTATTTATTAATTATTATTATTATTTTTTTTTTTTTTTTGCCAGAGTTTTGCAATGCAATTGTCCATTTATTGTTGTTGTTGCATTCATTACTTACATCAACGCGACAAATTCCGATGACCGCTGATGCTGCTGCAGCTGCTGCATGTGCCGCAGCATGCGCTGCCGCGTGCGCCGCTGCATGTGCGGCAAGTTTATTGCTGCTGTGGCTGTGGCTGTGACTGTGATTGTGACTGTTGTTAATGCTAATGCTGTTGCTGTTGCTGCCGCACATGTTGTTATTAAGAATGTTGTTGCTGTTGCTACTGCTGTTGTTGTTGTTGTTGGTCAGCATTGATAAATCAACGGCCATGTTGCTTCTGGTGCTGCTGCTGCTGCTGTTGTTGCTGCTGCTGCCGCCGCTGCTGCCGCTCGTCATAGATGGCGTTGGCGTCGTGCTCGTCCTGCCGCGTGGCCGCGCCTTTCGAAATTGTCGCCTCGTCGTGGTTGATGTTGTTCTTCTTCTTGTCGTTGTTATTATTTTTATTATTAACGTTATTATTATTATTATTATTATTATTGTGATTGTTGTTATTGTGATTATTGTTGCTGTTGCTGTTGCTGGCTGCTGCAGCAGCAACACCTCAATGTTGCTTAGGCACTGCAGTCTGAACTTCTTAACGGTTATTCTCCTCCTTAATACGTGTATAAATCTATTCTAAGGTGTGTCTTCGTGTGTGTGTGTGTGTGTGTGTGCGATAGTTTGTGTCTTTGTGTGTGTGTCTTGGGAATAAAACTTTCGTCTCCTTCTATTTTGTATTTTGTTGTTTATAATATTTCGGTTGTTAATGCTGTTTATGGCTTAGGCACGTTTGTGTTGTTGTTGTTGCTGGTGTTGTTGTTCTTGTTGTTGTTGTTGTAAGCGAGTTTTATGTTCAAATTTGATTTTTAAGGCTACGTTTGAATATGCGCAGTGTTGTTGTTATTCTTCTTGTTGTAATTTATTATAATTAATTAGATAATTGTTTTTATTGCTTTGCTTTTTGGTCTTGCAATTAAAGTTCTTTAAAGATATTCATTTATCAAAATTATGCATTTGAGTTCTATTTTTTTTTTTTTTTTTTTTTGGTTTTGTTTTTGTTTTGTCTTTTTTATGTTTATATATGTAATAAAATTGTTTGATATTCCGCTAGTGAACTTTTAGTTAAATATTTACAGTTATATATCGTTTAAATATCATTTAAAAATTGTATCCGATTTTAACGCGTTATGTGTATATATAATATTTATATTTTAACAAGTAAAACGGTTTGTTGGTTTTTTTTTTTTTCGATTGGTGTTTTATATTCCTTTCCTTTTGTTTCCTTTTTTTTTTGTTTTTTTGTTTAGTTTTCGTTTCGTTTATTTCGTTTTGTTCGTTTTCGATATTTGGCTTTGTTGTTGCTCGATTTAGAATATGATTGAATTATAGATCCAGTGTGTTAATATAATATATATATATATATAGATAATATGTTGCTTTATCCAAGTGTTACTCTAATTACGTGTAAATTAGTTAGATCAGTTCGTTTGATTCGCTGCAATGCCGAGTGCCCAAAATATGGAGTGGTTTTTTTTTTTTTTTTTTTTTTTTTTTGTTTTTTTGGAGAGGGTGACAAATGAAAGTTGCGTCAGTACTACAACATATAGACAGATACAGCTATATATACATATGTGTAATATATATACATATCGAGTATGTGAACTATATGCAAGTCAAAATTATTGAAAGCATCCATTAACACACCTTCTAAATGCATTAACATACATACATATACACTACATATACTGTATATATATGTATACTATATATATTGCACATTCATGATACTATGGACTGGCACACTTCTATAATACAAATTGAACTAAATAAGCATTAAATATTATATAAAAAACCAACATAAAAGCCTATGAATTACAATTGCTACATTCTTGATGAGATGATTTCAAATAAAAACAAAGGATTTGATTAGTTAGTAAACGAATTAGTATGAAATAGAGTTTGCGAGAGATATGCTATGAAAGTTTAATATGAGTTTCACTCTCCAACACCATATATTCTCACCTGGTAGGATGTGTGACTGGTATGCTTCTCAAAGTACCTGTAAAACGGAAATAAAAGACGAAACACGAATTAAATAAAATTAAATTAAATATATTAAGTCAAGAGCTAATTACTGAAAAAGTTTTTCATTCAAATATGCCAACTTAATACACATATATAACTATTTGTATATGTATATATAAAGCTAATGTTTAAAGTAATTTTGAACTATTTAAATGGGGATGAAATAAATTGATTACTAATAAACAATAAACATGCAATTTAAAAGCAACAATTAATGAAATAAACTAATTATTTATTTGGTTTTCGCAGTGCTGTAATTCATTTTTGTATGTGTGAAACACAGAGATATAAGTTAATAAAAGTGTAATGATTAGGATGTGATATTATGGATTGGGTTCAAGTTTCATGCGTTTAAAGGGAATTGGATCCAATTGCTGGTCATCATCGTCATTATCAATATTATAGTAATTGTCTTCATAGGGCTGATCGGAGAACATGTATTCAACACCACCATTATCTTGATTCTCATTTTCATTAAAATTCTGCACATCTTGTTCGTCTTGTTTATGTTCATCATCATTACCATCGGCATTGTCATCGTCATCAGATAAATTATAACATGGAAATGCTTCAGTGTGTGCAATTTTGCTCGATATTAACTTATTGTTGCTATCGTAAATGCATTTGCAAACCGTATAAACAGCCGTAAAGACTGGCTTAACCATGCGTATTGGGCCAAGTAATTCGCTATCATCGCGAATCGATGCATCATCATCATCATCATCATCATTATTGACACCATTGATGATTGGCTCTGGATTTTTAGAGGCAAGCATCGGATTCATTTGATCAACTTCATCGGCCAAATCAATCGTAAGCGTGCACTTCTCTAGCTCATCTCCGATATTATCGTAATCGCCTTCGGGTACCAGATCATAAATCCTATTGTTGCATACAAGGGCTAATTGTTGTGGTATATTCTCGCCAACTGCCGGTAGATGATGTTGGCCAACGTAGTTTGGTTCACTCTGAGTTTCACTCCAATTGGAGCTACGGCCGGAATCTGTCTCGGACTCAGAGTCGTTCCACATGTCATTAATATCCATTACTCGAAGGTTGTTACAGCTCTAATAGAAATGAAAGAGATTCACAAATAGTGCGTGTGTGTTGCCTTTTTGCTAGTCCAAATAAGTGTGTTGCAAATATTTACCCGCAAACAAAAAATGAAAATAAGAAATTTCAATTCGGCTTAATTTGATTTTCTTATGAAAGACAACTGAATGGTTACTTTGTTTGTTAGCATACAGACTATAACATGCAATGCAATGCAAGAATTTCAATTCTATTTGAAAACAAATAAGAATAAATGACTTCAATTAATTAGAATGAATGCCGGAGTTAAGGTCCTTTACAGGTCTCGTCTCCAAACAAAAAGAATTGAGGCTGGACGTTTTTCTTTTGAGTGCTCAAATGCAAGCGGTAAATGACAGAGATGACAGAGAGAGCGACATACAGCTGAGCAATTGACAGCGTGCGAGCAAGAGGTGAATAGAGCGTGGTGAATAACTTGACGTAGACGACACAGCGAATGAACAAACGAACGTTCAGAGAATGAGCCAAAGCACGCTAAACGAGAGCATCGCAATGGAACAAAAAGAAGCAATCTAAATATTACAAGATGTCAATATGCATCGAACATTCATTAAAGTCATTCTTTCACTTATTAATTTGCAGAAATCACATATGTTTTTATATTCACATTCATTTAACTATGTATTTATTTATTAGCGACTGGTCACTATCACGATTCGCGGGGCGGGGACATATGAATTTGTCTGTGGGAGTGTGAGTGTGTTTGTGTGCAAGCAGCAGCACGGAACGTGCGTACATATATGTATATGTAAACAAAAGCTGGCGTTTACGTTTCGAGGGATTTTAACGAACCAAATGCTTATAGATTAGTTGAGCTAGGGTTTTAAGCAACTACATAAATAAATATATTTACATGCAGTGTTAGGATATGAACAAAATGTTATAAAATTTATAATTTACCCATCGTTCATTCGCTGCGGTTTTCTAGCATGCATTACCATCAATGCAAAGTTTTCGCCAATACGCTTCTCTTGTTATTGATGTTGTTTATTCAGTGCAGTGTTCCTGTTCCTGGCCGAAGAAGACGACGATAACAACAATGTGTTTATGGAGTCAGCAGTGGCATCAACTTATGGACCCGCGCTGTTCCCTCTTCCACTCTTTAAGATAATGGCGGCAGCGCTCCGATGCCTGGCTGCCGGGCCTCTTCCCCTTTCTCTGAGCCGCACTTCTTCCTGTAGCTCCTGCTCCCCACAGCGGAACGCGCGGGTGTGTGTGTATATATGTGTATATATTTATGTGTGTGTGTGTTGTGGCGCTGCTCTGTGTGTGTTTCACTGTATTTGCGGGTGTGCTTGTCCGTGTATGTGTGTGTGTTGTGTGTGAGTGTGCGTGTATGGGCTCTATCGCGGTCGCAGCAGTCGTCGACAAGTGCCGTTTGCCGTTCGATGTTGCTTTCCTAAAAACACGGAAATGTGTTTGCAAACATCAGCATCTGGCCATAGTAGAAATCCCAATCAAAATTTGCATGCCTTCTATGCGTTTGATTTAACTTATTAGAAGCTGATTTGTGTTTCACGCCTTCAAAAGCGCTCGCGGCTTGCACTTTTTCACTGGAGCGTGTGTGTGTGTTTTGTGTTTGTGTGAGTGCGTGTATGTCGAAGTATGTATGTACGTATGTAAGTGTTGGTTGGTCGTCGTCGCTTCTTCGAAATATTTGGCTATTTGCTGTTCAGTTTCGCTGTTTATCTTACCGAAGTTTATGAGTAGCTTGCATTCACTTTCTTGGTAATGCAGCTAGCATGCGATACTTTGAATTATTAATCAAAAATATTAAAATTTGCCTAACTGCTGCGTTTGCTTTTGGCCTCTATACTTGATGATTTTTTTCAATTCTCTCACATTACGCTTTGTGCGCTCTTTCGTTCGTCGGCACGGCACGGTTGTGTTGAGTTTACAGCGTTAGTTCGTATGTTTGTCTTGCTCTGTGAATGTTATATATTTATCTCCGTCACTCCAGTCGTCAGTGACTAGGCTCAACTGCCGGCAGTTTTCAGCACTAATTTTGCAGTGTGGTGAAAGTGACACTATGTTATACTCGAAATGGCAGTGTTGTTACTCAATTGAACTTTTAACTCAATTTATTAGTTCGAATGTAACGCAAACCCTTACTTACTAACATTGTTATGTAAACGCACTGTAAATATTGTACGTAAATATATTTATGTTAAACAATGATAGGAATAACAAATTGTAAATATAGAATTCATAAGTAAGAATGAGGACTAAGTGCCTTACTTTATTTTTGTTCCATTCAAATTATATTCATGTTTAAAAAAGTACATGTCATCGACTATTTAAAATGGCCGCTTAAGGTATCGATACTGAACAAATAAATATCTTTACTATCGCTAACTGTAATATGTATAAATCGCCTGTATATCGATTTGTTAGTAGCAGCTCTGAAGTGTTGGATTATATTTGACAGATATTAAAGCGCCCACAGTTAAAAACCGGCAGATATGATCAACGTTCCAGACAGCGATGTGAGTATTCTTTGTTGTATTAAAATACTCATTCATATAAATATGTTTGCTTGCAGCTAATAAGAATTCACATTTTTATACCACCCAATGCCGAATTTAAACGGCCCATGCTTAGAGTAAGTCCCGTTTGACTGACCCTTCGGCTGCCATTTATTTTTGCTATCCATTTTTTTTTTGCAGTTCTGCGAGTATTGCGTGGAATATGAGCAAGAAGTCCAGTTGCTGAGTGAACGACAAATGACTTTGCCAATCACATTGCAAAAGCCACTCTCACTGTTGCACATGGAACGCTGGATAAGCGTTACTCTCAAGGACATCACAAGCGCACCGCACCGGCTTATTGATCTCTGCGAGACCCAGCCTCGAGCCGATATCATAATATTTGATTTGCATTCCCTAGTCGCCGAAATGCTTAGCCGACCAGTGATGGAGCAGTGCTCGAGAAAGACTTTCGTCCGTCAGATAGCCAAGTGTGCGGCTGCCTTCTGCAATTACCTCGAAATGATCCGCGCCAGCAAACGAGCCCGAAAAACTCAACCAGTCGAAGCGATCGTTGTAATGCCCATCGAATCGTATCCCTTGACTCAGGCCCAAATGAAATTGCTTATCGGGCTTTACTTCAGCGACCATAAGCTATATACAAACTTTGCCGCACTCTCGCAAGGCGTTCGCCGCTTCGTGGGGATCTGAGTGTGCAGCAGCTGCCTTTTGCAATTATCCCGCAATGATGCGTTCAGCCAAGCAGAAGTAACTTCTTTGTGCTTTGGACCACCATCTAAACTGAAGCTAAGCTTAAGCCTAATGTTCTCGGAATTGTATTCCTTACTCATTTCATCCCACATTGTGCAGCTGCGTTTGCAATTACCTCGCAATGAAGCATTCATCCAAACAGAAGCAACACTTTTATCAGTATCTTATGCAGTCTATTGTTTGGTGCAACCATCTAAACATAAGCCAAACCTAAGCCTAAGTGATGTCCAGGAAATATATCCCTGTACCCCTGATTGGGCTTTCTTCATCTATAAATCAACTTTGTGGTACTCGCGAAACGCAAACGCCTCTCCCTAGGGATCTAATATTAATTCGTATAACTTAAATAATAGTGCCTTAAAAACTTATCGTATCAAATATTCACGCTCTGCTGTTAAATATTGCCTCAGAAACTGTGCTCCTCATTGCTTATAGCGAGATTAGAGCAAATCCTTATAAGTATGTTGTCTTTGTATAAGTAATTTATTCGTGTATTATATAAACTTTAAATTAATGCACTTTATTTAAGCTTAAGCTGTGGAAATAAGAAAAGTTAAGCGCAGCATTTCAATTAGATAAAAGTCCATCATTTTTTTTTTCTGTTACGTTTAATAAGTTATAATATAATATTAAGTATTAAAAAAAAAATTTCAAAAAAAAACTAACGAATATTATAATGTATATCATATTGAGTAAATAGCGTTGGTTTCGTCCTTAATTGTAAGAGCAGAAAAGCGAATGTGGATCGCAGTTTAGATGAAAAGGAACTAATCGACAACAATTCGAATTCGTGGAGCTCAGATATAGTCCAGCATGCCGCTAATTATCTCAAACGCATCTCGGGCTGTACTCTCGATGGATGCACTGGGCAATAGGTAGCCATGAACACCGTTATCCGCCAGCTGAAGCGTATAGCTGAATGGTATTCCAATCTCGTAGGCGGCAAAGGCGTCCGCACAGCCTAAACGAATGGATGATTGGATTGGATTGGATTGGCTTGAAGATTTCAGATCGAAATGTGAATCCTGGCTACATACCCGATCGCTGCTCAATCAAATCGTTGGCCGAGTCCACCTTGTAACGGGACTTGCTACCCTTTTTGCGAAGTGCATCGGTGCCCACCATGGCCACGTCCAGGAAGTCATCCATGCGCTCCAGATTGAAGGTGGAATTGGCCTTGACCGGATAGGACAGCACCTGGCCGTAAGCCTGCAGTGATATATACAGCTGCAAAGATAGTATTGTTAAGTACCGGATAAATCCGATATATATGTATATATATTTACCTTGATCTGTGTGCGATAGTCCATTAGAAAGTCGGACACGGCCTTTGTTTCTGGCTCCGAGAAGGGCGACGGTCCGGCATAAAACTCATTGCAGGCCGCCTTGGAGCTGCCCCGCTTGCCCCACTGATACAGCCAATTGCGATCCAGATCCACTCCATAGCAGATCTTATCCCCCGTCTTCTTCTGCTGCAACCACGTCATCGCCGAATCGAGCAATCCACCTGGCGGCTTAGCCACATGCTGCGAGCGGGACTTTTTCCAGAACCTATCGTATTCATGACTATACGCGTACCCGTCTGGATTGAGCACGGGCATTATATACCAGGTGGTGTTCCTAATAAACTCGTGTTCCTCGTCGGTTTCTGCAACAAGGAATCAATTTTAAAGGCTTGCTAAATCGATAAGTATCGATCTATATTAGTTTTGAATATGTATTGATAACTACCGATAGTCGATAACATTCTAAAGGTATCGATACGGATCGACAGGTATCGATAAGGATCGATAGGTATCGATTATCTAAAAGAATCGATACATATTAGTTATGAATATGCAATCTTTATAGAACTATACGAACCCATTTTAAAGGCTTATTGTTAACTACCGATACGATTGACCGATATTCAAATCGATAAGAATTAATCATTATTTTTTATAGATATTAATTCGCAGATATCGATGAATTATGTACCTTATGAGTCAATTTTAAAGGCTTGCTGTTAACTTAAGATAAATATATCGATAACAATCGATCGATAAATAGGTATCGACTCACAGATATCAGCTTTTCATGCAATGCCTGAATAACTTTACTAACCCAGTTATAAGAATTAGTCTTACATAGCGATAGCTTAATCGATAAGCACCGATAAATCTTACTTTTGTCTGTGCAAAGACATCGAAATATTCATGTAGTGCCTTTATAACTATACGACTATGATTCAAGGGAGAATATTTGAATTTTTGTCTAATCGCAGTGGGTATGGCATCCATTTAGGTAACCCCCGACTACAGTTTCTATCGGGAATCTGTCAGTGCCAGTTTTTTAGTCAAATTTGTAGAAACAAAAACCAAATTCACACGATCAGGTGAAATCTTGGCAAGCGGAGCGCAATGTCAGCGCCCAAGTGCCAGTGCAAGACGCAAAAGTCTGGACCTGGACAACAGCCAAGCCAATCTGGACAACAACAGGGCAGTCAGTCGGGACAACAGCAGGGCAATCAGCCTGGACAACAGGGCAATCAGTCAGGACCATTTGTCCCGAAACCCTGTCCGTGCAAGAAGTGCAAAGAGAAGGCAAAGGAGCTACAGAATGGCCAGATGCAACGAACTGGAATTTGCGGCCAATGCGCCGCTGCATCAATTGGATCGCCATCGTGCATGGGCGCTGACTCGCTGCCGGATGACTCTGAGTCAACCGGATGCACTTGCGGACATTCAAAGGGAACGGGGCCAGGAGCCGGACAAGGTATGGGACCAGGATGTGGGCAAGGAGGGGGACAAGGAATGGGGCCTCAAATGTGGCCGGAAATGGATCCCAGAACGAATCAAGGCATGGGTCAAGGAATGTGGCCAGATATGGATCCGGGCATGAATCAAGGTATGGAATCACAAATGTGGCCCGAAATGTATCCAGGAATGGATTCACAAGCGTGGCCAAATACGGATCCAGGAATGGATCAAGGAATGTGGGGACAAACGTGGCCAGATATGGATCAAGGAATGAACCAAGGATGGCCAGAAATGGATTCCGGAATGGGTCAAGGTCAAGGTCAAGGTCAAGGCATGGGTCCTGGCTTGGTGCCCGACTACATGATGGACAACTATCCACAATACTATGCCCCGCCGGACTATCCACCGCAGAACTATATGGGACAGGACGAGATGCCGCACTCGAGTCGAGGCAATCAGAGATGCCAATGCGCTGGCGCTCAGGCCAGAGATCTCTATAAAAAAAATAATACGAATAATAATTATAATAATAATAATAATGGCGGTGTGGCATTCGGCGATTTGGAGTTCGGACGCAAGTCGAGCATGACCGAGGGGATGCCCAGGCGCGACGAGAATGCCCGACCCTCGAGACCCGGCTGCAGCGTGAACTACGGCCAATTCGGCTTGAATGGAATGGGTTCGTTGCAGGGTCGTGACACCCTCGGCCTGCCGATCCACCTGCAGGGCAACGCGGGTCTCCTAAACGCCAGCGGTCGGTCCACTTGCATTGATCACACATACTGCAGCGAGAACTGCGGCATCAACGACGACTGCTCCCCCACCTGCAAGACAAGAGGGTCTGCTAATAAAGGTATGATGGCGAACGGAATGCGTCTGTTCAGCAACGAGTACGTCAACTCGATCGTTACCTTTCTGCTGGAGGTGCTCGGGATATTGGTGTAAGTATTAAATGCATTCATTTCCATTCCATTCGGTCGCCTTCTCTTCTTTTTAATCTATCATCCAATTGGCAGCTTCTTTGCCATCTGCACGTTCACATTTTGGATAACTGTCGGCTACTACGTGGTTCACCTATTGATCGAACTAATTAACGCTGATCGCAATGTGCATGTGGCCGTTGGCATTGTGTTCGCATTGCTCATTCTGGCCTTTGCCATAACGCTGATCACCCACAGTCACGGTTGCTGTCACGGCCACGCCCGATCCGCCAGCAAGGCAATCAAGGCAACCGCCACCTCCGGCCACTCCCCCCATAAGAAGGCTCCGCCAAAGGCGGCGGCGGCGGCAACCGCCAAAAAGCCCTGCACCACCAAATGCAAGGCTGGTGTCAAGACCAAATCGAAGGCCCAACCACATCCAAACCCACAACCCAAATCCGTCAAGTCGGCCAAAGTGGTTAAGGTTAAGTCCGCGAAGAATGCCGCATGTGGTAAGCCGAACAAGGGAAAATATACGGATTGTCAGGGTCGTAAGATCTTCGACAGGTCGCGTCGCAATGCCATCCTAACGGAGATGAAGCAACCGCCCACATGGATCATCTGGCTCCGCAGCAGCGTCAACAGCTTTTTCTGCCGACGTTGAATCGTTGCACTCATGACTATCAATGCACTGACACCAAATTTGTAGTACGAAATTTAGGTTTTTACTAGAAATCCTGAAAATATAACCCATTTCAAAGATAGTGGCAGCTATCTAGTTGTATGACTGAAATATCTCCTTTTCCTGACTTGGGTTCAGGTTCAAGTTTTGTTTTGTATTCGCTTGAGGCTTGGCTAACTTTAAGGTATTTCTGCCTTGGGGTAGCTTGAAAGAAAACTATTTGGTTTAATTTTGGAAGGTTTAGGGATTGAATTAGCCCTAATGGTTAATGTTTTTTTTGCCTTGGATTGGTTAGGAGGAAAAGTATTCGTTCAATTTCGTTAGGTTTACTGCTTGGGCTAGCCTTAGTGCCTTACCTTAGGGTTTTTCCTCTTTGGATTAGTTAGGAGGAAAACTATTCGGTTCAGTTTTGATAGGTTTAGGGATTGAATTAGCCCTAATGGTTAATGTTTTTTTTGCCTTGGATTGGTTAGGAGGAAAAGTATTCGTTCAATTTCGTTAGGTTTACTGCTTGGGCTAGCCTTAGTGCCTTACCTTAGGGTTTTTCCTCTTTGGATTAGTTAGGAGGAAAACTATTCGGTTCAGTTTTGATAGGTTTAGGGATTGAATTAGCCCTAATGGTTAATGGTTTTTTTGCCTAGGATTGGTTAGGAGGAAAAGTATTCGTTCAATTTCGTTAGGTTTACTGCTTGGGCTAGCCTTAGTGCCTTACCTTAGGGTTTTTCCTCTTTGGATTAGTTAGGAGGAAAACTATTCGGTTCAGGATTGGGTAAGCTTTAATTGCTAAGGGTATTTCCTCTTTGAACCTATTCGGTTCAATTTCGGTGGGTTTAGAGATTAGTTGATGAGTTAGAAGGAAAACTATTTGGTTCAGTTTTGATAGGTTTAGGGATTGGGCTAGCCTCAGTGGCTGACCTTAGGGTATTTCCTCTTTGGATAAGTTAGGAGGAAAACAATTCTGTACACTTTTGATAGGTTTAGGGATCGTGCTTCTACTCACTGTTCGTACGCATCCGGCGCAGTAGTTCGCTGATCATCCAGGTGGCTGAGGCGGGTCCAATCCAGGCCAGACCCTGGGCGCCAGCCTCTATGAAAACCGCATTGGCCTGGCCGGAGCGACGTTTGTGCTTCAAGCGCTTGTGGCTGGCAGCAGCAGCGGCGCTCGCCGCGGCGGCCACCTGCTTGGACTCAATCTTGACGACAATCAACGGACGACCCTCAAAGGAACGACCGATGTGTATCAGCTCGACGAGCTGCGTGTGTCGCATCCGCAACATTTCCAAATACCTGATTATGTCATCGTGCTCGTAGTATCTGTTCCAGGTGATTGAAGGTGGGTTCGTTGGCTGTTTGGTGGGTCGCCTTGTCGCTGGTGGTGTTGTGTACAAGTAGTTCTCCTTGTTGCGTTCGTAGGCAATGGCCTTGCCCACGTCGAAGATGAGCACCTCGTGGGCGATGCCCTCGAAGTTAAGCGTGCCCTGAAAGTCCACCAGCATCTTTGGCGGCACGAGGACATCGGTAAGACCTCTGCGGGTTGGATGATTACTTATGAGTTGGACATCCGGGCAGATGTCACGCTTGCTTACCGGAGACTGGGTCCCTTTAGCCATTGCAGCTTATTGCCATCCTCGCCCTTCTTGAACTGCTCCAGTGCCCGGACCTGCGGCTCATCCTGCGGCTTCAGACGCCATATCTGATACTTGTCATAGCTGATCCGATGGGGTAGCTCCGGCTTTGCAGTTGTGCTGCTTGTGCTGCTTGTGCTGCTGGTCACTCGAGTGACGAGCGCCTGAAGCAGCGGATTTTTTGTGGTGCTGGAAACGATACCACCGACACCTGCACTACCACCCACACCAGCCGCAGCACCGCCCGTCGCATTCACGATGTGATGGGCCAATATCCCGATCCAGTTCTGCGGATTCCGCAACGGATCCACAATGGTCAAAATGGGCACCTGGGGGGTCGGTAGAGTTGTAGTCGTCGTCGTTGTTGTCGTTGTGGAGGTTGCTTTCCGACGTCGCGCCTTCGGCTTGGAGGTCGGATCAAACCAGCCGGCGAACCACTCTGCAAACGAAGATTAAAAGTGAGCGGGCAAACAAGTGAAAGATCTTCGACACTGAGAAGCCAACCGGGTCAAACCCATTAGGTGCTCAGACTGTGCAGAAAGCGTGAATCCATAAGTCATGGCAACCCATCGAGCAGCCACGCAGAAGCTTCTAGTCGCCTGCTTAGGCTACCGTTAGATCGCATAGCGGGTCAGTGTGCCGAGTGCGAGGGGTGCTCAAACAGTTCCAGTGAGTGAATGCACGGCAATCAACTCTTGAAGCAACTAGATGATGCATGAAGCTCGACTAGATGATGCCCTGTTCGACTAATTGATGCATTAAGTTCGACTAGATGATGCATTAGGCTCGACTAGATGTTACCCTGCTCGACTAAATAATGCTAGATGATACCCTGCTCGACTTGATGAAGCCCTGCTCGACTAGATGATACATTAAGCTTGACTAGTTGATACCCTGCTCGACTAGATGATACATTAAGCTCGACTAGATGATACCCTGCTCGACTTGATGAAGCCCTGCTCGACTAGATGATACATTAAGCTCGACTAGTTGATACCCTGCTCGACTAGATGATACATTAAGCTCGACTAGATGATACCCTGCTCGACTTGATGAAGCCCTGCTCGACTAGATGATACATTAAGCTCGACTAGTTGATACCCTGCTCGACTAGGTGATACATTAAGCTCGACTAGATGATGCTCTGCACGACTAGATGATACCCTGTTTAAAATACTTTTCTTTGTGTCATTAGCTTTTAGTGGTTTTTAAGTAACAGCTGGTCGACTAGATGATGCCCTCTAACTTTCCTACGGTCAGATACGTCTTCAAGAATGAGACTACTCAACTTGAGGAGAAGAATGTATAGTCTCTAGTAATGATCTGATGGATCGCAGTTGATTAGACTAAGGAAATTTAAAGGATATTTTCTAGAAAATCGGATCTCTTCTCTGTCATATATCAATATTAAAAGTATTCGAATTGTGAATATCCTTTAAAGGACTCTCAGTTGAGGGGCGGATGCAGTACTCACTGTCATAGTCGGACTCCTCGCTGGAGGCTTCCGTTGTGGTCTTGCCGAACCCGAACCACGACTCCAGCCAGCCGGGCGGCTCGGTAGTCGGTGGCGGAGGCGTTGGCAGTGGCAACGGCGCCTGGGGCGTGGCTGTGGTGCTGCCAATCTTTTTGGTGCGCCGCCGCAGACCAAACCAGGAGCTGAACCAGCTGCCCAGAGAGCCGCCATCATCGTCGTCCTCATCGTCCTCGAAGTCCTCGTCGATCACCGCATTGTTGCTGTGTGCGCTGTGGTAAAGCGTGTAGCTGGGATATTTGGGCTTGGGCGTAGCTGTGGGACTCTCCTCGTCCGACTGGCCCGTGAAGCCATCGATGATCCGCGTCATTGCCATCTGCACCGGATAGAATATCATGCGAAAGAAGCTGCCAATTCCCGTATCCGAATATGAATCCGTGTCCGATTCTAAATCATTGCCGCCATCCTCATCATCGTCATCCTCTTCGTCATCATCATCGTAATACTCATCGGAGTTGTGGATATAGCCCGGCGGACGTCGTCTGATCCGCTTTTTGCTCACGCTGTCTTTCGTGCTCGACGAATTCTCCACGGATGCCACCGACTGCAGCTTCTCTTCCTCCGCACTGCTCGCAGCAGTCACAGATGGAGCTGATTCGGTGGTGCTGCTGGTGGTGCTGGTGGTGCTGCTGCTGCTGGCAATCGTGCTGGGCAGCTCCTCAACCATTGCACCGAAATCTGCGCCCTCCTCCGCCGAGCTGCTGTTCTCCACCGTCGGCTTCTCGCTGCTGCTGCCGCCGCTGTGGCGCTTCACTAGAACTGGACTCTCCTCGTCGTAGGAATCGTCGTTGTCATCGTAATCCTCGCCACCGATCAGGTCAAACAAATCGAAATCCGACTCGGAGCTGCGGCGTCTGCCCTTGCTCCGCTCCTCGCTGCCGTTCCGCCTGCCATGCAGCAAATGCACGGCCGTTGGCACCCGATAGCCACCGCCTCCGCCTCCATTAGCAGGATTCGCTGGCAAAGTGGGCGTGGCACGCTGTCGCTTTTTGCCAACGTTGCTGCTGCGCCGGCGACCGTTGCTGCCGCTCCCACCGCTGGGACGTCGTCGACCGCTGCTCACGGGTCGGGCAGCCGCTGTCCGGTTCGCCGCCGCAGCGACGGATCGGCGTTTAATGCGGTGCGGCACCTCAATGACGCCGCTGGACACCACAAAGGGCTGATCGCTGAAGATGGTGCCCGCTGCAGCGGTGGGCAGCGGAGTGTGCGGCTTCTCCAGCTGCGTGGATGGTTGTCCAGCAGTCGGCGGTTTCTTTGTCGTTCGCTTGCCAACCACAATTTGTGGTCCCGCTGCTGTGGTCGCTGGGGTCGTCACCTTTTGTCCCGGTCGCCGCTTTGCTGTTTTCCTCTTCTTCTTCTTCTTCTTCTTACGCTTGCCACGCTTCGGCCTTGGCGTTCGCGTGGGCGCCGAGCCGCGCGGTCTCGACGTCGTCGTTGGCAACTTCAGCAGCTGATCGCTGACGCTGCCGCTGCCGCTGGGACCGGCGACCATAATGGGCGGCGGCTTGTGCGTCGGCATTTTGTTGTTGCCCGCGGCTGTGCCTGGGCTGGGCGACTTTTTTGGTTTCTGCAGCCGGATGATCTGCGGCCGGGCCGTGGTCAATGCCGTCGGCTTCAGCACGGTCGTCGAGTATATCGACTGCGTATCCGAAGCGGACTGCAACGGATCGGGCGCCTGGCCCAGGGAGCACTGCTGCTCGTAACGTTGACGCAGCGCCTCCAAATCGGCATCGTACTGCGCCTTGGTCACGTAGATGTCGATGGCATTGCTGCCATTGGTTAGCCACGGCTGCTGCGACTTGGTATTCCGGCCCACTTCGCTGATGGCATAGACAATGCCGGTCGCGGGATTCGTAAAGAAAATGGGAAAATTGCTGCCGCTGCTGGCAGTTGCTGGATTCGGCTTATCGTGAATCTCAATTAGATCGCTTTCCACGTGCTGCGGAATTGCATCTGCATCTGCATCTGCTGACTGCTCCTGCTGCTGCTGCTGTTGTTGTTGCTGCTGTTGCTGCTGCTCAATGCTGGCCACCGATTCGTAGACATACGGCTGTTGGTCCTGATCATCGTCGAAGAACTGAAAGTCGAGCTCCGGCTGCTTCGACGCCAGCTCCGGATGGGTGTAGCGGGGCACAAAGCTCTCGCGGCGTCGCTCGTTGGCCAACAGATCGCGTGTCCAGCTGCGCGTCTCCCGCAGCAGACTGTCAAACTCCTCCGCGCTGGGATGATAGCCAAAGTCATAGGCGGCGCACGACATACCCGACAGACCTGACAGACTGGCCAGCAGAAGGCGCAGCATCAGCAGCTTTACGACTATGTGGAAGGCAGGCATTACATATAAATATATATAAATATATATAAAAATATATATAAATATATATACTATATATATATATATATATATGTATGTTGTTGGCCAAGCGAGTGGCAACTGGATTTGCTGTCCGAAAATTCTTGGAAATAAACGCGTACGCGACCGTTTGGCTGCGCGCCTCGTCGACAAATGAAACAGCGACCCAGCCAAGACCCAAAACCAACAAAATCCAACGACCCGGCCCCCTTCCAGCCCCCCCTCCAGCCCCATCCGCAGGAGAAACTCAAATGGCCCCCAATGAGAGTTTCGAATGCATAAAGTGAAGTCTCGGTCGTAACGTTTCAGTGAAGATGTCGCTCACTGTTCAAGCCATTCGCTAAGCGGTACTTGGTACTTGGTACTTAGTACTAGGTACTTGGTTGTTGGTACTTGGTACGAGCTACTTGGTACGGGGTACTTGGTAAGCGGTACTCAGTTAGTCGGTACTCCCACCTCCCCGCCCACCAGGCAAGGTTCTAATTGCGTTTGTCGTTGCTGTTGTTGTTGTTGTTGCGAGTTATCGAAGCATTGCAAATTGTCAATCTAATCGGAGAAGGGAATCAGCGATCCAGCTGCACAGTGGGGCAAAAGAGCAGAGCGAAAGTTGAATAGCGTCAAGCGAATCGAATCGTCAATGTTATTATAATTTATTATTATTGATATCATCATTATTATTATTATCATTATCATTATCATTATCATTATCATTATCATTGTCATTATCATTATCATTATCATTATCATTATCATTATCATTATCATTATCATTATCATTATCATTATCATTATCATTATCATTATCATTATCATTATCATTATCATTATCGCTATCATTATCATTATCATTATCATTATTATTATCATTATCATTATAATTATTATTATTATTATTATTATTATTATTATTATTATTATTATTATTATTATTATTATTATTATTATTATTATTATTATTATTATTATTATTATTATTATTATTATTTTATAATTATCATTATCATTACCATTATCAAAATCATAATCCTTATTATTATTATTATTATCATTATCATTATCATTATCACTAAAGACTTACATATGTTATAAAAAATTTATAATCCTTAAAATATATTTTTGTTATGTACTCATATTGGCATATTTAAGCAAGAAAACAAGATGTTAGAACCGGGTAATACGCCTAAAAGTGTGTAATTCAATAAATATGCGTGTGTAGCTAAGTGCATGTAATTAGAAAGTTCTTAGACAAGTTATTCATGCATGAATCGATCAAATTTGACAATATAATTTAGGAGGCGTTATAGAAGCTTCCTGTTAGAAACTTCCTGTTTATGAATTTTGATAATGGCCGTGCTTAAATACATCTCAATGAAATGCCTAAAAAGGCTCTTTACCGCCCACTAACTAAAACATATTATCAATCTAATATATGAGTGCGAGGGTGCAAATTTGTATTATTCATGTGAATCGTAAGATCAAATACAAAATATAGCTGCATGATCTACAGTTTAGCACAGACTACTTAACCTAGAAGAGGAAAAAAAAGTGAGTTTACCGAACAAAAAGTTTTTTCACATTTTAATTCATTTTTTTTAGTTTCTGTTGAAAATAAAACTTTTTTCATATTCAACAATTGGAATCAGTCCAACTATAAATCTGTTTGTCACTATATTTAAACAGATCTAAAAAAATGCGGTCATACTCGACTTTCTTTTTCGAATTATGTATGACTTTTTTACTAAGTGGATAAGCTTTAATACGTTCAATACTTTTGACTGGCTGTTAAATATTTAACATACTGTCCCAATATTACGGCAGCATACAATATCCCATGTTAGCCTTAACAGCTAATTAAGCAAGTTGTTAAATTTTAATAAGTACTTTTGACTGACGTTTAACTGCATGTTAAGTAGTAAACGAACTGTGTCTATATGAATCGATTTTATTAAAGCTATGGTCAAACTTAAGAGCTTATTTAGCACAGTGTTAAAATATAATTTGACCTCTTTTGACAAGCTGTTAAATAATTTATTGAGTTTTAGACAAAACAGCAGTCACAATACGCTTTCACATTTAACAGCTACTTTAACATGTGGATTAACAAAAAAGCGTTTATATTACATTTGCAGTTGTTATTTATTAATTGCTAATTAAAAACAAATTAACTTTTGCTTAAGACGCTGTTAGAAAACCCAAAAAATTGGTACCGCTTGCATTGGTTTGGTACCACTGTGCAATGCCCCTGTGCAACGAGGCAGTTGGAGAGTAAACTTGGCTTGCACTTCTTGCTTGGCGAGTTCTACAATTGGCTTCGAGTCATAATGTCGGCCATAAACTTGGCCATAAAGCAATATTCACAGGATATGTTAAGTTGAGCCGATGTCCAGATACAAGTTTCGACTTCTCCAACGTCCCCATTCGTAACTTTTATGAGCTCTATGCGAAAAATACAAAAAAAAAAAAAAAGAAAGAATAAGTAATTAAAAAAAATGTAGTTGAAGATGCAAAGTGGATAAACCTTATCTTTATCTTAATGAAGCGGACATCTTTTTTTTTCTACCAAAATATTTCTGATGTCATTTTTATTGCTATAAACCAGATCTTTCACTTTCTAGATATTCATTCTACTGTTGAAATTGCTGCCCTCAGCGTTCAGCCTTTGACTTTCCCCCAGACTTAAAGATCCCAGACCTCGGCCAGAAGGTAAGTCACAAGCACTTTAGAAACCCACAACAACAACTAAAACAACAACAACTAAAACAACAACAACTTAAAACAACAGTAAATAAATAGTATAACGACTACATACTATAACGAAAAGCAGCGACAAGTTTTGTGCACTCGACTTACTCGAGCGTTACTAAAAAACGTTTAAGACAACGGCAATACCCAGCACAAATACCTTGCGATGGGCGTGATAAGCGTGACAGAGCACGAGCCAAAGCACTCACGACACTGTGGAGTGTTCGGCTCAGCTGTGCCCGACCAGAAGATACCCTGTAAATGGAGTTTTGCTTCGTGCCAATGCAGAAGTCTTCACTGTAACTGTGGAGTTCCAGAAAACGGTAAATATTTGTATTTGATTTTTGCTATCCAAAGTTATAATATTTCTTGATTCATGCCTAAAGATGTCATGCAAATAGATTGAAATAACAAAAGAAAATATGAATTTCCTAGTCCATAAGGCATATTATATATATTTATATATATATTATTAAAAAAGTTACAAGAGTCCAGCTTTCATGGTTCCCGAGATCGAAGCGTTATTAAGACCGACTCAACCTAACTTATAAGACAAGCCACGCCTACTTCTATTTAATAAATTAATATATTTTTGCAATGTGTACGAAAATTTGTTCGTTTTCAATCGATTCTCATAAAGGGTTCGAATCCCAGATCGTGCATAACTTTGTGTAGGTCTTTCATAATATTCAAAAAAAAGTTCTCAAAATCGAGGAAAACCAATATAAATAAACATATGCATAACTTAAACTAACATGAGCATATATATATACATATATATATATTCTATATATGTATTTCATTTGTAACTTAATATAATGTATTCTTTGATAAATACTCAAAATTTTTTTGCGCTGCCAGAAGCCGGATTTTGGTTTGGCTAACAATCCAAACGCTGAAACAGGTTTTTTTTCCCAGGTTCAAGGTCTTAAAGCCTTGACTGAAAGAGATCTTCAACACTATTTTATTTTTTTTTGCACTTTTACTAAATTATACAAAAATGTATTTAAAATATAACATAAATGAAAAAAATGAATATTATAAATAGGAGATTTTTGTTTTACAGATTTATTGGTTTAGTTAATCCAACTCTGACTCCAAAGTTCGTGTCACTCGGCCATCTCTAACAGAGAACGAAAGCCGAAAATGGTTAATGGATCGTTGGTGGATAGTCACATACGATATTTACGGGTGAGCAACAGTTAACAATAATATTATACAAAGCCCGACTTATAAACAATAGCGAAAAGCCGCACATGTTTTAATTGCAGCTTTTCTTTTTAAGCCCAACTGCTCGCCAACATAATATATATATATATATATGTATATATATATATATATATACATATATATAGTATATTATATATGTATGTCTATATATGTAATTTGCTATTTCCAGAATATGAGCAATTAAAGTAATACTCATGGCTGTCAACCAAGAATGAATAAAATAAGTGCGCACTTGTGAAGTGCGGCTAGTCGTGAGCTACTCAAAGCCCAGAGGGCCCTACACTGAGAGAAATCTAGTCTAGCAAATTATATAAACATTTACCTTCAACTCAGTAAAAAAGAAGAAAATGATGTATGATGTTTATGTGAAAATGAAGGATGCGTAGCCTAATCCATAAAGTTTGTATAGCTTCGATCAGAATCAATAACCAATTCGATTGATTCGATTCGATTCGATTATCCGCTAGTCTCTTAAAAGCTACAGATTTCAAATTTTACATGTCGCATATTAAGTTTGTTTTCGTTAATCGATAACTCTCTTCGCTTAGTTGTTATCGCTAATACGTTATGTTGTGAATGTGTATGTATGTGTGCATGCTGAGTTAATTTTTGGCATGCATGTGCTAAAGAGCAGAACAGCACGGAGTTCTGAGTATCTCCTATTCAAGCAAACTCAACTATAGCTTGATTTTGGAAAGAACATTTTGCATTTAGAGACCTTTTTCTTCTTCTTCTTTATGTCAAAATAAACCGCTTCAAAAGTCTAGACCAAAGATTTCAAGCTCTTGCCAATAAATTGAGAAATTGGAATTTTTATTCTCTACTTTGGTGCCACTTAAGTGATGTAACAGCCGATTTAGAATTTTTTACAGTGTAGCATATTTCTATATAACTTCAATATTTTATTCAAGAATGTACTTCTATTAACAGACAGACGCATACATTTATGAATTGCAAGTGAAATTCATAACTGTAAACGAGTTCAAATTCCATTTGTATACCCAGTATCCAAAAGTATTGTCCAATGGGCATAATAAAGAGCTGCAAATGTATGTAACAGTCAATTAAAGACACTCACAAGAGACTTTTTCAAGTGATATATTTATATAGAAAATAAAGCTCGTTGTACAAAGTAGAACAAGAGAGGATGCCCTCGACCCGACTGAGCGATACACTGTTTCAAGTATTTTGTTTCCCTCGCTGCACTCCTCCAAATCTCGAGATTCTATGATTTCAAATAGGTTTTTCTGATTTCTTGATAAATCCGAAGGCATCCAAAAGCGGAATTCTGTGAATACTTCACATGCACACATCATTTCTAATCTGATACTTATACGTGTATAAAGTGTATACCCTCTTGTTAGTTTCAACAGGGTATTTTATAGTCTTGCACTTGACCATAAGGAACTCTCATCTATGAGTATGTGTCTGCTTATTTGTGTTTTGTCATTTTAAAGACTGTCGCTTACGTCAATTTCACTTTTCACTTGAACTAATTAAAAAACACTTTCTAACGTCTTAAAGTTCTCTTAATACCCTACAACAGGAATGTATCAAGAATTTTATGAGTGTATGGTAAAACATTCAAACTCACACATACACACATACACACACATAAATACACACTTACATTTAATTATGTGTATATGTATGTGAATTCTTCCACGGCCTTGCTAACAGAAATGTATTGTGAAACACTGCTCTTCTATGCAATTCTCATGCGTTCAAATAAAGTATACTGTTTTGCTGCTTATACTCTCACTCTTATTTGCTGCCTTCTGTATTTTTTCCTTTACTCTCTATATAGTTCTTTCACTATTTTCAGTTTGCTCTCTCGATTCTCTCTCTATATTTTCTTTCTCTCTCTCGCTCCCTCTCTCTCTCTCTCTCTCTCTCTTCTCTTATCTCTATTCTATTCTCTTCTCTCATTAATTTTCCCTTTACTTCGCCATCTTTTCTTTCTCTCTCACTCGTCCTCTCTTTTTTTCTCTCTCTCTCTCTCTCTCTCTCTTTCTCTCTCTCTCTTTCTCTCTCTCTCTTTCTCTCTCTCTCTCTCTCTCTCTCGCATTCTGTCTTTCTCTCCGTCTCTTTTTCTCCTTTTTTCTTTTTTTACTACTGCTCTCAGTTTTAGTGTCTGTTTTGCTTTCTCTTTATCTCTTTTACTCTCTCAGTATCGCTCTCCTTCTCTTTCACTATTTTTATCTCGCTTCTTTGATCTCTTGCTCACTTTCACCAGCTCTCTCTTTCTCTTTCATTTTCTCTCGATTCTTCTGTCTTTCCCTTTATCTCAACCTATTTCGCCTTTCCTCTCTCCATATATGTCTCTCATCCCCCCCTCTTTCTCTTCCTCCACCCTTTTATAACTCTCTTTCCCACCCTCTAATAGAATATTTGTATATTATTGGTAATATATATGCTTAAACAACTCCGATCTGGATCAGTCACGGAATTTTGTTCGCGAATAGCGAAAACCAATTGGCAATTTGATGTCCAAGGTCAGGTACAGTGAAGCTTCGGTGAACTCCTAGAAGGGGGAGGCGGAGCGGAGGTCGAGACAGTGACCAAAGATTCCGCAATTTGTCTGTTGCTCGTTTTCAATTAAAATGTAAACTGGGTGTATGAAAGACGACAGTCTTAAATGCCACAACAATGTGTGTGTGTTTGTGTGTGTGTGTGTGTGTGTGTGTGTCTTTGTGTGTGTGTTTGTGTGTATGTGTGTGTGTAGTTGGCGTGTGTGTCGCCATGGACAATGGGCAATTCTTCAAAAGGCGGCGTTTGCATACAAAATGAAACGAAAATAAAATCAAATAAAATAAAATATATAAATGTGATGCTTCATTCACTATTTCCACGTCACAACGAATTACGTATACACTACAAAAAATATATGTATATAAAAAAAAGAAAAAGATAAAAAATCAACAAAAGTTTACTTTAGCTGTTTATTTTTTTCTATTTTATTGTTTTTTTTATGTCAAATGGTTCTTAGCCAATCGATCGATCATTTGTTTTCAACGTGAATACTTAAGAGCTTGTTTGAATTGCTGCCAATTGCTGAGTGCTGATTGCCAAATACCCTATAATACATTTGAAGTGAAGTTTTTCATAAGTGATTCCCTATATAGGTGTATAAATACATTGTGGCAAAGTTTATTTACAAACGAAGTCTGTAAAATAATAGTTGCATATACATATATATTTTCACACATATAATCATTAATAAATATAATATTATGTTTACCGTTATCATACAGAATTTCATCAAGACAAGATATTTGTATTTAATATATATATATATATATCTATGTATACCTATCTATAAACTTAATTATAATGGAGTTCATCTCTTTAAGTGTCGTAACAGCTTTTGCTGATTGTCTTCATCTTTCGAAATGCATATACAGTACAGTCTCCCTACGACGAACACTGCTTACTTATTGATTTGCACCATTCCATTTCAATTTTATATATTCTTATAATACTACTAATACTAATTATTTGTAAATAAGATTTATTTGATAAAAAATAATACATTTTTGTTTATTTTTTATTATATAAGGATGCCTTACTGTATGGTATTTTTAAATTCAATAAGATGAATAAATAAAAAGGTATAAAAATCGAAATAGGACGATTTTACTGAATCTTATTTGTAAATTAAGATAAATAAATAAAAAACCATACAAATAATTTAAATTACGGAAGCTTTACTTTAAGAACTTTTATTATTAAATTGTTATTATTGAAGAGAAAGTTTGATTGAGTCTCTCAGTTGTCAACAAGATTTATTTAGTAAATAAAGAATAATACATTTTTTGTTCTTCCATTGATAAAATAATCCGAATTAGGGAGGCTTTACGCTATGTACACACACACACACACATAGCCAGACATTTGTGTGTATGTGTGCGGTAAGTGCTTTGTAGGGCAATTGCTGCTTTGCACATGAGAAGTTTTCGCCGCCTCAGCTGATGCCCTTTCCGCCAGCCCAAGAGACAACCTGTTGGACATGCGCTCAAAGCGCGGCAGGGGGTGGGGAACAACAACAACAACAACAGTAACAGCAACAGCAACAGCAACAGCAAGAAAACGTAAAAAATAAATGAGAGAAAATAAAAAACAAAAAAAAAACCGGTTAGGCATTAGAACCGTTTCCGATTCGAATTCTATTTTCCGCAGCGCAAAAAACAAAGTATATCTATACATGCATATATACTATATGTATATGTATATGTAAGTGTGTACATATATAACAAAATACAAACAACTTTAAAATAGGTCAAGAGATTTGCTCATTACATTGTGAGCCATTTACATTTTGACCAAAATCTGGCGGCTTCATTAGCCCGTTATTTTCATAATGCCGCCCAATCAGGAATGTTTTTTAAACGGGAGAGTGGAGTCACACACACACACACACACACACACAGTAATATTTATATGCATGTATAAGTGTATATATTATATATTAAAAGCGTAGCGAGGGCGGCGGCAGCGACGGCAGACGCTGCGCGAAGTGTCAAATGCCGAAGGCAGGCAGCAGCAGCAGCAGCAGCAGCAGCAGCAGCAGGCAGGCAGGCAGGCAGCGACGCTAGCTGCGACGCCAACAGCAGCACTGGCAGCAACAATGAGAGGCGGGCCGTCAGTCTTGATGATTTCGTGAAGCGATTAACACACGCCACGTTCTGAGCCATTAGTCAGGATCGTAAATGTGAAGGCAAGTGCATTCGGCAGGACCAACAACAACAACAACAACAATAACAACAACAATAACAATAACAACAACAATACATGACACAGATAAGCAACAAACAGGCAGCAGCAGCAGAATAAGAAGCAGCAGAAGCAAATACAAAAGCAGCAGCTGAGCAGCAAATGCAACTGAAAAGCGAACAACAACAACAACAGCAAGCAGCAAGTGCAACAGCAAGCAGCAAACAGCAGCAACAACAATAACAAAAGAACAGTTAAAGAAAAGCTAAAAGCAAGCGGCAATAAAAATAAATCATTGAAAAAAAAACGCGCCGCGCCAAAAGAATTTTGTATTTATTTATTTTTTTTTTGTTTTTTTTTTTTTTGCCAAATTACGCGTTCGCTTATTTGCCAGCAGCTCTTCTCGTACATTGACCGAATTCCTATAGCCACAACAACAACAACAACAAGAGCAACAAGAACAGCAATCAGCAGCTGCCAAAATGGATGCAAAGGTGTGTAAAGTGTGTTATTAATAATACTTAAATATGCATTTCGGCGTTTTTTTTTTTTCAATTAAATGCGTACAACAAAAACAAAAAACTGTAACATGTTTGCCCATTTATGTTAAGATATTTTTTTTACTTTAATTATAAGTGTGTGTGGGTGTGTGTGTGTGTGTGTGTTTTTTTTTTTACCACTTGCTGGCGTAAAAACCAGTTTTATTTACTTCTCACGCTAAAAAAAGGCATGAAAAACGAAACAAACTTCGTTTTCATTTATCAAATGCGAATTCAAGTGCAAAGTCAGCAAATGCAACAAGAACAGCAACAACAACGAATGCAACAACAGCAGCAGCAGCAGCAGCAGCAGCAGTAGCAGCAGTAGCAGCAGCAAAAACTGCTGTCAAAGACGCAGCTGTTGCACATGCCAGCAGAGGCGTCCTTTAACGGGGGGTTTGCCCACAAATTTTCATTCATTTAGTGTAAGCAATATTTTTTTTCTTATATAGCTGAAATAATAATACAAAATATTAAAAAATAATTGAAGATAATTCGATTTCTATAGCAACTAGAAATCGATTTACAAAAATCCCCCATTAAAGTCTTATATAAACAACTATTTACAAACTTATTTTATTAACTGAACAATATTTAGTTAGAAATTGAATTTGAAGTGTTGCGAATAATAGATCGCTAGATTATGCAGCCAACTGTTTTAAGAGTATTACATAAAAAAAAGGACTTGAGCGATAAATGAAATATAAAATATATACGAATAGAAGAAGAAGTTAAGAAGCATTTGAAGACTTCTACACGCAAAAAACTAATCTTGAAAAGTGCACTGAAAAGTTGCACATTGTATTTCAATTATCTATCTTATCATTTCTTGAAATCGTGCCAACTTATCAGTATAAATTGCACCTGTTAAAATTTAACATTCATTCTAGATCAGCTGTTAAAATATCTGTCTAAGCTAACAGCGAGATTAATGGTAGAGGAATTTATACTATATCAATTTTCTAGTTAATTATTAAATATGTCAGATATGTCAGATATGTCAGCAATTGAAGCTGTTAAATTTTAACCAGCAGCTGGATCAACTGTTAAACTAGTTTGAAATGAAATTGAGTTGAAATAAAGATAAGCATGAGAGCTATGATAGATGTAGCCCCCTTTGGAAGGCCATATCCATGTTTATGTCATTGCAGAGGCAATTCGCAGCATAGCCCAGTGAAAAACTTGACGTGCATGGAAAATTTCCACTCAAAGACATTGAATTGAGTTGAATAAGGCCTCAAATGAATAACAACCAACAGATGTTCCACAATTTGTAGCACCGACTATGAAATACCCTGTAAGACAGCTTACGTTAAGTTTAATTTAATGAAGTTTATTTTTCTTTATTTTATTTTTTTTTTTATTTTACTTCACACTCCACTTGTAGATACTTTTATAGCTTATATTAGCAGCAATTGAACAGATTTGATTCTTCAAAGTAGTAGCATATGATATATATATAGTGAGTCTCTAATATATATCAGCATAAGTAGTAGTGGTAGCAGTAGTTGAAGTAGAAGTAGTAGAAAAGGAAGTAGTAGTAGAAGAAATGGTAGTAGGAAGAAGTAGTAGTAGATGTAGTAGTAGAAGTAGTAGCCGTTGTAGTAGTAGAAGTAGTAGTAAAAGTAGTAGTAGTTGTACTTGTAGAAGTAGAAGTAAAAGTAGTAGTAGAAGTAGTAGTAAAAGTAGTAGTAGAAGTAGTAGTAAAAGTAGTAGTAGTTGTAGTTGTAGTTGTAGAAGTAGTAGTAAAAGTAGTAGTAGAAGTAGTATTAGAAGTAGTAGTAAAAGTAGTAGTGGTATTAGTAGTTGGTTGGAAATGTTGTAGTAGTTGGAAATTTTCAATGTAGTATTATATAGAACATTATGATATAATTGTAGTACACATTAGTAGTAGTATAAAATAGTACTACTATAAATTAGTAGTATAAATAGTAGTATAGTGCTAGTATAAAATAGTAGTAGCAATAGTAGCAATAGTAGTAATAGCTTATGAGGTTTTTGTAAACGATAATTACGAATTAAGTGACAGAATTCGAATACCCTGGACAAAGGATTAGAGAATATACATATACATACACACATATATGATGGAAAGTTCTATGCATAATTAATGACATTTGCAACTGTGCTCGCTGAACCACTCGATGCAGCAAATTACAGGGTATAGCGCGATGCGTGGGCGAGCTTGAAGGGCGGTATTTTTCCCAAACATGATTCGCGTTAAAAATCGCTACGAGGCATTCGACGTCACTTTGCTTGTTGGTCTATTGCGACAGTCTTGTCAATTAACAACAACAACAACAACAACAACATAATCAACAATAAAATAATATAACGGCAATTTATGCCGTTTGTTTTGAAGTGTTTTGAGTAGCTGCCGATAAGCCACGTGAATTTGATGTCTAGATTTGCACAAGGTGCTCGTAAAGTCCAATATACATATATGTATATATATGTATGTATATACCGTTAGTTGCCTGGCACTTAGCTACCCAATGTATCACAGTTTGCAGCGTATCTCACTGACAGCCAAAAACTAATCACTGGCCCACTCGAGTGCGTATTATCAAATATTATCGGCGCCAAGATTGTTCGATCCATCCTCTTCTCCTTACCAGACAAACAGAGAGAGAGACAGAGACAGCGTGTGGGCGAGTGAGTGAGACGGCACTATATTGTATGCTTATCGTTGAGATTGGGAGTAATTTATAATAATTCGCTTATAATTTTATACCTTTATCAATGAACGCAATTTATTGCATTGGCTTAGATTTAAGATTTCCGCTGTTCAACATTTTTTGACAGCGTTTCCTGTTCAAAATATCTCTTTAGTTGTGCCCGACTAAAAGGTACCCAATTTTTTATAAAGCTTTTAGCTTAACTATAGTATCTTGCTTGCACATATTTAACGAGGTATGTTTATACTCTGTTGGTATTTAAGGAGTATCTATATAGGCTATCAAATATGTAGATTGTAGCCCTCAAGAATTAGAAGTTACGCTAGGAACTAAAGTTTGATATCGATTTATATCGATCAATCCGATCAACACTTATCAGGAATATATGTTCAAAGATCCGTCAGCATATCTTTTCATGCAAACCAATATACCCTGTTACACATTTTCAATAAATTCAGTGTAGATAAAACTTCAAGGAAAGGTCGAAGAATTGAAAAAATGTTAAGTCGAAAAGTTTGTCTGGCTTATAAATATGCCGTATAATCAGCTAGAAGTTTCAGTTAAATGCTAAGTACTTGATTCATTCAAGATTTATAATAATATTCCAATACTCTCTGATAGTATCTCCTCGATAATAATAAAAACATATTTATGGCCCTTTCGACATATAGTCAAGACGAACAGAAATCCAAAGATTCGAACCTCACATTCATAAATTTTTATTTAATTTTACCTTTAAATAATGAATTACAATATATACATTTTTTCATAGTAATTTTTCGTAGTATTGAGGGTTAATTTTATGCTTATAGGGGGTATAATATTTTGTTGGCAATTGTGTTAGATTTCGCTTAGGGATTACATTTCTTAGATTTGATAATAATTATAAATATTCCTGGTCAGCCTTAAGAGATGAATAGATAAATGGATATATTGATCTATATGTATTATAAATCATAAATCTCTATAAAAGATAAATATATCTCTAAGACCATAGCAGATCTAATTAATAAAATATATATTATACGGAAACAACATTTTTTTTAGGGTATTTCATAGTCGGTGTGCCGCTCTCTCTCTTCTTCACTTTGAATATATACAAAACTACGTTTAATTTGAAAACATGATTCAAACATTTTGTTCGATAAGCACGTGATTTATTTGAATGCAACAATGATTTACACCAAACCGGTTTCTATTTGTATACTCTATAAACAAATTATAAAGAAGAAGGGTAGATTGGTCATTAGTGATTGAGACGTAACATTTTATTTATATGTTATGTTAAGTGTTAGAATTCAATGGATATCTAAAAGACTTTAGAAAACCAAAAAAATAAAACAATTAAAATAAAATAAAAAATTGCTTCTATTATACTGGAACAGAGTATCATTTAGTCAGTTGCAAACACATGCAAAAATTTAACTTGTTTTAATTTATTTTTTTTTTTTGTATAAAACAATGAACAAGTTTTGCTCAGGTAGTTCACATTTGTGATACAATAATTCACGTGAATGTTAAAAGTGATTTCCATGTGTATATATGTATGCATATATTATATACATAGGTATATATAAATATATATATACACATATATATGAACGCAATCATAGTTAAATGAATTGAGTTCGAGTTCGTTTTAATGAATCTTTTTGTCGCTTGAATTCGAATTTTATGATCAGGGAAAAACCTCAATGAAAGCCCATGAATTAATTTTGGGCTTAGCAAAAACATAAATCATATCCGTTTCTTATCATTTATGATCCCATTTATGATAGGCAGCTTTATATTAATTCAAATAAGTGCTGTACGCTTTGCCACGCTTCACTGTAAATAATTTTGTTTGTTTCGGACAATCAAGTAAGTCCCCAACTACTTAAAATTCCGCATTCATTGGAAATAATTGGCCAAGTTTTCATGATTGTTACAAACCTGAATAATTCATTTACGATTATGCAAATTTCCACAAATTGTACACTATATATATATATATATATATAAATATTTGTAATTTCATATAGCCTTGACCCTTTGTCTGTTTCCCAATATTATTATACTTCGGAATCGACTTAGTATATCTGCTAGATAAGATTAAGGAACCTTTGATATCTGCAAAGTCAAATGAAATCGAACCTTTATATCAAATAAT
Organism: Drosophila pseudotalamancana; assembly: GCA_037075185.1. Lineage (NCBI taxonomy): Eukaryota > Metazoa > Arthropoda > Insecta > Diptera > Drosophilidae > Drosophila > Drosophila pseudotalamancana. The sequence continues at coordinate 70,412 of JBAMCK010000882.1, read as the reverse complement.
ATAGCAATAGGTGAGATAAGATATCGTAAGATATCTATCTAAATCATACCAAATAGAACTACTATATAAAACACCTTAATTGGCAATAAAGCTGTCGTATTTATCTACTAGGCCTATAAGTTAATATTGAATCGAAGCTTTAGCTCTATGTATGTATATATAAGATAAATATATGTGCATATATATATAAATATAGAGATGATCAGTTCATCAGCTGTGACTTTGCTTCCTTTTCCCCAACTGAAGACTGAGACTTAAAGAATTTATCTTTTTAAAATCAACAAAGGATCCAAACAAGCCACAGACAACAGCAACAACAGCTACAACAACAACAACAACAACAACAGGTGATAGCATGAGCTCCAATGGTTCAAAGGTGACACCTGAGGCAGTCGAAGGCGGAGCTCAGGTAGCAGCAGGCACAAAGCCAGCGAATGGAAACGATGGCGACTACCATCCGCCCACAAGGTATGGAAAATGGAGAGCAGAGCCAAGCTAACAAAGACTCCCATTACCTAAACTCCCAACTAACCGAAAACTAATCACACTTTGGAATCTATGGCATAAGTATTCCTCACATGAAACTAATCCAAAAACAGAAAAATGTTACTAAAAACCCTTAACCAATTCCTTAAGTAAAGCAAACCATTAACAATGAACAAAGTACTAATACATGGACCTCAACTTCCTGTTCCCCTGCCTGAAAGAAGGTCTCGCTATCCAATGCCAAATACTAATCCTAACTCCTCCCAATTAACTTTTAGTTTACCTATGAGTCAAACTCAGCCTAAACTTTTAATAAGATTGCTTTTTCCTACTAATCCAATATTCCTGTGTTATCGTTTATCGATTTTGCATGTGGACAAATCTTCTACTACATAGACTTAAGCTTTAGCTAAGAGTTAATTAAATGTGTGTCTCGTTTATGAATTTTGCATGTTGATATCTTACTGAAACTTAACCCTAATTTAAACCTCAATCTTATCTTTAAGAGCAAAGTGCTAATTCCGACAAATCCTCGTCGCGGCTTAACATTTTAACCGTTGTTTTGTTATTAATCAATTATGCATGGTTAAACATTACTAAGCTTTAACATAAACCATAACTTTAATTCTAACCATAATCCTATGTCTTAACCTAACTCTTAGTTAAGTTGGAATGCTGTGAAATCCGCTTTTTGGCTTCCCCCGAATCGATAATCGATAGTTCTAAGTGTGGCCGTTGGTCTATTTAGCATGATCAAAAGTAACTAAACTTTAACATTAACTCTAAGAGTGATGTATGAATCTCAGGTAATCCAATTCCCGACTAACCCGATTAACCTGCGTGTTTGGGATTGTCGACTGTAAGATAGGCCCTAACCCTAATCCTAAGAGTGTAGTGAGAATCCCGACTAATCCAATTCCAGCTTAATTAACCTGTGTAATATTGTTTTTCTTCTGCTTGCATGATTGAAATTACTGAACCCTAACCTGATTCCTAACCTTAAGCTTAAAGTAAGATTCCCGGCTTACCCAATTAACCTGCGTGATGTATTTCATCGAATTATTGTGATAAAAGTTACCTTAACCCTAACTAACTAACCATAAGAGTGAAAACAGAGTTCCGGCTAACACAAATCCCAGCTTAACCTGAAAACATTGTGTTAATGTTGTTCGATTTTGCATGAGTCGAAGAAAATATCCCTTAACCTAAACCTTAAGAGTGAAGTGAGACTCCCGGCTAACCCAATTCCCGGCTTACCCATTTAACCCGTGTGATTTCGTTTATCGTTTTACTTAATAATAACCCTTACCTTAAACCTAAGAGTGATGTTCTTATCCCGGCTTTTCCCGGTTTATCCGATTAACCGTGATAAAATTTACTAAGCCGTAACCTTAACCTTAACCTTATGAATTCCCGGTTTACCTGTGTTTATCGTGCTAAAAGTTACTTAACCCCAACCCCAACCCCAACCCTAACCCTAACCTTGAGCCTAAGAGGAATGTGCCAATCCCGGCTAACCATTTTTCCGGTTTAAAAATATGGATAAAAGTTGCTGAACCGTAACATAAACCTAAACCCAATGAATGAATCCCCGGCCTACCTTAACCTGTGTTATCGTGATGAGAGTGTCTCCATCCTAACCCTAACCCCAACCCTGACCCGGAGAGTGAAGAGAGAATCCCAGCTAACCCCAGTAACCTGCTCGGACGATAGTTCCGTGTCCTGCGTGTTACCGATAACCGACTTTGCATGACTTTCTCGAAACGCAGCTACCTGGAGACGATTGTGCACCTGTTCAAGGGGAACATTGGACCCGGCCTCTTCGCCATGGGAGATGCGTTCAAGAACGGCGGACTGATTGTGGGACCCCTGCTGACCATCGCGATTGCCGTCGTCTGCATCCACTGCCAGCACGTGCTGATCGCCTGCTCGAAGAAGATGCGAGATCTGCGCGGGGACGCGGTCTGTGCGGATTACGCGGCCACCGTGGAGCAGTGCCTCGAGAATGGGCCAATTAAGCTGCGGGGCTGGTCGCGAACAATGGGACGGCTGGTCGATATATTCATCTGTGTCACCCAGCTGGGCTTCTGCTGCATCTACTTTGTGTTCATCAGCACCAATGTGAAGCAGGTGAGTGGCGGCTGAGAGATGGGCTGAGCGGCAACCTGATTTTAATCCTTTGGCCACGATGAAGATACTGCAAGCGTACGCGATCGACATGGATGTGCATCTGGTGATGCTGCTGGCTCTGCCGCCGATCCTGCTCAGCTCGCTAATCACGAATCTCAAATGGTTGACGCCGGTCTCGCTGTTCGCCAACATTTGCATGATCCTGGGACTCGCCATCACATTGTATTATGCGCTTAAGGACGGACTGCCGGAGCTGACGGAACGCGCCAATTGGACGAACGGCTCCCAGCTGGCGCTCTTCTTCGGCACCGCCATCTTTGCCTTCGAAGGCATCGCATTGGTGATGCCCTTGAAGAATGCCATGCGTAAGCCCCGCCAATTCGAGAGCACCTTGGGTGTCCTCAATGTGGGCATGTTTCTCGTCTCCGTCATGTTTATGTTCGCCGGATCCGTTGGCTATATGAAGTGGGGCGAGCAGGTCGGCGGCAGTCTAACCCTCAATCTCGGCGACACCATGTGAGCATATAAGCCCCATCCATCACCTGAAAGATCGGCGCGTGCTGCCCAAATTTTGGATATATCCTCTATAGCAGAGTGCACGGAATTTAATCAATCCGGCACGCGCCTATCTTCGGGATTCCTTACAAGGGAAACTCAAACCAAAACCCATTTTCCCAAACCCTTGATCTATCGCAGTCTGGCGCAGGCGGTTAAATTGATGGTATCCATGGGCGTACTGCTCGGCTATCCCCTCCAGTTTTTTGTCGCCGTTCAGATCATGTGGCCCAGTGCCAAGCAGCTGTGCAGCATCGAGGGTCGATCCCTAACCGGGGAGCTCGTCTTTCGCAGCATCCTGGTCCTGCTCACACGTAAGTAAACCAACTCTATACATAGTATATATACTATATATATATATATATATATATATGTGTGTGTATGTATGTATGCATATAGTGGCCATAGCGGAACTGGTTCCAGCCTTGGGTCTGTTCATATCTCTGATTGGCGCTTTGTGCTCCACGGCATTGGCGCTGGTCTTTCCGCCGGTCATCGAGCTGATTGCTAGGAGCGAACCGAACAAAGGACCCGGCATTTGGATTTGCCTCAAGAATCTGATCATCCTGATCCTCGCCTTAATGGGCTTCTTTACCGGCTCCTACGAGAGCTTGCGGCAAATTGTCAAACACTTCGGCGAGGAGGAGCTCCATTGAGTGTCCACCCCGAAGGTCGCTCGAATAGACTACCAACTTATCCATTTATAATGAAGATATATATATATATATATATATATATATATATATATGTATGTGAATGAATGGTATATATCTATATATATATAGACGATGTGTCTTCTGATATATGACAATAGTTTCTAAATGTGCCGCGAATTAGTTTTAAATAACCTATTTTTCCTTTTTATTTTACAATACATTTTTTTTTTAGATTTATTTTATAAGTGTAAATAAATTATATACAAAATAAATAAATATAAAAAAACAAAAATTGTTTCTTTAAGTAGAAATATTTAGCGTGTTTTACTCCGGGCTGGGGTATTATAATTTATATATTCTCATTCACTATCAGCTTTATAGATTTAACTCTAGGCAGATAGTGCTCGACTAGCTGTTACCCTGTTTCGAGCCTTCTGGCTAGCATATAAAAATATATTTCCATATTAACTGAAAAAATGTCATAAAAAAAACACATATTGAAAAATTGAAGCTATCAATCTTTATCTCTTAAAGCCATACAAATTTATAGTAATAAAAATATTACCATACTTTTTTTTTTTATTGTAAAACCAGTTTTTGAATGGAGCTCAGTTGACCTTCGAAGAAAAAAAAAATGGATCTGAATTCATTGTTGTTTTTTCTTTGAAACGCTTCCGAATAACTTAAGATATGGCACTTAAAATTCGGCAGATTTATGGAAGAAAGTCCAAGGATAAAAACCATACATTGATAGAAAACAAAAAAAAAAAAAAAACAATCTAAATTAATCATTTGTTTGAAATCGATTGTGAAATTTGAGCATAAAACGTATGACGAATCTTAAACATTCAAAATTTTAATCTAATCCAAAACGAAATCAAATCAAATCGAATCGAATCTTATCGAAACCGTTTTGTGCATCGACCTTCCAATTGGCCCAATGATATTTCAACACAAACCAAAAATCAAAAATACGACTAGAAGTCAATCAACTGTCGATCTTTAAAGATAAAGCTGAAAAATCGTAGAAAATCTTTATTAATGGAAGCGCTTTTTTTTCAGTGTATGAGTGATTGACTGATTGATACAGTAATTACTGTTCAAACATTACTTATTCACAATATCTATCTCTTAACTATAACTGAAAAAAATCCCAAATAAAAAAACCTTAATGTAGTCTTCAAACTGATTGATTGCCTGATTGATGAACTGAATGATGTTCAAAGACAATATGTCAAATAACTATCGTAAAAATATTAAAATCGGTTAGCTATAGCTGAAAAAAAAACATAGAAAAATCTTTTTTTTCAGTGAGTGATTGATTGATGCACTGATTGACGTATTACGTAAAACAATCGCACAGCAAAGTTTTGAATAGAAAAGTTGACTCTCCATTTGAATTTAAGTGAATGCTTGATTGACTGCTCGATTGACTGCTTGATAGGCTGATTTTTAGATTCTTTATTTAAGATAAGACAAGGTTTACCATCTTTTTATTCTTATCATTTTTCAATATTTTGGTTTTTGAGTTGTTTTTAAATTTGAGAGCATCTCTTAAAGGGAGGAATGTAGATACTTCCGTTATGCATTTGGTTGTTGGTTTACATAATCCAATTGTTGCAATTCCGTAAACAAAATCGATCGATCTAGTGATCGATCGTTCGTTTGTTCATATTTCCCATTGATTGTTTTTCAATATACGAAACAAAGTCGCAGAAAGTCCAAATTGCCAGAAAGCCGAGTCATGAATTTCATGCAATTCATTTAACTGGCGCTACACAACAACAACAACAACAACAACAACAACAATAGTAGCAAATAAGCAAACAAACAACAACAACCAGTATGCATGCCTTGGCTGACTAGCAGATACCCTGTTTCCAGCATTCTTTACTCACACTTATGTTTCGGATAAGAAAACTCGAAAATCCAAAATTTGATATATCCAAATCGATCAAGAATATATATACTTTACACGCCTCCTTCTGCCTGTTTCATACATTTTTACAGAAACATAATATCTGTTTACCCATTTGAATGGGTAATAAACAGCATACCCCGCTTACATGTGGGCACTTGCTACAGGGTATCTCAAGCAAACAACAACAAGCAATTAACTGCTGTAAATTTCCATGCGTTACAGCTGGCAGGTGTATCAATCGCCGATTGCTCAATCACAAAAATACGATCAAGAATTCGGAATATTGTCATGTGTACACGCATACACATATACATATATGCATACATGCATACATCTTTAGTCATATACAGCTATGTATAGCGCTCAATGCTTGAACGGCACGTGCATAAATTGCGCATACGCCGCATTGTACGGCACATCCTTGAACCGCAGACCGTGTGCAATTGTCCCTTCAGTTTAATCACTTCCTCATTCTAATTTCCGGTCAGCACGTGAAACGGGCATATTAGCTTGTTACTAAAGCTATTAGGCTTATATATTGAATTCACTCTGCAAAAGTGCGTTTAATTATTGATAGCAAAATTAATACTATTTTTGATTAGTTTTGATTTAAGCTGTTATCGAACTATCGATTCGATTGGTTTTTCATTTCTAATTTAAGCCGTAGTTTGTTAAATCACTTAATTTAAGTGTTTTTTAAGCCTCTATAAATAGACTTCAAGATAAGCTGCTCTAAAGCTGAGTAAGCTACAAATTCTTCTTATTCTCCTTCTTTTTTTTTGGTAAAAACCGCTTTTACGAATTAAAAATGATTCAAATTTGATTACAATTAAGCTGAAAATAAAACAAGGTTGAAAAGTTACAAATTTTTCAATACTTAAAGTATTTCGGTATACATGTATGACTGTACAGCTGTAGTCTTACTGTATTTTACATTATCTTGTCATAAAGTAAACAAAATATTTGAATTTGTTCAAAAGTCACGTTTTGTATATAAATCCAAATATTTATACGTTTACGCTGTTTTAATAGACTTTTAATAATATACCAATCGTTATTTTTGGATACTATTTTTTTGACAATATTGTTAAGTACAACATGAGTGATAGCTGAGTTGAAATATTTTAGTTTAAGCAAGGCTCGAATTAAGTGTGCTTTTCAAATATATTCGTCCAAATTTTTAGTATTGTATTTTTTAGTATACGTTTTTTTTAAAAAAAAAAAAAAAAAAAGAAAAAAAAAGTGAAGTGCGCAAAATAATGTTGAATTTGAAATATAATTGTTTTTAAAAGTAAAGTAATCAGATAAACTACTGTGGGATTCGAACCCGGATTCTTGTTGGTCCAATTAGAGAACTCAACTGAGATGCAATTTTTTAACGATAAGCGGCAGAAAATCTCTGGCTAAAACCCGATTTCAAAAGCTTTTCAATATTGATAAAAGAAAACTTTTTTTTAAACACAAACGCAAAACAATTAAAACTTTAAACAATTAAAAAACTGAAATTTACAATTGCATACAGTTGAAAATAAACAAAAACAAACAGGAAAACAAAAACAACAATATACCGTACAGATGGGCAAAAACAACAACAACAACAGCAAAGATAACAAACAACTGCCTCTATAGTGTTGATCGAGCGCGAGAGCGTGCGCATGAGAGCATGAGAGAGAGAGCGAGAGCGAGGATGGCGCGCGCCCTTTAGTGCAAGGTATGAAAGCAAAAATGCCGTTGACCATCGCTTGAAAGCACAACTTACACATACAGAGACAGCAACAGCAGCTGACGCAGTCGCAGTCGCAGTCGCAGTCGCAATCGCAGTCTCTTTGCTTCAGCATTTAACACACATATAAATACTGTTACATGTGAAAAAGCAGCTGACGCAGTCGCAGTCGCAGTCGCTGTCGCTTTGCCTAAGTATTTCACACATCAGCCGCACAAATACTGTTGCATATGCAAAAGCAGCTGACGCAGTCGCAGTCGCCGTCGCAATCTCAGTCGCCTTTGCCCGGGTATTTCACGCGCTGCTTTGAGCCAATTTCGAACATTTTGAATTGAGTCTGGTTTGAGTTCTTGGCGCGTCAACACACGCTATCAAAAAAAAAAAAAAAGACAAAAGACGCGCGCGCGACGCACGCGCAAAACATCGCCCAATAAGAGTGCAAAATTTAAAATAACTAAAATATAATATAGATATAAAATAAAATATATATGCGAATTCCATTTTCTTTTCAAAAAGAAAAGGTGTGCTAAATAATTATTGATATTTATCATTAATCCTATGTTGAATAATAATATAATAATTTCCTATTGCTTATCATTTTGATTGGCATGATGCTTATCTGTGCCCATTCTTTTATATAGTTACAAATATTACTTAACATACAAATACTAACTATCTATATATGCATAAACATAGTAAAAAATAATTGGAATAATTTTCCTCGATTTATAGTGCCCGCCAATATTGTGTCAATAATTAAATAATTTCATAAATATACTATAAATATGATGTGCATATATTAAATACAGTTATTTCTCCCTCGACTGACCAACCGATATTCGAAATAAATTAACACAATTAAAAAAATATCAAAAATATTACAATATAGTGGAATTTATTTTTTTGTGAAAATTTACAACAAAAATAAACAAAAAAAATTCTTAAATAAAATAAATAAATATTATTAAATTAAATGTATGTGAAAAATATTAAGACCGTCAAAGGTTAAAAACTAAGAAAAAAAAAATTACTAATTATCTAAAAAAGCTTTACAAAAAAAATCTATTTAAAAGTGCTTATTTTGTTTATTATTTTTTATAACCAACTTGTGATTATACAAATAAATAAAAAATGTTGTTTGTGCTTAAAAAAAATCACCTGCCAATTTCAAAAAGAATGCAACATATATTTGCCATAAAGTAGCACGTTTCCAAGTGGAATTTTCCCATTCGGCTTTCTGGGGTTAAGACGAATGCACTCTGGCATCGTAGTTAGTTACCCACTCCACACCACTCCACTCCATTTACGCTCTCTCTATCTTTCTTGCTCTCGCTCGCGTTCTCCCAACCGACGTCGTGCCGCCTCACTCGCACTCGATCGCTTATCCTCTAATGTGGTTCACCGTTAATATTGCGTTTAGCTCTGCTTTGGCTTTTCGCATTATTTGACTTTGATTCACTTTCGCCTTTGACTTTGATTCGTTTTGCAGACGTTTTGCTGGAGGAAAAGAATCTGCAGCTTACAAGCCCTTAAAATAATTAAATCATAATTATACAATTAAAACCGTTAACGAACAACCGTTTTGCAGAATCACGAGCGCAACGACGAAAAGACTAGCGAAGCTGGCGACATGGGCAGAACATTGGAAATAACCAAGCCGGAGCAAAGCCAACAACAACAACAACAACAGCAACAGCAACACCCTGTAAAACAATCGGAAAAGGATGTGGAGAGCACGGTTAAACGGCGGAATGCCACAAGCAATTTGGAGGCAGCGACACACCTGTTCAAGGGCAGCGTCGGCGCCGGCCTCTTTGCCATGGGCGATTGTTTTAAGAATGGAGGCCTAATTGGCGCCACAATTCTGTTGCCCATAATTGCAATCATATGCGTCCATTGCGAACACCTGCTTATCCGTGGCTCCCTGTTGGCCGTATCAAAGACGCCAGGTGCCACATTTTACGATTATCCGGAAACGGTCGAGAAATGCTTCGAATATGGGCCGCGACCTCTGCGTTGCATGTCGCGCGCCATGAAGCTCATCGTCGAGATGTTTCTCTGTGTTACGCAATTTGGTTTCTGTGCCATCTATTTTGTGTTCATCACCGAGAACCTCCACCAGGTGAGTCAACTCTCTTGCTTTGTTCACTTAATTGCAGGGTATATCCCGCCCGAACGCTTAATGTTGATTACAGAGTATATTTCACTCTATTGAAATAAATATATCTATATTATAGATTCATTTCAAATAATTCAAAAATCTGTGCCATTTACCAGCACTGTTTCATTAGCAACTGTCAGTTAAGCTTATACCCTTCAGCTATTGGTTATATTTTTTGATTATTTACCAGCTACACTTTTACTAACACTAATTCATCAGTCAAGCTTTCAGCCTTTTACAGCACTGTTATTTTCAATTTATTTCAAATAATTCAGTTGGAATTTACAAATGTACTACCTGGTACTCCAGCTTTCGGTATTTACCAGCACTATTTTCCCGTTTGAAATGTTTATTTTTAAATAATTAATTATTGGCGCCCTTTTCGTGATAAACTGACAGTTGAACTGTGTGCGTTTAGCAACACTGTTCATCACTTAAAATATTCTTTGTTATTTTGAATAACTAAGTATTGAATCTCTTAACCAACACTAACTCAGGATGAACTGTCAGTTAAGCTTTTTGCTTATCTCTGAATTAATTTCAATAATTAATTATCGCCAATCTTTACGTGATCAGTTGCCAGTTGAGCTATAATTATTGAAGCTCTTAACCAACACTCATGATAATCTGGCAGTTAAGCTTTTAACGGTTACCAGCACTGTTTTTCTTTTAAATTCCCTCTTAACTTGCTGGAATAACTCATTATCGACGATCTTTTCGTGGTCAACTGGCAGTTAAGCCTTTAGCGTTTACCAACACTAATTCCCATTTGAAATTTGAACCACAGGTAATGCAACAGAACGGCGTCGACATCAGCATGAGCATGGTAATGCTGATCACTCTGCTGCCGGCGATGATACCATCCCTGATGACAAATCTACGATATATATCGCCAGTATCGATGCTGGCCAATTTCGCGCTACTGTTTGGCCTAATTACCACACTGGTGATCGCCTTCTCCGAGGGACCGATGCCTTCGCTAGAGGAACGCAATTATTTTACGAGCGGCAGTCAATTGGCGCTCTTCTTCGGTACCGCTCTCTTCTCGTATGAGGGCATTGCTCTGATCCTGCCGCTCCGGAATTCGATGCGCGAACCGGAAAAGTTTAGCAGCCGATTCGGTGTCCTAAATCTAACGATGCTTTCCGTAACGTGCCTCTTCATCTTCACCGGATTCGTTAGCTACGTGCGCTGGGGCGAGGATGTTGCGGGCAGCATTACGCTCAATCTGGATGTCGAGGATGTGTATGTGATCTATATACATATATATACATACGATTTTAAACCGATTAATGAAATAATTAATTTTTCTTATAGAATGTCTCAGGTGGTGAAAGTGGTCGCTGCTTTGGGCGTATTCTTTGGCTACCCGATACAGTTTTTCGTCATGATGAAAATTATTTGGCCTCCGGTTAAGCGTAACAACACCTGTGCACAAAAGTATCCAATTACAATGCAGGTAGCCCTGCGTTTCATAATGATCATGATGACCTGTAAGTAAAAAGTTAACTAATACTTAAAAATAAGAAAGTAAACTAAACTAGTAGATAAATACCCTGAACCCTTCTCTACATGCTTACACAAGGACTTACGCATGCACATGCATGCCAAAATTTAACTCAGCTTTCATCTAACGGACGAACACCGCTTGCTAGTAACCCCAAGAACATTCCAACTTTCTATCCTTAAAAATGAGTTTTTCAGCAACAACAGAAATGGGGGGAAGAATTCAAAATCTGTAGTATCCAAAATGTATGTCTCGTTTAGCTGTATACATATTTGGTAAATTTGATGACTCTAGCTCTTTAGATGTATGAAATATGCGCTAAAAACCACAAAGTGTTATCGATAACAAATAAACGGAAAGAGTAACCGAGTATCGAAAACAAGATCGATATGCCAGGATATAAGAAGAGCCTATATACAAAATTTGAAGTCTCCAGCTTTTATAGTTCCTGAGCTTGACGCATTCATACAGACAAACGAGCAGGGATTAATCGACTCTGCTGTTGATCCTTGCCTCTTTCTGCTATTATATACATTTTTATAAAGCCATTACTCTCTGTTTAGTCGTTTTCTAAGGATATTAGAGTATATGAAAATATCTAATAATTATTATTATTATTATTTTACTTGCAGTTTGCGTTGCTTTGGTGGTGCCTCAATTAAATCTATTTATCTCACTAATCGGTGCATTGTGCTCCACATCGCTGGCCTTTGTGATACCAGTAATCATTGATTTCGTGACACGCGCCCAGGTGCCAAAAGGACTTGGCACCTGGATCTACCTGAAGAACATCGTCATTTTGGCAATTGCTCTGATCGGCATTGTGACGGGCACCTATCAAAGTATCGTTGAGATAATCAAGGAGTTTAAATAGTCGGCTCGATTAATGGAAGTGTGCTTGCCAAGTATATTGTAAATATGCAGTAATCAATCATTCATGTGAATACCTTATAACGTTATAATGTCCTCGTACTTTTAAGTCTAATTTTTTTTGTTATGAATTTTAAGTTGTGCCCGCCGTGCTCTATTTTGTATGTGGCCCGATTATTTAAATGTCAACTGTTAATTAGATTTCAGACAAACGAAACAATTAGATAAACAAAAAAAAAAAACAAGAAAACAAAAACAAAACAAACAAATATATTTTAATAAATGATTATACATTGTCTTTGATTTGAAAATGGAGACTGTTCAGCGTGACGCATTTATCAACACTGTCGCAGTTCCTGACTACAACAACAGCAAAAGAGAGAGATAGAGAGACAATATTACAAAAATAAAACAACAAATATATTTAAATAAATTATTTTAGATTGTCTTTTATAACTTTGATTTACATTGTCTTTTAGAGCTTTGATTTGAAAATGGCGCCTTTAACGTGTCTGACGAGTGTGGCGCATTTATCAACACTGTCGCAGCAAACGGCAGGGCTGCATTAACACTTTAACAGTCTTCAAATTGGATTAACAGTCGCTTTATAGGAATGTTCTATGAAACGGGACCTGATAAGCTCTTCTCCATGAACTTCCTTCTGGCAAAACATATCCACCATTTATTGGGCTTATCGTCTGTAGTATTGAATACCTTCTCGATCAGCCGAGAGCCCGTCTCCTGACGCAACTGCAGCAGATATTCACGCATTAGATCAGCATCATCTGGCTTAGAGTAGATCGAATTTAATGGAAACCCCGCTTCGCCTGGCAAATGGAATTTTGAAATTGCCAAGGCGTAGAGCTCCTGTTGGCCCTGTTCCTTGCTGGAGCAACGAGCCAACTTTTTCAGGCACTCCGTTATGTAGAGCGTTATATAGATTAGTACGCGATCAACTTCTGACTGTGTTACAAGCATAATATAAGTCAGTAAATAAACATATATAAATAAGTTAACACATATATACAAGTATATGTGGAGCCCTACCTTCACTTCGTATGTGCGAAAGAAAACGTTTGCTTTAAAGTAATAAAGTGACTCATCGATAATGTCGTTATCAGCATTAACACTGGGCGCTGGCCCTCGTACATTGGTGCGTAGTGGCAAGATTGCCATATTTCCTACCTGTCGGTGGAATTCCTCAATTTCTGAATGGTATGCCTACAAAAAAACATTATATAAATATTATTTGAATATCTTTTTATATATTAATCAGCACACGATTACTCATCGATCACTCATTTAATTTTTTGAGGGTTCGCGATAAGTGGCACTACTTACTGGCATTTTGAACTGATATTTATCAACTGGATTGCAAACACTGAATACAACTGTATTCAATGTTTATCAACTGTAGTTGTTTTTAAGCGGGATATGCTTCAGCCCTGGTCAAATGTATCGAAAAAAAAATACTTATCGAGATTTAAAGGCTTGACGTCTTACGTCAAGATGAGAACTTAAGTACGTTGCTGGAGGTAACATTCACATAAATGTTATTTACATTCTAAGGTGCACGCTCAGTGTGGAGTAATTGTGTACGGAACAGTTTGGTTATTTTCATGTTATTAGCGAACGGTCACACAGAGCGCACGTTTTGTACTAAAAACAAATGAAGCAAAAGGTAAAAACAAAATCTCCAAAACCGCTGCCAATTGACGTGGAAAGCGATGAGGATATGGTGGATAAATCGAGTGAGCCAAATGGCAACACAGATAAACCTATTGAAGAACCAGCCGCCGTTTCCAATACAGACGATGACGACGACGACGACGAAATGGATTTGGGGAACTTCAATGCCGGCGGAAAAGGCGCCGTAAAACAGAAGAAACGCAAAAAGGGAATTATTTATATATCGAACATCCCGAAGCACATGAATGTAACGCGTCTACGTGAAATACTTGGAGAATGTGGCAAAATCGGACGTGTCTATCTGCAGCCAGAAAAGCAGCCAGGTGAGTCGCACCTCGATCACATGCTCCATTAGGCACTTATTAAAAGAAAATGTTATTTACAGGTGGCGACAAGAAGGACAAAAAGAAGAAGCGCAAAAAGTACAATATTCATTTCACCGAAGGCTGGGTGGAGTTCGAGTCGAAACGTGTGGCGAAGCAAATTGTGCCGCTCCTGAATAACAAGCAGATCTCCACGCGCAAGAAGTCACAGTTTTACGACTCGCTGTGGAGCATGAAATATTTGCCGCGCTTCAAGTGGGTGCACCTAACGGAACGCATGAACTACGAGCAAGCCGTCCACAAGCAGCGACTGCAGACGGAGGTGTCGCAGGCGCGCAAGGAGACGACGTTCTTCCAGAACAATTTGGACAAGAGCGAGCACATTAAGAAGCTGGCAAAGAAGGCGAAAAAGTTGGCCAATGGCGTTGAGGAGAAGGCGTAGTATCACAAATTAAAATAGGCACTTGATATTTTTTTACTCTAGAAATAAAAGTTGGCGCTAAGTTCGCTGTTAATTTACATAAAAAGAGTTCAATTGCTTTTTGTGCGTCAGGTTAGCTCATTTTTGCGCTTCTGCGGTTAATTTTGCGTATTGCTCTGTTAATTTTACGTTATGCGAGTCGTGTTTGTTTACAAAGCTCCGTTCATCATTTATATAGAACATAAAAAAATATATATATATTGCTAATATATATTTATTAGTAAGAAAATTTACTAATTTTGCTATACATTCAATTCCTATCATTTTTCGCTCTTCCATATCAAAACTGTTAACCAACTGTTGCGTTCTCTGAGGCCCTGTTAACTTAACAGTCATTTTGTTGGATTCAGTCGTACAAAACTCATTGAGCGGACAGCAGGAACGGCGTCTGCGTGCGTTTGCAATTGTTATTATTTTTTTACAATTTGTTTTTTTGTTGTGCTTAAAGCCTTGTTTTGATTGAAACGAGACATTAAAACGGTGTCGAATTAAATGTCCGTAAATGCGATTTACGTGCGTTACAATTGATAAAAAAAAAGAAGTTTATTCGGTATTGTTATTGCGGTTTAACAACGCCAAAAGTAAAGTAAACTCGTTTACTAACACACACGGTGTTTGTATTTGTTTGCATTTAGCGTTTGCTCTTGCTTTTTGTTGTGTTGCTGTTGTTGTGCGCGGCATTCAGATGCAAATTTCATGCACCACACACTATAAAATTAGTGGGAAAATTGAATTAAAGAACTAAATTATATTCAATGCATTCCATTTTGCCGCGCAATACAATAAAAACAACGATAAAAACACCAACCACCACAACAGCCAAAAGACGACGCCAACACTGGCAAACACAACAACCACTACAGTTAGTTAACTGTAGCAACAGTTGAGGCGGCAAAGAAACAAAAACAACAACAACATCGACGTAAAAGGTATGTATGTACACACATGTATGCAAGTGCATGCACAACTGCACACATGCAAACGCAAAACACATTTGTGTGTATGTAGATGTAAACGTCTTCCATCAAGCTGGGCTTAATATGACCCACCACCAATAAGATGTGCGCCCACTACAATAAAATATAACGGTATCGAAAGCTGCATCGTTGCCTGTAAACCCAACGCCCTTGACAGCTGTGTGCTGCGACGTCAGCAGAAACTCAATAGAGAAATGCAGTAAGAAAAAAAAAAAAAAGAAAAGGCAAAGGCATCCCAATCAAATGGAATTTAGCCGGTTTCCATAAAAGCAGACAAACAGCCAGACAACTGCGACGTCGACGTCGACGGCGGCGGTGGCACACAATTCTCAAGTGAGAGCGTCTCGCTGCAGGAGTTATTGCAGACGCCGGCAGCGTCAGTAGCAGAGACGACGACGACGCATCGAAACGTCGCGATGTTTTATTTGGGTTGGGTTTCTGCTTTTGTTGTAACTTTCGCAGCTCAAGAAAGTTCCACTTAACGGTTATCCTCCGACCCAGAAGGGAAAAGTTCAGCAAGCTTTTATTACAGTTTAAAAGTTTGTAAACTCGATTTCAACTCTGTTTCCTTGCTGTTCGATGATCAACCGAATCCACTTGCGTTCCACATGCCTTACTTAGGCAAAAAATAACACACACTAATGAATACTCCCATTAAATTATGTAAATTTCAAAAATTCGCGGGCAGGCAAAAAAAAGAAAAGCAACAATAATGACGCAAAATATACAAACATACATACATACATACAAATACATAAAAAGATACATATTTTATTATTTGCTTGAGAACTTGTTCTTTTGTTCGACATTTTGTGGCTTTTTCACCTTCTTTTTTTTTATAAATTATTTTGTTTCTGTTTTATTTTTTGTATCTTTCGAAATTCCGAGCACTGTAAAAAGTGTCTCAAACGTGCTTTTTAAAAGCGTTAAGATATGCACAAAAAGGCAACGAAATGAGTTTTAGTTTGACATTAAATTAGTTACAAAAAGCCTTTCCAGGCTTACAGTTATGTTTGAGTAGTTGCTTTAAGACTACTTCCGAGCTCTTTACCCAATAGTTTTTTCTGAAATTGATGCCAGCTTTAACTTGATTTATTAATCCTCATGTTTTGAGCCTCACATTTTTTATTACTTTTTTTTTGCTAGCGCGTTGGCAACGCCTTGTTTTTTGCTAAGATTTGCTCAGTTGTAATACCCTTACAGTTAGGTACCGTAAGTTTCTTATACACTATGTAAAACATTGATGAAGTATGTGGAATCTATTGTTTATATTTCGATATATTCAAACTTATTAAATAAAAAATAATCAAATTTGAATAGTTGTATAATTATTATTTAATCCGGAAATTAGACTATAATCCTTAAACCATCTTTAATATATATATATATATATATATGAAATATACATGCATATATATATAAATTATACATACATATCTATATGTAATTTGCACTTTATGAAGAAATTTAAATAGGGTATCTAAATTTCGACAGTCTATAAATAATTATTATAATTGTTGTCTACTTCCCAATTTGGATGAGATGTTTGCGTTTATACTTTGTTACCTATGGGAAAAAGAGTATATTAGTTTCGCAATATCCGCAACAATTTATTGTTTTCATAATAAATTCGACACCTGGCTGTCAGCGGGACTTACTGTAAATAATTCAGGATTTCTTCGCTAGGGATCAACAATCCATACATTTACGATTTTTGGGTATGTCTTATTAGTCTTCATTGCCATTTAAGAAACATGAAATACAACAAATAATGCCCACATTAAACTTAAACAGAGTATCACGAAGTCAGCCTTCATTTGTTTTCAACGTTCTTGGTCGTAAATATTTGCGGATCACATACTATATAGATATAAATGTATTTAATTAGCATTTTTGCTAGGTATTATATATGATTCGATTGCGCAAACCTAACATAAGAAAAACAGCAGCAGCAAAGGAAAAGCAACAACAACAACAAATTCAGTTCAAGCTACAGTGGCTGTCATAATAATGCAGACTGCGACACTTGCGAACTAAATATTTATGAGGACAGCAAACAATATTTTGTGTAGCGCCACATCATGATTGTCAACGTCATCATCAACATCCACATCCACATCATCATCGTCATCCGTTTGCCGTTAGGCAGGTCGTATAAACATCAGCGATGCACTCAAAACTATTGCCAAAAAACATGTGTGAATGCAGTTATGTGTGTCAGCAAAGCAGCAGCAAAGGAACCAAACGAAAAACACACACAAGCAAAGCGAAAATGAGAGAGAGAAGAATGAAAGGAGAGGGAGAGTCTGCTGTCTACTGACACCAATTGGCCGCCCTTGTCAATTATTTATGTACTTGAACAGAAACATATTTTAGTATCAACTGTTAAATAGAATAGGTTTTACATTTTACAACACTATAAAAGTGACTTTAATGACAATTGCACAAAAAGTTAATGTAAACATATTTTATATTTATGTTGATGAATAGAAACATATTTCGCTCATTGCATTTCATTAAATCGCTTTAAACAATAAGTTCCACATTTTACAACACTGTAAAAGTTGCCTTAATGATAAGTGCACAAGTGTAAAGTGTTTAACAACACTAAGCAATAAGCAGCAGAAGTAGTTTAATACTAATTAAACGCTTTTACTGTTTCCTCTGCGTTTAAGCCATTAGCTTGCCAACCTATTTAAACAAAGTGTTTTGTTTTAGCTGCATTTAGCCATTAAACCATGTGTTTATTTTAATTTCAATAACCTCTTACGCTAATTGTTTATTTTAGATACGTTTCAAACATTTTCTAAACAATTAATCACTTGTCTGTTTACACAAGTAATTTATTTATCAATAAATTATTGTTACAAATATTCTGGCTTTGAAACCCAAACAAACAAACAAACAAATAATAAAAATTTGAAGTAGTTCTCTTTGCAACCAATAAAGTCACATTTAATGTCCCCCACAAGCCCAATAAAAGAATTGTGAATGTATGAAAATCGCATAGAAAGGCGAAAGGCGAAATGAAAGAAAAAGGCGTATCGTCGATAGATTTTGTTACGCTGCCTACTAGAAGTGTTCTTTTTTTTCGCTTCAGTCCCACTGAATATGCATTTTAACTGTAGATCGCATATTATATTTTTCCACTTATCCCTTTGCCATTGAGAATTGGTTGGATGCAGGGATGTGCATCAAGTGCTCATGTTGCATGCTCGTCGCAAATGGGAACTGACGTGCCTCAAAATTGGCTCGACAGACGTCAACGCCAGCATTTTTATTTATTTCTTTTTTTTTTATTATTGTTAACTCGTTCAGCGAATGCGAATCCTCAGCTAAAGAACCACAAGATTCCACACAAAGAGATTGTGCCACATCGAATTACAGTGAAGCAAGTAAAGAAGTTGTAGTGATGACTGCGCAATACTCTGTTTTAATCATGCAGAATAAATTTTATTGAACGAATCATTGAAATGATTTTATGAGATGATTAATTAACCATTCTATTTTAATTTAACGGACTAGCTCAGTGTTCTTTATTAATGAGTAAACACTGTTTATGTATGTCTTTATTGCTTTGATCACAGAGTATCAAAATAATGGAACTCACTTACATACATGTCTATTACATTATATATATATATATACATGTATATGTAAATGGGAGCTTTTAAACTGTCGCTACTTTGAAAGTGCCGTTAGAAAGCGAAGCTTTTGGCAAATGTAGCTGCCAATTGGCAGCTCCAACGAAATTCAAATCAAAATTCCTCTGAAGTTCTCATCTTGCACGTGTGTGTGTATGTGTGTATGTGTGCATTGTGAGTTTTATTTCTCTTTTCTTTTTTTATGTGTTTTTCCATTTCACACTTCTTTTTATGCGCTGCACGTTTTATGTTGTTGTTGTTGCAGCTGTGCGCATTTCTGCCTGCCGGCTGCATAGTTTTTCAATTGAGGGGAAAAACTTTTCGACAGCAACAGCAACAACAACAACAACAACATTGCATTGCCAATATATGTATGTATGTATGTATATACACAATATACAATATACATACATATATTGTGTTGAAGAGGCGGCCATATAACGGTTTCAATGCGTTCATTGGCACCAACTATGCAGCAAAGCCAGCCAACAGCAAACGAAGGCCTTGGACATTTGCATCCCAGCAACCGGACGCACTTTGTCAACCGCCACCCGTCACACGGATCTTAAATGGTGCATCGCGACGTGTGAGTGCGTGATGCATGACATACATACACCTACACACTCACACACACACACAGATACTTGCATGTGCATCAATGTTAAGCATTCTGAATCCACTTGATGAATGGCTGCCCTGATTCGTATTTATTATTATTATTTGATTCACTGGTTCATTTATTTTGCTTAATTAAGCTTCAAGTGCCATTATTAAGCTTTTTTTTGTATATTTTACCAAATCTTTAGACCTGTTCATTTAAATGATCTAGTTTCAGTTCACAGTGAGCAACTCTTACAATGTGGCAACACCGTTTAAACAATAACAAATTATTTCCACACCTTTAACGGACATGCTTAATGACAAATACAAAATTTAGGCATATGTAATACAAATATGAATATAATATGTATGCATGTGTGTGTGTCTGCCAAATAGGGCGCATCCGTTTTCCGGTTGCTGTGTTGTCATCGTGTGCAAAATAACGGCAAAGTAACAATAACAAGAACAACGGCCCTTATATATGGAAAGGCCAAGTTGTTGTGGAACGCATTGAGTTCAAGAACCGCACGCATATGCCGTGGGGGTTGTTCAAAATGGATCGTTGTCGTTGTTGTTGTTGTTGTTGCTGTTGGAACGACTGGCGCAGCCTTCATTTGTTTTTGCTTTTTTTTCTTTTATTTTTTTTAATTAAAAACGCAGTCGCAGTCCCAGTCGAATCCAATTGAATCAATAAACTTCACTTAACATTCACAATTGAATTGTCTTTTTCTGCGCACCTACGTCTGCAAAACGGCTGAACAGAACACAACCAGACGCAAGGCAAGTGCGCACAATGAGGCGTGCTTTCGTGCGTGCGTACGTATGCGCGCGCGCGCACTCATTGTTCTTGTTGCTCTTTTTGTTTGCACGCACGCGGCCGTTTTGTTATTGGAAGTTTGTATCTTTGTGTGTGTGTGTGTGTGTGTGTGTACAAACACATTTGTTCAGTTATTTGCATATTTATGCGCGCTTGCTTTGTTGGCTGTTCATTAATGAAGTCATCCAGTTAAATCAAGTTTTTTCCACACCCCCACCCCCCACCCCCCAGCACCGTTACGAATATGTTTTAAATCCAAGTGCCTTTGTTGTTACTTACAATTGTTGTTGCCTTTGTTGCTAGTTTTCCGTTGATGACATCAGCAAACAGCGCTTAACATTTGCATTTCACATTTTGCTTTGTTATTGTTTTTTTTTTCCCCCATTTTTGTTCTTTTTTTTTTGCATTTTACAGCCAGCAAATCTGCTGAGAGAGTGTTAGACAAGGAAAGCACGAAAATAGAAATGGAGTGGAATATGCGTAAACGCTTCCATAGTGTTATTGCTGTCAAACGATAAACAGTTATTTCAATTGAACTCAATTTAAGCGGCGAACTGTGCGTCAAGCAGGCAGCAATTTTGAGAATTGTTAAGAATCTGTAAGTGTATTTGTGTTAATTAGATTTTCGGCATTTTGAGAGGGGTCTCGAGTGGCAGCGCTCTGATTGTTGTTGCTCGGCATAGTTGGTAATTCGACGAGTTATAAGCATAATTAACAAGCCACTTAACACACACACACACACACACACATTGAAGCTGCTTCATTTTCGACAGTTTCAAGTGGCGCCTCACAATTAACCGTTAGGTGGCAAACGTGTGGTTGGGGTTAATACGTTAATATGCATAAATATTTAAATGATTGTGTAAGTAGTTGTGTGCATGCCGCATAAACCCTTTGACAAGTGCAATAATAAATTCAGCAGCTCGTTAAATTTAACACGCTGCACTCATACATACACGGCCATATGCGTGTGTGTATTCAAGACGTGTGGATTGCATTTATGTATGCAGCTCGCATTGTCCTCTTTTTGCGTGTGTGTGTGTGTTTGCATGTGTGTCGCTTATTGCACGCACGTACGAGGCAATATTTGAGGTATAATTTTAACACTGCGCAGGCGTCAGCGTCGACGCCGCTGCTGCTGCTGCTGCTGCTGCTGCGCTGCCGGCTGCCTGACCTTCACAAATCATATAAACAAAATATTTATAATACAAAAACGCACGCGAATAAAATCGCGCGCGATTTTATTTAGATTTGTCGTCGACCCCAGCGGCATTAAACAAAAAAAAAAAAACAACAACAAATAATTTTTGTTTTTACATTTTTGGCTACGCTCTGTATGGTTTTTATTCAAATTGCGCAGCCCGTGTAGGTAAATGTTTATTTTTATTAACACACATACCTTCACACACACACATACATGCATACATACAATTATAAACATTGTACATGTCGTGTACTTTTCGTAATTGTGTCCGCCATGTGTCATATTTTATTTGTGTGTCTAATCTGTGTTCAAAAACTAGTTTCCATGTCTAGTCTAAATGGCATCCACATTTTGGCTGCTATCCCAAGGTAGCATCCACATTGTCTTACAAGCTCTCCCTCTCTCTTACTCCTGCATGT
The DNA here is from genome assembly GCA_037075185.1 of Drosophila pseudotalamancana. Lineage (NCBI taxonomy): Eukaryota > Metazoa > Arthropoda > Insecta > Diptera > Drosophilidae > Drosophila > Drosophila pseudotalamancana. The sequence continues at coordinate 48,249 of JBAMCK010000882.1, read as the reverse complement.
ACACACAATCCAATGATATGCCAGTATTGCAAAAGGAGTGTTCTAGAGTTTAACAGCAGAAACATACATACATACTTATGTATGCTTACATATATTTCCAGGGAATTTCCAACGAAGCACATTACAAATACAAATGCATAAGTATAATCGTCAGCTTCTGGTGTAGGCGTTGGAAGTAAATATGAAAGCGAAGACAGTGGAATAAGACAAGCAGACACATATACATACATACATGCATACTTATACATTTATATGTATATGCACTTTAATTGGAATTGAAATCATACAAAATGAGTTGAGAATTAATGTAAGGTCCACTTGAAAAGAAGAGAAATAAACCCACGCTATAATGAACCACTCCAAATGTTTGACATACTTTTTGCAACCCATTCGCATTTATTGACAATTCAAAATACAAATGCCGCTTCACTGGAATTGAACACCAAAGTGATCCACATACATAGGCATACATATGTATGTGTATGTAGTTTCCTGCCCACGGCTAAGTCATGGCAAATATTTTGTCTTAACAGGCAAATTCAATTAGCAAACGCTTTAAACCCGCCCACAGCCTCATCGTTCCCCTCTCCAGAATCCCAGCAAAATGAGTTTCGGTATAGTACCAAAAAAAAATAAAAAAAAATAATAAAATAAAAGGAAAAGCAAAGCTAAATGATTTGACAGCCAAAAACAGCGCTTACCAATTGAAAATAACAGTATTGACAGTTGGTGCGCTAATGCATCGTCCCATTTGTATTTCTTTATATATATGTACATACATACATGTGCGTATGTGTGTATTAGTAGCTTCCCGGTTGCCTGCTCATTCCAGTCACCTCCCTCCAGCCACCTCTCATTTGCTCTATCTCTGTCGCCCGCACTATATTATTATTGAAACGGTGTTTTTACTTTCAAGTTGGATACACAGCTGTGTTTGCGCTCTATAAATAAAGACAAACTAAAAATGGCAATGTATGGGTTTTTCATTTTTCCTGTAATGTTTACGACCTGCCTGTCTGCCAGCCAGCGAGAGCGCGAAAGAGTGAGCGAGCTTTAGCGATGAGCAGGAGAGAGCGGGAAAGAAGTATGTGGCTGCAGCGAAAGCAAACAATTTATCAGCTCTGCGGGATGCGTTGGAAATGGGTGGCCAACGGTTTATTGGAACTCTCTTCTGTGGAATGAGGGAATAGAGGGAGAGAGAATGTGTGTGCGTGTGTGCGCTATGCATAAGCTGATTCAATAGCAAAAATGAAACGTTAATTGTTGCCTGTTTGTCCCATTGTTTGTTTGGCTTCGCAAATTCCCATCTTCCATCTCGCTCGACACTTTGATGAAGTGCCGTTTAGTGGTTTTATTTGTTGTGGCTATTGTTGTAGCTCAAACTAACGAAATTTCATTATGCAGGCTCTTCTCTTCGCAATTTGTTTAGATTGTGACTAATTAGCAGGTAAACAGGCAGTTCTTAAAATAAACCTTTTTGGTGTAACGTACTTTTAATTAAAATTTGATGATGCATTTACTATGAAGTATGATATTAATGTATAAGTATACGAGGTTTAATCTTATGGTTAGTACGAACTTGCTCAACGAACGGAAGTTGTTTTTTCTTTTTTTTTTTTGGTATCTTAATAATTGGTTTGCTTTTTATCTTATCTCAATTAATCTAAACTTTGATGCCCCATTCAAAGAAAATGGTAAGACAAATTTGTGAGCAACGAATTGTTCAAAAAACTCGGTTCCCGTTATATTAATTTCAATTAATAAATTAAAGTCAAACGGTAAAAAAAAGGAAGCTAAATTGAAATGGGCGTGAAAAAAAAGATAGATGAACATTGTGCAAGACCAATAACGAATATACTCTTCATCTTATGAACAGAGCGTTCAAAATTACTGTTAGCTTTGGAATCTTTGTATGTATCTATATTCCTCTTGTTGTTGTTGTTGTTGTAATTGCAGCAATTCTCTGACTCATTTGGCTGCTCGTTGTAGTTGTTCTCTTTGATTATGTATTACACATCTTAGCACTTTTGGCACGCCCCACCCCGCCCCTCGGCGATGACTATGCCAAAGATGACGTGCGACGAAAAGAAAACAAAACAAAGACGCCAACTAAAAAGAAAGAAAAAAAAAAGAGGAAAAAATGAAGCCAGCTGCAAGGCGAGCTATAAAAATGCATTTCGTAATGTTTATTGTAATGGGCAATGGGATATGGGAATGGGAGTGGAAATGATCCAATGGCCAGTTGGCAAGGCAAGACGGGCAGCAGTCTAGACGTCAATGGAAAGTGTGCGGTGGGCAGTATGTGGCGTGTGTTCCAAGCATCACGCGACTGGAATTGTGCAATTGTCGAATTGTGGATCGCAAGCAGAGGATTTGAAGTTTAAATCGTAAATGTAAGCGGCATGCGATACACATGCGTTTATTATCATATCAAAAGCCGGCCCACAGGCGATCCACACGAAATATTACACAATCACATTGTTGAGAGCTTAACGAAATTTCTGAATACATATGTACGTATGTATGTATGCACATAAGTGGGACTGACCGGTGTAAACATACACACACACAGACACGCACTTGTAACTGTAATTATAACACGCGCAATAGCAACAACACGCAACAACAAAACGCCTGCTGATAATGATAATGGGGTAAAATCGGTGACAACAACAACAACAACAACAACAACAAAAGCAACAATGACAGCACATTGTGGCAAATGAAAATGATGCGTGTCCAATGAAAACTTTATCAGCGTGGCGCTCTTATTTCTAAGTTATCCATACATTTGCTCCACATACCACACACGCACACACACACATTCATTCATGCATTCACACTTACACTGGCACACATTATGTTGATGATGATGAGGATGACGATGTTGTAGCTTTATCGCGGTGCCTTTGCTTTTGTTGTTGCGTTGACTTAGTGTCCTCCCCGCCCTTTGCCCCTCTCTTGAACTATCTTTTCACTTTTTTTGGTGTTTATGACCCAATTTGGCTTTCGGAACGTTTCGTAAACGGCCCACCGGCAGCCATTTCCGCGCCCAAAAATAAAAGTGAAAACTTAAATGTATGTGTCGTGTCGCATACTTTTCGTGTCTCGCTATGTATATATATATATATATATATATATATATATATATATATATATATATGTGTATATGTGTGTGTTATCAAACGCCACATTCTTTATTTATTTGCCCAACGTTGTTGATTGATTAGCTTTCCAATTGATTTCCTATGAGCTCTACCGATCTGGCAACATTGCCGCCACACCAGCAGCAGCATCTAAACGCACAGCTGGCCGAAAGAGAGAGAGGAAGAAAGAGCGCGCGCGCGCGCACACGCACACGCACGTGTCGGTTGACGCGCGTTTGCCATATAAAGAGAGCAGCGATGAGTGTGAACGTTACAGTGAGCGAACGTCCTGTTCATTATATAGGAAAACAAAACAAAAGCAATTTAGAGCAGCTGCACCGCACCCGCTGCGCATGCGTGTAGGTGCATTTGTATCTCTTTATATGTGTGTATATGTGTATGTGTGCGAGTGTGCTCGTTCGTGTGCGCATTTTGTGTTCGTCAGACAGCGTCGCCTGCAGGCATCTCAGTTGACAATTTCACGCCTTGCCAAATGCACGCGCCGCATTATATTTTGTCGCTTCCACATTCGCATTCGCAGTCGCATGCGTATTCGTATTTGTATTCGTACTGAACGCCTGCACATCTCTATTTCTTCTTTGATTGTTTGCAGATGTCATTGACGAAAAAGGATCCGTCGCTGCGCGTTGCTGCTTCTGATCCCCATTTGGTAAGCCTGGGCGGCGGACGCCTTAGCACTGCCGTTACCATCCACTACATACATATTGGTGAGTAATTATACATACATACATACATACATACATACATACATACATATGTAATTGGCCCCATGTCCGCCAAGGTCATTTGTAAGCCGATAAGCAAAACTCAAGATTCAGTAACTCAAGAAAATAGAAAAGAATTTCAATACGCAAGCGAAACGCGCGAAAGCGACGCACAACATAAAAAAAAGCGCCGTTTTTCGGTTCTCTTATTGCGCTGCGTTGCGATAAGATCCGCACAGTGGGTCTAAAGAAGCTTGCAAGCGCTTTTAGGATCAGAGGTGTATGTGGTAAAATACCATCATAAAGATAGTGTACCTAAAGATATGCGCGTAAGCCTCATATCATAGCGAAGGCAACTTGTAATAACTATTTAATTACACTTGAAAACTAAATAATTTACACAGCGAAAAATTAATTATATGCCTTGCTTTTAATATGCATTAAATTAATTCAAATTAGAACATTTAATTTCAATTGGAAAGATGTTTGTTTAACGTGTTACCAGTTTGAATAATTATTTGGAGATTTTCGTAAACGCATTTTAATATTTGATTGTTTGTTGCCAAATAATTGAGTCGCAGACCAATGTGCATAATCTTTAGCGTGGAGCCACGGTAACAGGCCTTGACGAGGACGCTTTCTGATTGGTTGGTTGTTGCTTTGCACGAGGCTGCGATAAGAGCGGCTCAGAATAATGCCGCGCTGCTCTGAGCGCGTCAATCGCGGGTCGAACGCGCGTGCGTATGAACGAGTGCGAGGGGTGATGACCATAATAACGGTTATATTTAACAGTTAATGCTTTTAGCTTACATTTGCAGTTACAAAGGCACAATTCGTTGCTACAATTACAGTTATGGCATTATGTATTGAAATAACAACAAATACAACAGCAAAAACAACAACAAACACATTTGCTTAATCAACAGGCGACACAACAATCGGATCGGCGCCGAACTGCAGCATCTCGCTTAACGGTAGCGGAGTCCGTCCGCTCCATTGCACCATATACAGAAGCGAGGACAACGAGGTGACATTGGTGCCGGAGCCGGAGGCGCGGCTGCTTATCGACGGCGCACCCCTCGATGCGGTGGAGGAGGCCAAACTGACACAGGGTGCCATGATAACCATTGGCAATTCCAACTATCTGCGCTTCAATAATCCGGACGAGGCACAAATGATGCGCTCCGCCATGGGCTCCAACGAGCGCATCTCCATGCCGCATATTGACTTTACGCAATCGTCGCGTGCCAACGATCCCAGCAACGATTATGGCCAGCAAGCGCTCGAGCTGGAGAGCTTTTACGAGAGCATCATTAATCCCATCAAGCACACAAGTGGCGGCGGCGGCGGCGGCGGCGGCAACAACATGGATTTGAACGGTGTGCAGTGTCCCAAGGTGTTTAGTTCCGATCTGGTAACGGTTAATATGCCCGCTCGTGATGTGCTTGGCCAGAAATATGCAAGCTTTGCCCGCAATCTGGCCGAGAATCATCGCGGCGAAAAGCAGTTAAACAATCAATATGCCAAAGCTTTAAACAGCAGCGGAGCCAATGGAATTGGCCACAATGCTGGCTACTGCAACATACCCAGCAATGCGGCCATTTTCAAGCAGCAGCAACAGCAACAACAACAACAGCAGCAGCAGCAACATTTGATGCAGCCGGAGTTGTTGGGCAAGGTGAATAATGATCGATATGATCGATATCCAAAGCCGGGCACCTACACCGCCGGCGGCTTGCAAATATTTGCAATGAATGGCATCAATACGGAGCTGAACAGCGGGGCCGAGCTGGAGGATATGCTAAAGATTTGCACAGAGTACGCGGATCGACAGCAGCAGCAGCAGCAGCAGCTGCACAGCTCCACCACCAGCAGCAGCAACAACAACATCAACAATAACAGCGGCAGCAGCATCACCTCCTCACCCATTGTCCAGAATCGGATCAAGACGAATGGCTCGCTGCCCCGGGACAAGAAGCCAACATTTCAGACGCATGCCGGCAGCAGCTCCAACTTGGCCCTAATCAGCAGCACATCGGGCTATGAGAATGTCCGCCTGTTGGCGCCCAATCGTGTCGAGATCAACGGCCAGCTGCACGTCTCCACAGGAGGAGGAGGAGCAGCCACAGCAGCGGGAGCAGGAGCGGGAGCAGCTGTTGGCTCCAACTCATCCTTAACGACGGCTACCGCTGAGAATCTGATGGCCAAATATGTGCCGCAGAGTCCGCGCACCAAAATACGCACCAATTGCATGTCACCCAAGAAGGATGCCTCCTTTAGCAGCGCCTTTGCATTGGCCAACTGCACGCCGACGCCGCCGGGCAAGGCGAAGGTAGTGAAGCCACCGCTGGCGCCAAAGCCGCCGGCGCCCAATCAGCAGCGGGACTACGAGCAGCTATTCAAATCCTTCGAGCGCAAACAGCAGTTGGAGCAGCAACAGCAACAGCAGCAGCAGCAGCAGCAGCAGCAGCAGCTCGATCATCAGCAGCTGATGCAGCAGCTGACGCCCGCCAAGCGCTCCAACAAGAATGTGAACAATCTAACGCTCAATCTAAACGAATCCGCCAGCCCATCCCCCAAGCCCAGTCGCAAACCGGCGCCGGCTCCACGAAGCATCAATGCGGAGCAGCGCAAGCGGCGCGAACTGGATCAGCGGCACAAACAGCTCAAACAGGAGCTGGGCGAGCTTCCAGCACCTGCCAACCAGGAGGTATCCATATATTCCCATCTATATATATGTATATATTTAATTACTAAAAGTTGCATGTTTGCTTGCAGCTGGAACCGGGTGAAGCAACGGTACCTTCGGCAACTCCTCCGCGCCAGCAGCTGCTGGCCTTGCAGAATCGCATCCATCGGCTCGAGGCGCAGCGCAATTCCACGCGGGTGATGGAGGAGAATCAACAGGCCAAACTGAAGCAGTCCATTGAAATGAAGCAGGATCAGCTGAACAAGTAAGCCATGTCCGACTAACAGATACCCTAGACTTATCGCCGAGCTAATAAATTAAATAAGTTACATGCCTCTGACAGCAGCTGGAATTAAAGTTCAAATTTGAAGTTCTCCGGGTTGCCTGACTAGCAGATACCCTAGATATATCGCAGAGCTAATAATCGATCGAGTTTTATCAGTAAAATATTTCTCTGACATCAGCTGGAACTGAAGTTCAAATTATAAATGATTTGGGTTGCTCGACTAACAGATACCCTAGATTAATAGCAGAACTAATATAGCGAAATATGACATACATATCTGTGCCATAGACATATGTACATTTAAATAACCTCGAATTGAAATTCACATTGGAAATGGTCCGAGTTGCCCGACAAGTAGATACCCTTGATTAATTGCTGACCAAATGCATTGATCAGCTGAATAAGTAAGATATATTTCTGACATTCAAATCTGCTTAAATTCAGGTTTACATTTAAAATTGTTTGCGTTGTCGGACTAGCAGATACCCCAGCTTACCCAATTTATCGATCATTTGAATAAGTAAGTTCTCAAATATACATTTAAAATAGCTGCCCGACTAGAAGATACCCTATACTTATCGCAAAACAAAATTTTTGAGTATTCTTGCATATCATACATATTATAAATATATATAAATGCAAACTGATAAACTCTAGTTTTGTATTTCACTTAAGCATACCCGCTTTTGTGCTAAGTACAGGGTATTAATTACAGATAATTGCACTACGCCACGCTGACTGGCAAATGTATTTAAATATTTACCGGTATATTCATATATATTTGTTTCTATAGAGATTTTCTCGTATGTTATATAATAGCACAGCTTCTAGCCGGTCCATGAGTTACACTCGTTAACAAGCTTCAGTTTATTCGAGTTGAGTTTCTCATTCGACTAAGTTCTCAGTTTTTATTCGTTCGGTTCGGAACGGAAATGATTCACAATTGATGATATAAAAAAAACCAAAGTAATCTCTTTTACCGTTATTGAAGACTGCGCGCAATGCTGAAACAGAAGCCGAACAACGCCTGCTTGAAGGAGGAGCTGGAGCATGTGTGCGAGTCGCTGGAGAGCGATCGTAAGACCTTCGAGGATCTGGAATTCCAATACTTTGAGGAGGAGTCGGAGCATCATGCATGCCACGAGGAGCTCAAGCGGCAGGAGCAGCGTCTAGTCCTTGAATCGGAGATGGCATCGCTGCGCATCCAGCTGGGGCCCGATGAGTCGGCTGAAGAGCTGGAGAAGGAGTTGACGGAGGAGCCAAGTGGACAAAATACGCCCGGCTCGAATCTTGTCAATGGCGTTATGTCGCAGTCGCTGTTCGGATCCGCTGAGCTGCTGTGCCCGAAGCGGCGCAACAATCAGGAGGACGTGATGTCCAAGAGCGTTAATGAGAACATGTTCCACAACAACAACAAAATCGAGCACATGCCACACGGAGGGCAGGTGACGAGCACACCTAAGCGACCACCTTTGCAAATTTACGATTATGCCGGCAGCTGCGAACAGATTAGCTTCAATTTATCGCTGCGCAGCGACAGATTCGAAGTGAATCCTCTAGAGCGACGTGTCCCATCCCAGGATGACATCGATCGCAGCTGCAAAGTGGCCAACGATGCGCCCATTTCGACCAGCCAAGGAGCCAGCACCAAAATCTTTGATAGCATCAAAGAGATCGAACGCAATCGCAAGCTTCTACTGGCCCAGCAGGGTAAGCAATCAATGCAAACAACAACAACAACACTGTTATATATATACAAATATGTACATATATTTGTAGGTCACCAGGTCATCGAGCACGAGCGTCAAAAGATATGCGATCTGAAGAAGAAGAGCCACGACGAGGCACGCACACAATATTTGCTCACCATGCAGCAGACGACAGAGGCATCGATTGAGTCCAAGCATGCTCCACTGAACCCCAAGTGAGTGTCACATCCCACAGATCCACATGCTGATCCACCGACCAACCGACCAACCAACCAATCAACCAACCAACCAAACAACCAATCAACCAACCATCTGCCCCTTAATTCAATCAACTCGTCTCGACTTAAATGCAACTGAAGGCAACTCCCAAGCATCCCCCCGCCCCATCTCCTGCTTTAACGTATTTATCGTTCCATATGCTCAATCCCTTGCCCTATTCCCTTCCCCTGCTTTTCGTTCCACATGCCTGACCCTATCGTTGGCGCTCTCTTTAATTAATTGTGCAGCTGAGAACGAGCTGTGATGCATCAACCCTTACACTGTCCTACAAGGCATTTGAAGTTCCCATAGATTTGTGTTCCTACTTATTCTAAAGTTGGCTTCTTTTTCATTTCTATTATTATATATTTATTTATATTCATCATGTTTGTTTACCTTTTCGTCTGTATAGCTTATCACACATTTTTTTTTTTTATTTGGCTTTTTAAATTAATTTTATTGATAAATTCGCAGCTCGTATATCGATTAGCTCTTCCATTCATATTGAAACTCGGAATTAACTGCCTGCTATATTTAAACGCCCAATTTAACTAACGAGTTTTGACTAATTAAATTTTCCAATCAAAGCACAATAAAATTAAAAAATTAAAATTTAATACAAATTGAAAATGATGTTCGATTGTTTAGATTAGATTTGTAGAATAATTTGTCACACTAGTAAACTTTGTTTATGTTTTGGTTGAATCCATGAATCGTTTGGTTTTTTTTTTTTGTTTTTTGCATACTTATGTTGTGCAGTGTAAATGCCATTTGGGTGGCGTGCACATTCAACCCATTGACTTTATAATTAATCAAATAATTCACTAATAGGAAAGCAATGCGGCGACTGAGACGCCGGCTGCGACGTCGAATGCTGATGATTGTGCTAAGATCGAAAATAAAACTGGTTTTCAAATTACGTGTCGTTTTTCAAAGAAACTCTGAGAGCACCCACAGAGAGTAGAAGAGAGATAGAGAGAGAGAGAGAGACTGATGCACAAGTCAAATATTATGCGTGTTGATTAGTGTGGCTTTTGATTTACTCATTGGCGACACACGACACTCATTACCGAATTCGATGCCGAATTCGAAGCCGATATTCATTTCCACTCTGCGGTTATTTCGATGATTGCACGATTGGTCGCTCGCTCGCTCGCTCACCCGTTCGGTCGGTCAGTTAGTTATTTAGCTAGTTAGCTAGCTATAAAGTCAGTTAGTCCAACGACAACACCTGAAATTCAAGCGCGCTGCAATAACAAACGCTGCTTCGGCGTCGACGCTGTTGCTGTTGCTGTTGCTGCTGCTGCTGATAAGCTTATCAGCTGCCTGCGCCGCGCTCTCTTTCGCTTTCGCTCTCCGTCGTGATTGCGAGTGTGTGTGTGTGTGGGAGAGCGCTTGTTTATTTGCCAGCCGTCGCATTTGTGCATTGTGATTGGCCTCATCCATAGCGCACACATATTCCCGCATTCGGTTCCAATTCCGAATCCGATTCCTCGATACGCAGCGCCTGTCTCTTAGTCAGTCAAACACAGCGCGTCGCCGCATTCGCAATCGCAGTCGCAGTCACTGTCACAGTCGCAGTCGCAGTCGCCGTCGCCGTCAGGCTGCATTAGTCATCGGAATGGATAAGCTAAATGCGTTGATTCCATGCTGGTAGGCAGCAGCAGCAGCAGCAGCAGCAGCAGATGCCTAACGGTAATTCATTTCATTAACTGCACTCTTTTATTCATGTATTTGCAGCGGCGGCAAAGACGCCAAACTCTTTGACAAAACCGAAATGCAGAAGCTTAACGATGAAACCACGCAGCAACAGCAACAACAACAACAACAACAGCTGCAGCAGCAACAAAAGACACAGCACGATAAGGAAAACAATGCGTCAGGTGACAGCAACGGCTTTCCAAAAACAACAACAACAACAGCAACCAGTCAACAGGTGAGCAGCACAAAATAAAAAGTTAACCTAGGCCAAAGCAAAACAAAACTCTTCAGTTTATGTCTTCCGTCTTGTACTCGACTCGAGGTCAATCAATTTAGGCGCCCACACCTGTGTAATAAGTAAATGCATAAAAAAGAAAACTTGCCTCGCAATGTTTCGATAAGATTTAAAAGCCCACAGTTACCTTTACATTCATTTATTTGATCCTCTTCGCCCCGAGCAGGTGTTTAATGTTAATTAAAACAATCACTGAAGCCGGCAATTACACACGCACACACAAGTGGGGTATATTTATTGGGCACATACCACGTAACTTAAATAAACTGACCGATAAACAATTACAAAATATATTTTAAACTAATTTTATGGTAAATTTTGGATTTGGATTTCGTTTCGGTTTTATAATTCGATTTACAATGCAACCAGATTTGATAAATTGCCATGGAAACTGGTTTCGTTTATGTGAATACCCTGTAACATGCATATGATTAACTTTATCTCATTAAGTTATTATCAAAACATTTCTAAAAATAGATTGTTTAGTCAAGTGTGATATAAGAGGTACAATTTTCTATTTACATTTTACCTTTACAATTGAATATAAATTTAAGTGAGTGCTATAGTTGTACGGGTAAACCGACTGTAAAATACCCTCGCCAAAGTTTCAGACTGGACAGACTATAACTTAAAATACTTGTAATCCTTGAATCCTCGAAAGCTTTACAAATTATAGATATAAAAAAAACTGAATAAGACGTCAATATAGATAGATTAAGCGCATTCGGCCTGATATATGTTTGTCAAACATAAGGTATTGGCCACATCTGCTTTCGCCTGCTACAAACGTTCTACTAAAAACTTTTACCCTAATTACCCCTTCACAATGATTACAGGGTATATACAAAAAAATAATACATTTTCCCAACGATAAGAACTGCAAATTTACGCGCGTCAACAGGAAAAACCGTTAAGAATTAACGCTGAGATAATTTCAAAATAGATGCATATATATACATACATATGTATGTGTATCCCTATATCACAAAGTATATAGCTTAAGATTATTTATCTTTTGCTCCATATAAAATATGTATTTTTTTTATCGAGATATTTAACGTGAAAATCAGTGTTGATTATATTATTTGTTATACATTATTTGTATTAATTTAACCGTTTTGCATTGGAAGAGTATTTATGTAAGTGTTAGGGATAATTTTTAACTATTTGAAATGATTCAAATGTTTTATTCACGAATTCCTGGTAAACCTTGCCATGAGTAATCGCATAGATCGAATATGACGTCAAAAATTGTTTTGCGATCGGCAAAATCGAGTCGTGCCCTCTTTGCCTCTCTCTCTCTCTCTCTCTCCCTCACTCTCTATTGCTATATAAGCCTCTCTCTCTCTATTGCTATAAATCCGTCTCTCTTTTTCTCTCTATTGCTAAATAACTTCTTTCTGTCTCTCTTTTGTTATATAACTTCTCTCTCTCGCTCTCTCTATTGTTATATATGCCTCTCTCTTTTTTTCTCTCTGCCTCTCACTCTCTTTGTTTTTATTCTGTTTTCTTCCTTCCTTGTTATTGTTTCTTTCCTTATTTTTTGTTACATCTCGTATTCCATTTGCATGATCCTTTGTTTCACTCATTGCTCTCGCTATCTCCTATTTCGCTCTCTCTCTCTTTCCTTCTTCACTCTAGATCTTTCTTCCGCTCTTTCTTACGCTCTGTCCTCTCTCTCCCTCTCTCTCTCTCTCTCTCTCTCTCTCTCTCTCTCTCTCTCTCTCTCTCTCTCTCTCTCTCTCTCTCTCTCTCTCTCTCTCTCTCTCTCTCTCTCTCTCACTGGTATGTCACGTCACCGATGACGTCCTCCCGCCAATCGATCGTCAAGTCCGTTAGTCACGAGCTTTATTCCGTTATGTAGCGCCTCGACAATTTGTTTGCTATTTTAAATTTCTTTTTACCAATGTTTATTTTAAAAACGAAATGTCCCCCGCATCCAACCCACCGCCCACCGGCTCGCCCCCTCTCGCCCACCCCCTCTCTGACTACCTGTCACAGCTTCGTTTCATTTCGTTTCGTTCCGTTCCGTTCCATATATATGGAATACACTTATTAATAAGTTTATAATAATATTTCTTTATACTCGCCGCCAATTTTTCTGCTGCGGTTTTCAGTTTGTGTCCGTTCCTCGTTATGCGCACTTCTTAGGTCTTCTTCTTCGTCTTATTATTCTTGCTGCTGTTATTATTACTGTTGTTGTTGTTCTTGTTGTTGTTTACCTTGATCAACAATGTTGTTTACAAGTTGTGGCAGCAACACGATCTACGCCAGCATCTTCGTACAGCGCCAATAGCCCCATAAATTGCCTTGCCCCATTACGATACTAATTGGCCAATCCAAAATTTTGTATCCCAATCCCACGGACTGCTGGACAATGTTCTTGTGCGCCTCCTCGTTTCGTTTTTGACCACAGATTCGCAATCCGCGTTGCTAATTCCGCATTCGCATTCACAGTCGGCTCCTCCACGGTTACGGTTACGGTTACGGCTCTTACGATAAATCACTTTAAAAATAAAAAAAATAAAAAGAAAAGAAAAAAAAAAAAATCAAACAAGGATCAGCATTATGTCCGTCTGGATGACTTACGTGCAGCATCGGCGCATGGATGCGAATGCGCGACAGCGTTCGGAGCTCTATTATCTAGTGAGTGTGTGTGTGTGCGTGTTATCTGTATGTATGTGTGTGTCCTGTGCATCCTCTGGGTGTGTGTGTGTGTGTGTGCCTGTGTATGTTAAGTGTGTGAGCATTGTAAATGTAGCGTGTATCGTAAATGTTAATGTTCGTAAGCGAGTGAGTGTATATCGTAGGTGTAAGTGTATGTCGTAGGTTCTAATGTGTGTGTGTGTGTCGTAAATTATGTTAACGTTCATGTGTATCGGAAGCATTAGCTTGTGTATCATAAGTGTGTTGTTAGTGTTTATCGTAAGTGTTAGTGTGTGTATCGTAAGTGCGAATGAGTTTCGCAACTCAGTGTTTAACGTAAGTGTTTATCGTAAACGTTAGTGAGTATCGTAAATGTTAGTATTTGCCGTGTTAGTCTGTACCGTATGTGCTAATCTGTAAGCTTGTGTGTGTGTGTGTGTGTGTGTAGTACACGTTATTGTGTATCGTAAGTCTTACTTTGCAGTGTGTGTATATATCGTAAGTGCGAGTTTATGTCTGCTGCGTGCGTGTGTGTCCTGTTTGTATGTCGTAAGTGTGCGTCGTAAATGTTGGTGTTTATCGTAAGTGTCTTCCATGTGCGTGTATGGCCTCTGTGTGTATCGCATGTGTGTGTGTGTGTGTGTCATAGTGTGTATCGTAAGCATTAGTGTGGAAGTGCAATTATATATCTGTATGTGTGGAAATGATAGCGTGAGTATGTCCTGCCTTGTCCCCTCCTCTACTTCCCTCTCTCGCTTTCCCTCTCTCCTCCATCAAATGCGCGGGAAACTGATTCTTTTCTTCTCTTTAACATCTCCGCCATATAAATCTTAAGACCCATTTATTTACGGGCAAATATTGAAAAACACGTGACACTCATTTTCCACGCATTTCACTGAAATTTCCATTTTCCGAATGCCAACTTATATAAACATAAACTTTTGCCAAGTTCAAACGGTATTAACCTGACCATTGATTATCAATTAGACTGTATAATAGAAACAAATGTATGTATGTATATAAATATAAATAATTATATGTATAAGTGTGTATGTGTGTGTGTGTGTGTAAATAAATACGCACATGTTTACATTTGAAAGTTGAGCAAGTGTTAAAGCAGAGAATTGATATGTATTTATAAAGGTCTTTATCTATGGGCAGAATCGATTCAGTATAGTTAGCAACAAATCAGGGGCGGTGGGCATCAGAGGGTTAAGGGAATTGGCCATTAGGGGGTTAAGCGAATTGGCAATTGGCCATTGGCCAGCGGAATGCGCAGCTTTGTCTTTGACATAGAAAATAGAAATATATAAATATTGCTTTTGGCTATTTATAGAGTTGGCCAACACGCTAACCCACTTACAACGCTCGCTAACGCTCAAATCTTTGTCCACAGCAACGGCACTCGCAGCCGGAACTGGAGCATCATGGCGTTGTGGCAGGTGGTGCAGGTGCAACAGCGCGCAGTCCGCGCCCCCTGTCCGAGGCCAACAACTGCGAGGCCAGCATCGAGGCGCCCAAATTCTTGAACGGAGACGCCGCCACGGATAACAAACGCGCCAGCTGCAACAGCAATTCGCAGGACACTGCGTCCGCGGGCAGCGGCAGCGGCAGCGCTGGCAGCAGCAGCGGCGGCGGCGCAGGCAGCAGCAGCGCCAGCGCCAATGGCGGCGAACGCAAGCGTGCCCTGCCAAAGCATCAGCGTCCACTCACACGCTACCTGCCGATCTTCTCGCCGGATCTGAATCTGCGCCATCATATCGAAACTGCTGGCCATCAGATCGATCTCTGTCCGCATGTGTTTGTCGATGCGCACAGTTGTCGCGGGTGAGTCTTCGAATCGAATTGTAAACATTAACATATATATAATGTATCTATATCTATTGCTCGTTACAGCTACCTGCACAAATTGGGCGCCACATTTCATGCCTGGTCGCGACGCTGGTTTGTCCTGGATCGCCAGCGCAGCGCCCTCATCTATTACTCGGACAAGTCCGAGCGGAAGCCACGCGGTGGCGCCTACTTTGCCGTAAGTAACAAATCATCTACCTATAGATCAGATAATATAATGCTTTTCCCTCCCTGCAGACGATAGACGAAGTGTATTTGGATCATTTGAATGCATCGAAGAGCGGTCGACCGCATTGCACCTTCATTGTGAAGACGAAGAAGCGCAGCTACAATCTGCAAGCGGCATCGGATGCAGCAGCACGGATCTGGATAGATGCCATTATAACTGGAGCGCAGGGAAATTTGGACTATTGATAAAACCCTTCACACACTGGAATTATTTTAGCTCAACTAAACTGTAAACACCTGTAGATATGTAAGGGAGTTAATTATATATAGTCGTTAGATAGGTTACATAAATTCTCCATGTAAAACAACAACAACAACAACAAAACACGAATACAAAAAAAAATACTAAGAAACTAAGCAACCTATTTTGGCAACTAACGAAATCCGAGATTTCAGTACTGGACCAAAGTGAAGAATGTATTTTTTATGCTTTTAATTTGTCTTAATTTAGATGGCTAAGAATTATATATTTATATACAAGCATATATCATACAGATATACATACATATGACAGACAGCCCAACGCATATAACACAACCATTTCATCAACTACTTATATAAAAAACTATACACAATTTTATAACTTTTAACCAAAATGAATCTATGACTATGTAAATGTAATTGAAGTTTATTGATGATTGTAAACAATTTTTTTTTTTCAAATTTATTATACAAAATGTATTTGTATTATTTTTTTTTTTTTTGTATAAAGTGCTCACACTTTCTGTATTACGATGAAACAATTTGTGCTCAGGCAACTGATAAAAACGATAATCAAAAACAATTTAACATAAATTTAAATGCAAATGGAAAATTAATAATTATGAAAATGTAAGTCGCTACGGCAAATAGCAAATAAATTGTTTTAATTGAAAATCAAATTAATTTTTATTTCTATAATATGTGAAACAAGAATATTATACAGATAGCTGTTGTTAAAAATACATATGAAACGAATTGTATTAATATACTTAAATTTCTAGAAGTTGTGTTGAAACTAAATGGCTACAAAAAATTGTAAGCTTCTGCACAGTTACAGATCATACATCCGTTTAGGTATATATATATATATATATATACATATATAAGGATATTAAGCATTATATGCAAAATGAATCTGTGCAGCTTGCAAGCCCACATTTACTTTTCATATATTTAGGAACTGTCAATACGTTGACGCTTTGGTTGCCTGCTATCGATGCTCATATTGTTGTCCTCGTAACGATCCAAATATTGATAAAGCCAGCGAGCAAACTCATTCATGTACGGATCCACCCGGGAAATGACATTGAAATTGGCAACAGCTGGTGGCGGATAATCGCCAGCACCAAAAATGCTCCGCACAAAGTGTTCGCAATGGAAGATGGCAACGGCCACGTCCGCTTCGAGTACATCCACTCGCATGGCCAGCTTGGCTATTGATTCCGCGAATTGTTTAAGCACTACAAAAGTTTTACTGCTGAATGCGGCTGCAAGCGTGGAAGCGAAAGAGACAGAGATAGACAGATATAACATGAATGTAAATGAAAGGCAAGATTTGCTCACTTGGCTGCTCGATGCGCGAGACAACGTAATATTTCTGTAACAGCTGTTGTGCCTCCTCTGAAAGGATCACCTCCCGGTGATGAAGAAAGCCAATCATCGTTTGGATATCTTCATTGGGTATATTGAATGCGTCCGGTAACGGTTCCTCGCCATCAGTCTGATGCTGGCGCAGCACAAAATCCCAGAGCGTATCATTCACCTGCTCATCCATTTGCACGGGCATGCCAAAGATGCTGAAATAAAAGCAGATTCAATTAACAATCGCGTTCAGATATAACGTTCAGATATGTCACACTCACGGACAAAGCTTGGCAAAGGCAATTGTCTGGTTGGCCGCATTTTCGGGCTGCCAATATGTCCAAATGGCCGCCTCAAGGGGCTGCTCACTCTGTAGCTGCGGCACTGGCACGCTTCCATTCTCGATGCACTTCTCCAGCTCTTCCGTTTGGTCGCGCGTCAAACGATTCCAATCGCCGGCATAGTAGACACCCTGCTGAGCCAGCAGCAAGGGGCTGCCCACTATCCACTTGTAACGTGAAGCCAGCAACGTATTCGTTGGCTGCTGTCCACCCTCATGGGGGCCTATGAAACGGGGTGCCAGTTGCCCGACGCTGTGCAGCAGCAAGTTGGCCACATGGCTGTCGTTGCAGATGACGCACAGCGAAATGGGCGCACGCAGCTCATCCAGCTCAATGCTGGCCAGACTGCACAGGAGTGCCATCTTAAGATACACATAACACTCCATTGGAACACAATCCTGAGCCAGTTGGGCACTGAGCGCATAAACAAAGGCATAGTCCGAGTACTTGGAGCAGATCAGACGATGCAGCGACGTGATGCTCGACGGCATAAGATTCAAGTCAACTTTTACGTTGCGCCGTTGCAGACTGTCCGCTTTGGCAAAGATCATGTGACGCGGATAGCCTTCGGGCAATTTGGGCCCGCCGACGCGCTTTCTATCCGATTCAACATACAAGTCTTTATTATCGGACACGAAGAATGACGATGCCTGAGTTGGCGGCGTTTGCGTATTCATATCCAACAGGGGCAGACTGTGGGCCGACGAGTCAACCGTGGAGCCCGTTTGGTTGCAGTCGTCATAGGGGTCGAATATAGTTGACAGCGTGCTGCTGCTGTTGATATTGTTGCTGCTGCTGTCTGTGCCGATACCCGTGCTGGGGAGGCTGGCGAGCCGAAAAACCGATTGGCTCAGATTGCTATTGTTGTTAACCATCACCAGTTGGCCGCAAGCTGCAGTCCGTGCCGAAACCGTTGCCGTCGGCGCGCTGTTCGAATCATTGTAGTTGTTGGGTGATATATTGTATGTGGCTGGCGGTCCCTGGCTGGGGCCAGTCGATGGCGACTGTGTCGTCAGTCCCTCAGAGGGCAGCGACACCAGCTCGAACAGCGCATTCGGCTTGAGAGTGCGATGAAAACGCTGGCGACGACGTCGCTCCTGGAAAGCAGAAGGTTACGCATATAAATAAGATTTAATCTTTTATTAACTTACACTTATCATATTCCTGGGCTCCCTCACAAGCGACTGAGTTGGTATGGGGCAGAACTCGTTGGCATTCCAATTCAATGTGCTGTGCGCCGCGGCGTTGTCTAGCGGCAATTGAGATCCTGATTGCAATTGAGATTGGGATTGAGATGTCGATGGCATTGAATTGGCAGCCAGGGCCTGCCGCAGCTCCCGCACAAAAGACGCATCGTCATCATCATTATGCTGCTCGCTAGCAATGCTGGGCTGCAAAAATAGCTCGTCGGGAAGATGCGAGGGTAAGCCGGGATGCTCTCTGCGGGTATTCATATGCGGAGTCTGCTCGCGTTGCATGCGGCGCTCGTTGCGACGCCTTGCGCGATTCGTTCCCTTTGTGGCATCTGCTTCAGGGGCAGCTTCGCCAGATGTGCCACGCATTGGGCTCGAAGCTGGCCACTGTGGAGCACTTTGTTTGATCGGCAATTTCTGTTGATGGTTAGTTGCTTGTTTGCTGTTGAAAGCTGCAGGTGGAGGCAACATCTGGCAGCTAGCTTCAATTGATGGAGTCTCGCGCTCTTGCTGCTGCTCCTGCTGCTGCTGATGTGCGGCAACTAGAGGTGCACTGACGGACGTCTCATATTGAGACTTGAGCAAGGGGCTGGGCAGCTGCTGGGACTGGACACACGGCTGTTGCACAGACTTCAGCCATTTGTTGACCACTTCCTGCTTGTCGAGGGAATTGGCTGACGACGATTGATAAACGTGAGCGGAACCACGCTGGTTACCGACGCTCTGGACAGTTGCCGCAGCTGCCGGCGTCTGCGATGTAACAACGACAGAAGGACGAATCGCCTTCGGCTTCTTGCGTACTGCACCCACAGCGGGGAAATCCTCGTCGGTGGGAGAAAAGCAAACCTTATTGTTGGTCACATTTTGTTCGCTGGGTACCTTGCCCCAGACACGATTTGACTCCCGGCGATTTGTTGCTGCTGTCGAAGATGCAGTCGTATTGATGGAGCTGACCACGGGACTGACGTTTGTCCTGAAAGCAGAAAGAATTCACATTACTATTTCCCACTGGCTAAGAAGATTCTTAACTAACACCGCGGACTGGCCGCTGGTCGACTGCGATGATGGATATGGCAGGATCTTATCGGAGCGCAAAAAGTCGATTAGCTGCACAGGCTGACGACGATTGATCGAGGGCTTCAAATTCTTTTTAGATGGCATGCCTCGAACTGGTATGTGGAAGATGTGGCGCAGTAATATCCGGTGATTAGATAATTGGAGCCCAACTTTAATTGACAGTCGTACGAATGAGCTGGCAAATGAAAGAAGCTGCTTCATAACTGTCTACATGATCAAACATTTTGTGGGCTACTTACCACGCAAACGCACCAAAATCGGCCGATAAATGCGATCCACAGTTCGTGGATTCTGTGCACACGCACCCGGTAGTACGGCAAGCAAAGAATAGTTTTCAGTTACGCGCAGCTTTTGGTACTCATTCATAGGATTCGAACAGTTTGGACACAACGGCGCTGGACAATTGGACAATTGGACAATTGGGCAGGTGGGGAAAAACCAAAATGATTTAAATTAAATTTACGATTCTAGAATAACGCTTGAGAAGATTTGAAATGTGAGACGTATTGAGACTGAATGGTCTGCAATCGAACAAACGAATGTTTGTCACATTTAACAATTTGTGCAGCGAGCACTTTGATTAGATCAAAGCTTACGGATTACTGATTACGGATTTCCGTGCTGCTGCTTTTCAGCTATTAGTAGGCTTTATTAAGCATATTAAGTATCTGTATCGTGCGAGTATATGAGTGTAACGTCAATGGATTACAAGTGGACATACCATCCGTGGAGCTGGTTTGGATCGCATTCCTCACACATCCGCTGGCGCAGTACCAAATCGATTGCAATCTAGCGTGTGCAAAGAGTATAAAATAAACAGCAAATTTATTGTAAATTCAACTAAATATCTTGCAAAGTCAGATGAACGATGAACGTAAGAGCTTTATCAAATATTTGATAAATAAGGCCAACGTAAACAGATATTCAAACTGAATCTGTGTTCTACAACTCACACTAATGTCTCCGGCGGCGTGTAAGCAGACAAGATGCCATTCACCAGAGACAAGCCGAGTGGGTAGAGGAACTGCGACGGATCGAACAGCAGTTCCGGCTGCAAGGGGAAGTCCAGCAGTCGCCACTGCGTATGTAGCTGAGCGATGTCAATGGCCTTGAGGCCGTTCTCGTTAGTGTTCGCTTTGAGCAAGTCGCGCACCTGGCTGTAAACGGAGTATTTGACCGCTTCGGCGAACTGTAGTGGCTCCTCAACGACCAGATGCAGCAGCTGCGGTGCGTGGGTCACCAGCTCGGCGTAATTAAAGTCGAGGCGCAGCAGTAGAGGCGCAAGCGCCTCCTCCGGCTTACGCGTGCGCGCGTAGTTGGACAGAAAGTTTCGGACGCTCCCTTGAATCAATTTGCCTAGTTGGGTGTCCTGACAGAACTTCTCTACTAACTTTTGCACGTGGAATCTATACGAGTTGTTATACGTTTTGGTTTCATTTCCAATCTAAAGTTTCGCTATACTTACTGGCTATGGCGTTCACGCAAATTATCTTCGTTGGGCGTGCTATTGCTTGTGTTTGTGCTAAGTCCTTGTGTTTCAATAGCTGTATTCACATTAAACATTTTATACCCCAAAAGTGCTTTAAGCCCGGCGAAGGCTTGAACAAAATACCAAAGCATACATTTGCTTAAATTCAAAATGCGTTCTTTTCGCAACAACAGCAAAGTCTGGCAGCACTCTGATGTTGCCATTTGCAGAGTTGCACAGACTTGATAGAAATGTGATCGCAATCGTCATCGAACTTCGAACGTGAAAGTTCGACTCGGCCAATCATGAGCCAAACGCAAATTGTTCTCGAAAGGCGAACGTAAAAAATCGCTTCGTTTCAGCTGGTGACGTATTTACGTACAAATATAAAATTTATTTATAGTGATAAACTATAGCTATTAAAAAAAAGCATCGTGTCCTATATTATTTTTTACACAGATTTATTTACTGAAGAATTCATGTGTATCTTTAGCTCCTGGCCACCCCACCTGTTTATTCAATGCACGCTTAAAATTGATCAAAACGCTTCAGTGTTTACATACAAATTTACATCAAACGTAAAGTATCAAGTTTTAATCGAACATTAAACAAATGGTATTTGTTATTTGTATTTGTGTTCCTTCTTAACGGTTAGACTTGGCAACACGCTCCAATTCATCCTTCTTCTTGATGGCGTACGAGTTGGACGAACCCTGTAATCGAAACAATATATATCAGTTTATGTGAATTTTTGTTATACATCAAAACTTGTTAAAGCTAAGCTTAATTAACTGTTCTTCTACGTTTCTCGTGTGCATTGAGCTGAGAGTTGCCACAAGCACAAGGATAATAAAAGACAAACATTGCTTTTGTCCAAAAGCGAGTCTGCAGCACTATCCTATTTTCATGATGCAGAATTAGACTGGACATATTACGGAATGAATATATATGTTTAAAATGCTTCTAACAGCAAACGTTGGTACGTTGGTAAGGCTTAACTTAATTAAGTGTTCTTCTACGTTTCTCGTGTGCATTGAGTCTTATCACAAGCACAAGGATAATAAAAGATATTGCTCTTGTCCAAAAGCGAGTCTGCAGCACTATCCTATTTTCATGATGCAGAATTAGACTGGACCTATTATAACGGAATCAAATTATAGCTAAGTTAAGTCAGTTGTTCTTCTACGTTTCTCGTGTGCATTGAGCTGAGTGTTTGCCACAAGCACAAGGATAATAAAAGATATTTCTCTCGTCCAAAAGCGAGTCTGCAGCACTATCCTATTTTCATGATGCAGAATTAGACTGGACATATTAGATACTACTTAAACGATAGTGGCACTATAAATTCTATAGAACTTACCTTGGCGGCGTTGATGAGCTCATCAGCCAAGCACTCGGCAATGGTCTTGATGTTCCTGAATGCAGCTTCACGGGCACCGGTGCACAGCAACCAGATGGCCTATAAAAGACAAGATTGTTAAATGCATATCCAATAATTCGAATTTTCAATATAATTTAATAGCTAATGTCTCTTCAATTCATACGCCAAATGTCGGTTAATTACACATTACGACGCTACGGATAAGATAGATGTTTATTATAGCCAGCCTTATAAGAACGCAATCGGTGTTAAAACTGCGCGCCATCGTTGCTGGCTAAATGGAGATGGTTATAAACAGTTATGCGAAACCCACCTGGTTGACACGACGCAAAGGCGACACATCCACAGCCTGACGACGCACGGTACCGGCACGGCCAATACGAGTGGAGTCCTCACGAGGTCCAGAGTTGATGATAGCGCTCACCAAGATCTAGAAGGCAACAAATAAATATATTTAACATTTGCACACATTTAGACAAACAAATGATTGATTATATCCTAAGTCAGTTGTGGTTTTAAGTTCCAAGAGAGCAAGAAGAGAATTCATATCTTCAGGCACTAGGATATTAAAACCTTATAGTTAATATTCGTCCATTTTAAAAAGATGCTCAGCACAGCAAGGATTATAAGCTGTCTAGCATTGAGGTGGACTGCATATTATTATCAAATGATATTCTAATATAAAAGCTAATGTTGATTTTGACTTTATTAAGGTTTGCATCTTTAAGCCGACGCCCTTAAGAGGAATAGCTAACCATGGGGTTCGATGTAGTCCAATTGAATACCACAACAGCGTGCGAATCACTGCTGCGGTTTTAGTTGTGGACATAAACTAAACCGTTTTGATAAATATAAATGCTAATGTGATTTTAAGTTCCAAGAGAGCGGGAAGAGGTTTTTATCTTCAGGCACTAGGATATTAAAATCTCACTTAATATCAGTCCATTTAATATTAGATGCTCAGTGCAGTTGGATATGTTACCTGCCTAGCATTGAGGTGGACTGTCATTAACTGTTTGCTAAAGGGATTCTATATAAAGATGTTGTTTTAAGTTCCAAGAGAGCGGGAAGAGAATCATATCTTCAGGCACTAGGATATTAAAACCTCTTATTTACTATGAGTCCATTTAAATAGATGCTCAGCACATCAGGGAATATTAATTAGAGCTAGCATTGAGGTGGACTACAGGTGATATTCAGATAATATTCTATATTTATGATGTTGGTTTTGACTTTATTAAGGTTTGCATCTTCAAGCCGACGCCCTTAAGAGGAATAGCTAACCATGGGGTTCGATGTAGTCCAATTGAATACCACAACAGCGTGCGAATCACTGCTGCGGTTTTAGTTGTGGACATAAGAAAAGCTTTTGTAAATTTCATAGCTAGAATGTGGTTTTAAGTTCCAAGAGAGCGGGAAGCGGGTTTAATCTTCGAGCACTAGGATATTAAAACCCCATTTATTATGAGTCCAATTGAAATACGATGCTCATCACAGTGGAAAAAAGTAACTGCCTAGCATTGAGGTGGACTAAAAGCTGATGTTTGGCTGAGAATTGACTTGTTTGTGTTGATAGTTTATAATTGTAGTTTCAAGTTCCAGGAGAGTAGGAAGAGTTGTGCTTCAGACACTAGGATATTGAAACATTTGTTTACTCTACGTGCACATTCTACCTGTCGCCCGCGTGGTTTATTTTTAGCATGGGCGCAGTTTAGCATGGCACGCTGATTAGAAAAGGATTGTTTGTTTGAACTATGAACTGTGCTTGTGCTTACCTGCAGTGGGTTCTCGCCAGTGAGCAAGTGGATGATCTCGAAAGAGTGCTTGACAATGCGGCAGGCCATCAGCTTCTTGCCGTTGTTGCGGCCCTTCATCATCAGGGAGCAGGTGAGACGCTCCACAATGGGGCACTGCGCCTTGCGGAAACGCTTGGCGGCATAACGACCAGCCGAATGGGGCAGGTAGCGTGCAAACTTCTCTTTCACGGAGATGTAATCCTGCAGCGAGATATCGTTGACAGTCACATCATCGCAAGACCAGCGACCGAACAGTTTGATTTCTGGCAGTTCGGTGGTGGCAACCACATTTGTGTCGAGGACAGCTTCGGCAGCCTCAGCCTCAACTGGCGCCGGCTCCTCGAAATTCTCGACAACGTTTTCAGCTACTTCGGCCATGCTGCAATGTAAGCAAAGGCAAATAATATTAATCGTCAATTAATGTATTTATGTGTACTTATTGTTGTTGATTTTAAACTTTATTAAGGTTAGTATCTTCAAGCCGATACCCTTAAGAGGAATAGTAAATCATGGCGTCTAATATGGTCCAGTTGAATACCACAACAACGTATGTGTCACTGCTACGGTTTTAGTTTTGGACTTTTATATGAAAAACCAAAAATAAATTTGTCTGCATTTAAATGCAAACACGTGTGGAGACAGCATTAAGCGCTCATAACACATACACAGACACGCACACAAACAACAAAAAAAAAAAGGCACCGTTTTTAACCTCATTGTGCGTGGCCAAGCAAAACCATTAAGTTTTTGACACCTGCACAATGCATTTCACAAAGGTTTTGATTGCAGCAGATAGCCGCTATGTTTTAAATTCATTTGGTTATGCTTTTATGTTTATACACTTTCATTTTAACAAAAAAAATCTTACATTTTTCACGGAACAAATCGGTGTACGATGTATGCGCAAAGGCGTACGCCTGAAAAAGAACATGTTGCGGCAGTGTGCGTCAATGCCACAAAAATTGGTTTCCGGCCAGGGCACAGGGTTGTGTTTTACATACAGGGCAGCAATGAACTTCTAAAACTAAAAACTATCGAATATCAAATACTAAACTAAAAAGGTACAATTATTTAATTATAAAAAAGAAAATCGAAATGGTTTTCATTCCATAAGTTTATTATAACATAATTGTTTAATAAGGTGTTTGAAATGTTGCTTTTTGACTAACAGATTTTTGTTCGATATATAGTATAGGTACTTTAATCTATCATATGTCCAATGCAATAAAAATGTAATACATTTTAAGGTCGTTGCCTGGTTATTTTATGCGAATTGATTATATTCTTTATAGCTGTTTCTAACAAGTTGAACAACAGTGTTAACGTGAAATGTCATTGTCATTGTCTGTTATTCTTACAGATGTTATTTACTGCACTGTTATGAGGTGCGTACTAAAAGTAAAGCATAGGGCTTTACGTGCAATTTTATCGATAGTTTTATAAACTCACGGCACAGCCCTAATAATAATAAAAGCAACAACGACAATATAATGATTGTTGTTCAAATTCACCGGAAAACGTAGGTTCCTTAACTTTTCACTGGTTGAAATACCCATTTTTAAGCATTTAATGTAAAGATGACAACCGACGAGAGTATTATGACAGAAATGCTGGGTAAGTTAAGCGTGTTGCAATTTGAAATGCTTCCCTCCTTATATGCAAATGCCTCCTTTTCTGCATGCATGTACTTTTGCACTGCTTATGCAGATCGTGCAACGAATCCAACAAAAGAGCGAGTCGACGAGCTGGGCGTGCAAATGTTTTGTATTGTGGTCCGCAGTAACAGCCAATTGGTGCACAAGGCACAGGAGATGATTGTGGCTAAAGTGCGTTCAAGCAATGTTAACGAGGCGACGCGAGCAATTGCGGTAAGTGTGACGCCCGCACGCACACCCTCTCAACCACTACATTAATACCGATTCACCACAACATACATACCTAAGAAGCCATCTTGTGGCTTTTGATTATGCTGTAAATTTATCGTTTACTGTGCTCTTTGTCATACAAACGTGTAATCAAGCTGCTGGAGGAGTGCATGACACAGTGCGGCGATGTCTTCCAGGATGAGGCAGCTAAGTTTCGATTTCTTAACGAGCTAATACGATTGGTGTCAAAGAAATATGACGGCGCCGAGACGCCGCTTGTGGTCAAGCAGCGTATTATGGAATGCCTGCTGCTGTGGACCACCGAGTTTCCGCAACGGCAAAAGATCCGGGATGCCTACGATATGCTACGGAAAGAGGGTGACATTAATCACAGTCAAACGGCAGCTGCGTTGGCCAAGCCAAGCGTGTTGAGTACCATCGATGAGGCCTTGTTCGCTAAGCTGATTAAGAGCAAGGATCCGGAAAACTTAAAGCGCGCCAATCTTTTGGTGCAATATCGGATTGCGCAGGAGGCGCGTCGCAATGATTTGCTTGCCCAGCACCGTCTTGTGCTAGTGGAGGCGCAGGAGACCATGCAGTTGCTCAATCAAATGCTGGACAGCTATAATCCCAATGACTGTGATGTCAATGAGACCATTCACGAGCTCTACAAAAGCTGCAAGAAGCATAAGCCCATATTCCAGCACCTACCTGGGCTATTGGGCGAGTCTGATGCCCAGCTCATAGGTGAGTGCCGTGCATTATACATTAAGCGTATCATTAGCCAGTTTATAAAATACATCTTTACTATTTGCAGAAGATACGATCGAGACAAATGATGCCCTTCTGGCAATTATGGCACGCTACAAGCAGTTCGTGCCGTCGCCATCGAAAAAGAATAGAGCTGCTGTGCAAAATGCAGCAACACCTGCGGCAGCAGCAGATCCAACTAAAGCAACAGCCACAGCAAGTGGTACTACTAATACGGCATTGATTAACGAGCTGCTGGGGGATTTGCTGATTGATGGCGGTGCACCCGTTGCCACAACAGACATTCCGACTAATGCCCCAAAGTCCAATACTTTGGAGGATCTCAGTGATATATTTAGAAGCGCTTTGGCCGAGAGCGAAGATAAGAAGCAGCAGCAGCAGCAAAACTCTGAGCGTTTTCCGCACGGAGGCAGCGGCGAGTTACTAGCGCCACAAGTGCTCAGCCCTACGAGTAACGGTAACAACGGCTCTGCCAGTGAAAATCTGGACAATGGGAATTCCAGTGCAGGTGAAAAGCAACCGAGCGCCATACGCAAAATGCCCGACATTGATATGCTGAGTGACCAGCTGTTCCAGGAGATACTTCCATCACAGGAGCGTTTAAGTAGCTTTAAACGTGATCCCGAGAAATTGACGCTCAACGATTTGGCGCGCGAGCGGATGCAAGTAAAGCCCGCAGAGCAGCCAACTGCCGAGCCATTGGACGATGTGCCATTGCTGAGCGCGGCCCCAACACAGACTGAGCCGTTGACGCAGCCTGCAAAAGAGGAGCCGGAGGCTGTGGAACCACTGCCTGCTGCCCCAAAAGAAACCAAACATCTTAGCGAGATAAACATCGAGCTGGACAATATTAATTCGACTGGCGAGGAACGCGTCATGTTGGATGATGACGACATGCTTTTGTGCCTCAACATTACAGATGAGCGACCCAGCTGCAATGTGTCTGTGATTGTGATATCGGCCCAAAATAAGAGCCGCCAGCCAGTGAAAGATTTTCAGTTCGAGGCCAGCGTCAAAAAGGTTTGTCCTTCCTGCATTATACCGTTTAGAAGTTAGTTTATTTATTTAAATCTGTGTTTACAGCCCTGTAAGGTGCGCCTTTTGCCACCTACAGCTAACTCAATGGCAGCACATAAACCCTTCCGGGTGGCATTGCCAATCAATCAAGTGATGCTTCTGCTAAATCCGACTGGCAATCCGGTCGATGTGACATGCATTGTAGGCTACAGGCTAGGCGATGATCCGGATCCCATTAAGGAGTCAATTGTGGCAAAGGGAATTGCCTATGTGGAGTAAAATTGTCGCTACTGTCAATTTAAATTGTTATTTTTTCCTTCCCATGTATTAATTTCTTTATCGAACCCAAACGATTACCGATGCGCCATTCAAATTATAAATTCATTTTATGTATTGTTTATGTACTTATATTGATTGTATGCCTATAAGGATTTTTAATAAATTGCATTCCCTCATATATATAATTATATACATATATCTATGTATATATTAGCAGTATATTATATAAAAAATGTATGAAAAAATGTTGCTACAAAAGCAAAAACGCATTTTTAGAGGTAGAACTCAACTCAGTTCTGTTATTCTCCCAATCCATGTCCAAGTCCCGGACCCGGCTTCCTCCAAAAATTTGCTTCAGTATTCCTTCGCACGGCAGAAAATCTTTTTGTCACATTTCGCTCAAGTACTCGACAAGGCCATTTGGTATTTAGAAATCTGCAAGCCTGAAGCTAATTTTAATTAGGTTTTGCTGGCCTATTTAATTATTAAGCTTCAGGCGCATTAGCCATAGTGGATAATGCAAATGACTATTTTGTTGTATACCTATTTTTCTACGTTTAAAGCTAGAGCTAAGGCTATACTTATGTTAGTCGGCTACAATCTCGTCTTTAAAGGACAGAGCCGTAATTGCCTTGGTATGGCCCGTGTAATCGCGCACGCAGTTTTTGGTGTACAACTTCCAAAGGCGCGCAATACCGTCGGAGGATGCAGTGAACAGCCATTTTGAATCGGCGCTGAATGCAGCGTCCCAGACCCAGTAATTTTTTATTGAGAGCTCACGCCACTTGGTAAAGTCCTCCGTTTTCCAAATGCAGGCGGTGCCATCGCCCGAGGTGGTTACCAGGAGCCGAGAGTCGGGACTGAACTTGCACCGAAGTATGGAACGACTGTGTGCTTGGATTTTCTTTTTGGGACTCATGGTACTTAGATGCTGGTTGGGACTGCTGTTCAGTTGCCAAATGTAGCAATTGCCCTTGTTGTTGGCCGCAGCCATAAAATGGCCATCTGGAGAAATGGCGACATCTTGTATCGAAGCATCCACCTCAGGTACCAGCTGCTCGTGCATTTCCGACTTAACGTCCCACAGATAGACTCCGCCATTTTGTGAGCCCATCGCAATTTCCACTTGATTGGGATGCAGGCAAGCGGCATTAACTGGCGCCTGACAATCGAACACACGTGAACAATGCGGCGGTGCTGACATCATGTCCCAAATGCGCACCCGATGATCCTCACCGGCCGTAAACATCCAATTGCCATCCTCCTGAAATCCCAGTCGTGTCACATTCTTTTGCACGCCATCAAAGTTAATCACAGGTGCCGTGCAGTTCGATTCTAAGTCATAAAGTCTTATGCACTGATAGCCACACGCAGCCAGGCGTGTTTTGTCCGGTGTTCGGTCTAAAGCATTTACTTGCTAAGTTACAGAAATATAAATTAAATGTAAAATGCGCATAATTTATCATCGGGGCTTGGCTAAACGTACCGATGTCTCAACAAAGCGCATGGTTTTAATACAGTTGCCGGTGTGTGCCTGCCACACTTTGATTGTGTGGTCATATCCACCAGTGGCCAGTATCAGCTGATCTTCCGTCGCTTCCATTGCAGCACTCTTTGGTTGTTATTGTTTGTTTAGTTTGATCATTGCAATTGCCTTGCTCTAAAATTTATTAAAGAATTCTTTTATTCTTTATAGAACTGCAAACTATCGATAGAACTTATCGGAACTAATAATCATTGTATAACAGAACTACTCCTCACTGCATAACACAACTCCTCATTGTTCTGCTAGCACTTTGATAGCCGAGTAAACTTCGTACAATTTTAGCTCATCTCTATCAATTCAAATATATTTCATACTGGTTTAGCATACCAATATTCAGGGATGATCATTGCTAGCAGAACACAAAGGGTTGTTAGAAAGATACAAACACATTCAATGGAAAACAATTACTAATTCAGTTAGATTTGATTTTAGAATTATTCGAAATAAAACAAACATTTCAGATATTCTTTTTGGAGTTCCGATTTATTTTGGTTATGGTATTTTATGCATTTAGGTTAAAACAAGCACTAAGATTGTAGCCGAGTGCAACCGAGTGCGCAATACTCTGAAATTCCATTTTAATATATGTGGTAACTCGAAAACTGTAATCCTAAGGCAGTGACCTTCCAACTGTACTGGTACTTTTTAAAAGTACCTTTGATGGTAATAGTGTGAGCGAAAGGCAAAGTAATTATATAAGAGATCATTCGTATTTTCGACTGTATATCCAAAGGCAAAAATTGCAAAAATTGCAAAAATTGAACAGACGACAAACGAGCACAATAAAAAAAAATTATAAAATTGTATAGTATTTGTAGAGTTGAAAAAAAGACAATTTTTTGTTGTGATTTTTCGTTTTATAATAAATATGCTAAAGCTAATCGGCCATTCGATTTCTCTAGTTTTCCTATATTTGTATATATTTATATATGCGTGTGTGTATGTGTGTGTTTATGTATATAAAATAAACTCTGAAATCAGCGATTTGACAATAAGTATTAAAATTTGTCACAACTCTTGCGCAAATATATAAACCTGACAATACAAACTACAACTATATTATGAGTAAACAAAAAGTTGTACAAAAAAAAAGAAGAGAAGAGAAAAACGAAAACAGTATAGACACTATACTCAAGGACTTTTCTTGTCGTCTAGGCCAAGAGTCGTGACAAGTGATTGTTGGGCGTCCATATGCATCGATACTTCTGCGGTAATAAATAGTTGCCCATAATTATATAAATATATAAAGTGGAAAGTGGAGAGAGGAAAGAAGAAGAAAATACATATACAAAAGTTGTTGCACATTCAGTCCTCCTGCTGCAGCAGTTCCTTTGTCTTATGTCTCAAAGTACTTGTAGATAGCTGTCACATAGGACATGACCTGTGTCCAGTCGGGTCGCTCGATTTGACACATATCATTTATGTTCTGCAAACAGGCGTTCTTGGATTAGTGAATGATTTTTATATGGGTTGTATTGCTGTGACTCACCAGTGTGGTGCCAATGCCAACGGATTCGGCGGCAGCGAAGGCGAGTGAAAAGTTACGCCGTTTATTGGCCGGGGTGAGTGTGTCGTAAGGTATGCGATCCGGCAGATATGAATGTAGGATGGCGCAGAATGCCAGCCCATCGTTCCACGATGAGCTAAAATTCGTGATGTCAATGTTGCGATAGCCAACGGTTTTATTCTGGCACCACTTGAGCAACGCATTCCGCTTCGAGCCACCATTTTTGGCCAGCATATTTAGCGGATCCTTGCGCTCACCTGTAAAATGATAATTATTATTATTATTATTGTCATATAAACAAATTCCAATTCCCGTTACCACTGATGAAGGATTTTGAGACATTGCCAAAGCTTAGGCTGCTCACTAGGGCGCTGGTGGGCGTCTGCACGGGCGTTGTCAGACTGGGCGGCTGCTGTTGCAAGCTGCTGGGCGTGTTTGGTGTGGAGGGCTGCGATGATGATGTCGCACTTGCCAATGACTGTTGCGACAATTGGTGCTGCAGTTGATGCTGCTGCTGCTGTTGCTGCTGTTGCTGCTGCTGTGTTGCTTTGGTAGTGTTAGCTGCTGTTGCTGTCGTTGTCGTGGCTGTTGCTGCAGCAACCGTTCCCGCGGCTGTGTTCACATTCACGTGCAGATTGCTGCTCTGCAGCACGGGCAGTCGTAACTGTTTGTCAAATACAAAATAAATAAGCAAGCTGTATTCAGTATTTCTGATCCCAACTTACGCTCTCGTGCCAGTCACTGGATACGGGCAATATAATGGGCGTGTTGCCAGATTCGGGAGTGCCGCTGTTCAAGCTGGACGTTGAGCTGTAATGCGATTCGGTCTCATCCGTTTTGCCCTGCTATTATAATAGTACAAGAGTATAAGATATAACTAATGGAGGCTGCATTATATTTACCTGTTTGTTGTTCTCGATGCTCTCGATAAGTGTTTTCACAGACAACCGCGAGTCCTGCCTGCTGAAGCTGAGCTTGCTGCGGCGCGAGGCCATCTCCTGCTGCATGGAGGACAGCACCGATTGCTGTGTCTCTGTCTGCTGTAATTCTGCGGAGATTCCAACATGGATAAATAAGTTTTGCAGCGCAGCATTAAATTAATTTAAGCTACTTACGCTGTTTGGTTAATTTATCCAGTTGCTGTTCGAGCAGCCGGATCTTCTCCTTCTGCGTCTTATTATCGAGCACAAGCTGCTCCCGTGCGCTGAGCGCCTCAGTCTTAAAATCGTTGGCAACACGTACAGTCATCAAGAGATCCGCCTGAAACTGTTGCCATTCGTCAGCGTCGCGTTTACGCAGCTGTGTCTCCTTTTCGAGGCGGGACTCGCTATCGCTTAGCTGTAGCTGAATGTCGCCCAAATGTCGCTGCGTTTCGCTCAGCAGCTGCTGCAGCTGTGCCTTATCCTCCTGATGACATTTGCACTGCACTTGCAGCTCGGCGACGCGATCCTCCAGCGTCTGGCAATCGCCGGCCAGTTTATCCTTCTCGCACTGATTCTGCTCCAGACGATACTCGAGATGGGAGACAGCGCACTTGGCATTGTTTTTGGCTACCTTGCATTCCTCGGTGAGGCCCGCTAATTGTTCGCGCAAACGCCTCAATTCCGCCTGGCTGCGCGACCATTGATCCTGGAGCTCGGCCAGACGTTCCTCTAGCGCATCTTTCTCCCGCCGCGCCGAATCAAGGACATCACTCAAATCAGTCTTATCCCCCCGCGCCAGATCCGCTTCAAGCTCTTCGATCTTAGAGCGCGCATTCTCCAGCAGCGTGCTCAGTCTGCTAATCTCAATGGCGTGCTGTGAGATCTCCTCCTTGGCCAATGAGAGCTGTGCTTCGCACTGCTTCCGCTCTGCATTGGCCGCATCGAGTTGCGAGTCGAGCAGAGCATTTCGTTCGCGCTGTCGCTGCTGCTCCAATTGAACGGAATCGCGCGATTGTCGTAGCTCGGCCAACTCCGCGTTGAGTTCCTCCTGTTTAAGCATCAACACCTCGCGTTCCTCCTGTGATGTCTGTATCAGGTCCAGCAGCTTTTTCTCCCGCTCCGAGGTGGACACCTCGGCCGCCTGCTTTGTGTCACGCAGCAACAGTTCCTGCAGCGTGTTTATCTGTGTACGCGACTCGTTCAGCATTTCCGTTTGACGGCACAGCGATTGGAAGAGCACATCTTTCTCCTCGGCGAGACGTTCGTTTTCCGTTTGTGTGTCGCTCAATTGCGTCTGTAGATCGGCCAGTTCTTGGAGCGTCGCCTGCAGTTCCTCATTTGTCGAATAGTGCGTCTCTTCCATCTGTATGATCTTATCCTGCAGGCATGCTACTGAAATCTCACTGGACGACGAGTGTTTGTCCCAATCCGGCGTAAGGCATGGCGTTCCATCATGCGCAGCTTCGTTTATCTATTGATCAAATGGGTTTATTAGCCAAACATATCTATGTGAAATATAAAACTATATATGTATATATGTATATATGCTTACATTGGGCAGTGCTATGGAGGCAGGTGCTGAGCTATGCAACCGTTGCGAGTCTTGGATAATCTGATGCTTCTCAGCGTCCGACAGTGGCGAGTTGACAACGTCCCGCAAACGATTGCGCAAAGACTCATTTTCATATTTCAAATTTGCGATTTCCATTTGAGTTTTCTCGTGTTGATTCTATAAGTAGAGAGAGAGAGAGAGAGAGACAGGTGCGACAGGTGAGTATTGATTGTGTTTTGATTCGGCTTCTTAAACAATGCACGACATTCAGTGCTAACTGTATATTACAACAGTCAGAATAAAAAATCAACTGACATTTAAATCTAGGATAAAACTCTCTTCAAATATGTTGCTGCTGAATGAACTGAACTGTTGTATTTGATGCTTTAAATATGAATACACACTTAGAATTTATTCTGTTCGATAATTGATCATTATTTAATTTGAATGCATACTTGTAGCGCAGACTGTTCTGGGGCGTACGTTGAGCAACACTTTTTCTCAATTTAAGGAGCGCACTTTTCGCAAAGCATATAGAAAAAACATATTGAATATCAATAAATTGTCTAAAGTAACGAAGCGCAACACGCTGTCAGATTGAGAACAAAACGAACAACTAACAACAAATGCAACAACAACAGTAGCAACAGCAACAACAATAACAAGTGACAGCTTTTGTGGTTAGTTAATGTAGCCGACATGCTGTCTGGCTAATTAATTGTACAGTAAAAGCTCGCTTTAAGCTATTCGTCCTGCCATCAAATAAATGAGAATGATGAAAATAAAGATGCTTCTGCTGCTGATGTCCTTATGCACATTTCTATATGAATATGACATAAGTGATATAAGTGATTGATAAGAACGAATTATGATTTCAATTCTCGGCCTTTCTTTGTTGTTTCCATTACCTGCATCTTAAGAAGATCGCCCTTTAGTTTGGCCACCTCGCTTTGGTAAGGCAGCAGCTCCATGATTCGTGATTCCAATTGCAGTTGCTCGCGTCCCATTCGTTCCAGTTGTTTGTGCATTTCCTGCATTTTGTTGTTAGCCTGGAATTGTGGGAAATATTTGGATTAGGGTTTGTTCGCAGTTGTTGAGTGTAGCTTAAATGAACGCACCTCTAATAGCTGTTGTTGTTGTTGCTCGCTGTTGATGAATTGTTGTTGTTGTTGTTGCTGCTGGTAGCTGCTAGCCGCAACGGCTGCAACAGCAACAGCTGCTGCTGCGGCAGGAAAAGCGTTTGTTGCTGCGCTGTTGTTGCTGCTGCTGCTGCTGCTGCCGCCGCCGTCTGTTGTTGTTGTTGCTGCTGCGGCTAATTGCTGGTAAAAATCAGCAGCGGCAGCGGCAGCAGCGCCGCCATCTTGCAATGCGGCCAATGCGCTGTTGTTATTGTTATTGCTGCGACTGTTGCTGTTGTTCGTTGGTGTTGTTGTCGGCACCGCAGCAATGGACGTCATCTGTTGTTGTTGTTGTTGTTGCTGCTGTGGCTGTTGTGGCAATTGCTTTGGCTGCTTTTGTCCTTTAAATTTGGATTTTTTTTGCGGCAGCGTATTGCTCAGCTGCTGCTGCTGCTGCGGCTGGCGTCGCTGCTGCTGCAATTGTTGCTGCTGTTGGGTTGTCAGCAGCAGCGCAGCCTCGTCACCCACATCGACGCCGCGTTCGTAGGTTGCGTCGTGATTTGAATAAAACTTTGTTGTTGTTGCTGCTGTTGATGCAGAGTTGTTTAGTTGTTGTTGTTGTTGTTGCTGCTGCTGCTGTTGGGGCTGTTGCGGTTGCTCATGCGCTGTGTTAAGGGATGTGCTCGACTGCGATTTTTGTCGATTGTTGTTGGATTGTTGCTGCTGCTGCTGCTGTTGCTGTTGCTTGTGCGATGAGTTGTTGGAGGAGGCAGAACTCGAGGTTCCTTGTCCTCTGCGAAATAATGATTTTAATTTAATCATTGTAGAATTGTGTAGATTTTTAAGCTACACGCTTTCGTTTTTGTGTTGTTTTTTGTTTGTTTGTGTTGTTGTGTGTTGGTTGTTTGCAAAACGTTAATCATTAACTTTCAACTTTTATTGAATTTGTTATTGTTGCTGTCTTTTTATTTTTTATAATTATAGTTGCACTTGGAAATTGGCAATTTCGTGTTCGTCGTCGTTCGTTTTTATCGTTCTTAAAATTACTTCGTTATCGCTGTTTATGCTATTATCACACATTTAAGTCAGTTTTAACACTCTGCCCAATTTGTTATATGCGTGCGTGTGCGTGTGTGTGTGTGTGTGTCTGTCTGTCTTTACTGTTGTCATTTAGAAGCAAGAGAAGAAAGTAAAGTATCTGCAAGCCATATTCGCAGCTAATGCAATGCAAGTGAAGGCGCCAGAGCAGCAAAACCAAACGATGAATGAAAGTTCAAAGCAGATGCTAATAAAACAGCGCGCAACTGTTGCATGCCAACTAAAAAAAACAATAACTCGTTTGTGTTGCATCTCGTTGTTGGCTCTGACAATCGAATGCATTGTTGTTATTGTTGAGCCGCGCTCTGAGCGTGTGTGAGTGTGCGTGCGTGAGTGAGTAGCGGATTAACGAGAGAGTGAAAGAGAGCGGGAGCAACAGGGCACTGTTATGTTAACTAACAGCAGTCGATTCGGCATTAAGATAAAAACAAACAAAAATCACGGCCACACCATTAATATGCAATAAATAATAATTGAAAATTGAAATGCAAAGCACAAATGAGACTTAAACTGCATACGTTGACGTCTAGTTAAATGGTGAACGTATTTTTGTATACACGTATAAATTTATGCATGTGTGAGTTTGTTTGTCTGTTTGCTCATGTGGTTCAATTTTCATTGTCATCAATGTGGCCAGCGCGTTGATTACTCATGCAACGAATTGAGAACTTGAAATGTGCAATAAGATGGGGAAGTACTAAGTACAATCTACGCATACAATCATACCACACACACATTCACACGAACAGATCATAAAAACTGCCTTTTGCCCGTTTATGGCCGGCCGGCCCAGTGGTAGCCATTATTCAAGATTTTGTTAGCTAAGGTTACGCAAAGAGAAACACACAACATCAAGCACACCCATTGCGTTTGACGTCACATCAACAAAGTAATTCATAATTTAAAGTATCTTTTTGTTTTTTTTTATTTGGGATGTACTTAAAGTTTTTTATTTTTAATACTTTATTATAATAATAATATATTTATCAATAGATTGTCCCAGTCTCTAACACTAGAAACTCTAACTGTCCAGAAACTGGCAGTTGTGACGTCAAATCTCGCAACTATTGGCGTCACCTTTTTCTATCCAAACTGAGATTGTCTGCTGCCCACACGACATACGCGCAAATGTTGTGTTTATTTTGTTTAAAGGCTTTCAACTTTTGACGACACCGCGACATTTAATATGAAACACAAACATTAAGAAAAATGACATCATGCACGCAAAATCTGATTTTTGTTGGACTGTCGCAATTTCGTTAATTACAGACAAACAATATGAGAGTTTAATCAGGTGCGTGGGTCATTAAACATATGTAGAAATTGTTGTACATATAAATATATGCCTTAATACAGTTGTGTGGGTTGTTCTGACTTATCTTTTGTTTGCATTGCGATAACTTCCATTGCCATTAGATAATTACAAATTACCGCCAAAAAAAATAAGAAAAAAATGAAATCTAAGCTCGTGAACTCATTTGGCGTTCAAATGCTAATTAATAACATAATCAAACATGCATAACACGCGCAAATATATTTAGCACACATTTTGCAACACTGCCCATGTTGCAGCAGGAGAGCGAGAGTGCATACGACAAACAGGATGCAAGGGTATGTAGGTATCTGTGTGTGTGTGTGTATGCGTGTCTGCTACGTAAAATTACAAATGAATCTGTCGCTGCGGTAACAACAATAACAGGAAACTGTCGCAATGTCGGCTGATGAGAGTAAATTAAAAAGAAACCACAGCACTTGAAGAATGTCATGCGTGTAATTCACACAGAAGAACAAAAACAAAGCAGCAGAACAGCTTAAGCCGTCGCAACCGCTTAACAATGAATTGAACACGCACACACATGCACATTCTACACAGGGCCATGCAGGGGAGACACGTACACACGCTCTGGATTTCGATATGTTTGCACACACACAAACGCACACACAAAAACTTTTATATCTGCCTTTAATTGCTTGCAACAAATAACTGTAAAAGGCCGTTTTTTGCTCACACGTCTAAAACATACCGAGCTGAGTGCTAGTCGTTTAACTAACTTAAAACGTATATACAGAAAGCAAAAAAAAAACAAACAAAAATAAAAGAAGAGAACAAAAACAGCGCGCACGAAAAAAATGAGCTGAGAAACTGACAACAAACGCGAACGCGACGCGACGCGCGTTTTCTGAACGAGTCAACTGCAAGCAGTGTGACCGTAGTTGGTAAACGCAAAAAGTTTGATTCGGCGCGCGCGCCTGTTAACAACAGTCCAATGTTATGCATTTGGATAACAGCGCATGCGTAGCTTCCTCTAAAATACTCTGTGCAAATGTGTTTTACAACACTTGAACAAGGCGCGCATTTAACACTTTAAATCCCAAATTTACCAATGATCAAGCAGGCTTACAACTTAACTTCAATGATTCCTTGTCTCAACCCATGTTGATTTCATTTGTATTTAAAGGCAAAATTTTAACAGGTCGGCTGTTCAAATATTTCGTGATTTTTTTTTTTTTTTTTTGTTGTCGTCCAATTTTTTTAAATTTTGTGCAAGCAATAATTTTGGCGCACAATAAACGTTGTATTTGTTTTTTTTCTCTTTTTTTGCTGTGCCGCGTTGGCAAAAGAATTTCTTGATTTTAAACTGAATAATGTCGTTTCTCAAGAATATATTGAACACCAATATTAAACGAAACCCTCCCGCACCAGTTGAAAAATCAAAAGATAAGGACGCCGATATGCAAACTACAGATATATTTGAGGATGGCCACAAGTTAACGGCGCTCGAAAATATCGGATCCTCATTGACAACATTATGGAGCAGTTGCGGCCTTAACGTAATATCATCCAGTAGGGAGAACATTGAAGCTCAATCAGAACGTAAGTTTTACTTTTAAAGGAAACACAATAAATATCGAAATGCATTTGATATATATAATTCAATTAATATAGAGAAAAGTTTGCCCAATACTTCAAATGAAATTGCGAGTGCAACTAATGAAGACACAAGTCTGGGTGCCAGCTGTTAAATTTTTTAATCCATATACCATACTATATACATCTATTTAAATTTAGCAGGAGCACGGATAAATCAGAAATCATAAATCATAAATTGAATGAAATGCACAGAATGCCAAAATTCGCCATATAAAAGCACATAAAAAGGAATATTTGTGAAACCAAAAAAAAAGAAGAAAACATTTGCAATTTAAAATTCATAAATAAATGAATATGTTTATTAGTTCTTGTCTATTTCTATACAGGGTACCTTTCTATGCTTTCATTTTAATACCATCAACAACTTTATTCTAATTTCTTTATATCTTTTCTTTCTAGGCCTTCATTAAAAAATACAATTTTGTAAAAAGAATTTCTCATTTTCATTTACACACGAATAAAAAGTTTAATATTTCTCCCTGTGTACGTTTCTATATCAGATTTTCTTTTGGGCATTTTTTAAGACTTCCCAGGCTAAGATGATTTTTACCCCATAGGCCAATCAACGGAGAAGCCGGCCATTGGCTTCATTGATGACACTTAGGTTTCATTTTCTTTATATACATATCTTTTTCTTTCTTTTTTTTTTTTTTATTATATTCTTGAAACCCGGCAGATTACTCGGGTTCCATTCTGACATCTTCTTCTTGCATCATCTTTGGCTCTGAATCGAGACCGAATTATTTAGACGCGTTTGCTTCTGGTGCGTGGAGCTTGTCGAGCGGACAAAAAGTTAGTTGGGGTTCGTCTAGGAAAAGTAGATGGGGAAGGGGAGGGGGGCAGTTACCGGAACCGCAAAAGCCACAAACCGCGTCGTATTTGCGGTTTTTTTTTTTCAGTTTTACGTCCACGTTTTTCTTCATGTTTTTTTTTTGTATACCTTTATCCGTAGTACAAGAATGAAAGAGGTATATTAGTCAGATTATATATGCATTAAGTTGATCAAATTTGCTTCTTAAATATGAAATAAAAATAATTGTGAATCCTTTGCAGGTTTTGGATAATTTATTCAATTTTCTTAATTTGAATAAGAATATCTATAAGGACTTTTGTAAGACAGTTTTACAACGATATAAGAAATAAAGAATTTATAATTGATCATGTAAGTTTTCTTGATGTACACAGACAATATTTATAGTTTTGGATACAAAATATGAAGTAACCTATTTACCTCGTATATGTAGAAGTAACCATAGATCTTTGAAACAGGGTATAATCAAGTCGTGTACAACCCCAATGGTATTTCTGCTTGTTTTTTATTGTTTAGGTTTCGACTTTAGGCCAAGCAGGCAGGCAGCCGGCCGGCCGGCCAGCCAGCCAGCCAGTCTGACGACTCGTTGAGGTCTATGACCATCTAAAAAGAAACGTCACTTACCCCACCGCAGTGGGTGCCCACCTACCCCTTCCCCTTCCTTTCCCATCCCCTTGCACAACGGCGATCGCTGGACTAACGGATCGCATTACGCCGGGCTTTGGCACCGGCACCTGAGAAACTCAGTGGGCAGTTAACTAGCCAGACAGTCGGCTATAACCACCGAGCATGACATAACTCTATTTAATGAGCATGCTCGACTGATAGATACCATGCAAGTAAGTTTTAGGTGGAAAATAATTTAGCAATTAATAGACATTATTTACGCAGAATTTTTTAGTTTAAGTTATAACCAAAATTTATTGTTTTCAGTTGCAAAAAGGAGTGAGATAAATAAAAGATTAGATTTGTACTATATATATGTACATATTATATATATATATATGTATATGTACATTTAAGAATAGAAATAAAACCCTAATCTCTTTCACCTTAATGTTTAAATTGTTCGATTTAAAAAAAAAATCTAAGAATTTTTTTTTATTCCAGAGAAACTTTGTACCTAATAGCATTTTAATAGTATTTGTAGTTTTTTTTTTTTAAGTAATACTCTTACCGATTTCTCTCCGTGCTCACTTTTTTTCAGACCCATTTACCCTATTTAATGAGTGCAGGGTATATGTATATACATACATATATACATATATACAAAGCATTAACCCAGAAGTCGATGTTTTGGACCACGGTCCAGTCTATGTTTATTCATTCGTTTGTCTCTTTGTTGTTGTTGTTGTTTGTTGGTTTGTTGCTTTGTTGCTTTCTCGTATACCCTATGTGAATGTTACGCTTTGGTGCACCACCATTGCCCTACAAATTCGGAGTGTAAGAGAAAGATGGCCGATTTTTGAATCTAATTAACTATTCAGAAAAACTGTTTAAAGACGGTTTTTTAAAGCCCTTTAGGTATAATAAATAAGTAAGCCGGTGGTCTTTTTTTAACTTCAAAATCAAGCGTTCTAAACGATTAAATTGATTATCGATCAAATTGTTTGATAAGCAAATTAAAATTAAAATTAAAAAGTATGATTTATTTAGCATTATTGAAATGCTTTGCTAAGTAAAATCAGCGTAGGGTATCTAAAAGTTTGCTGTTTTTCACACATGCAGCATTCAATAGCTCCCATCTAGATACCCCCCACCCCCCTCTTAAAAATGCGCGATTCTCATTCCAGTTTTTATGCTCGAAATATGTTTTGTTGACATGTGTTGTTTTTGTTTTTTGTGTGTATTTATCGCACGCTTTGTTCGCATTTCAACCATATGCTAAACATTTCGTTTTTTTTTATTATTCGATTGTTAAAGTATATATTAATCCGTTTTCCTTTCGTTTCTCAAAGATCAACAAAACAAAAAAAAATTTATTATTTGAAAATGGTTTCATTTTTTTGGGTAAAAATAGAAACTAACGTTATTTTTGGTTGTTGCTGTTGCCTATTTAATTTTTCATTTCGTTTGTCGTGTCGAAGTTGCTTTTGTTGTTGTTGTTGCTGTTGTTGGCGTACAATGTTATTTTGTTGCATTTCTCAACACATTCTGCTTTACATTTATGCGTAGATTGCTAATGATTTACGTTTTGCTTATTAGTGTGCTTTTTCTTCATCTTCTTCTTTTCTTTTCTTTGTGTTGGCTTAGAATTGGAAAGTGAACTTTAAAAAATTTCACTCAAATTATATAATTAATGCGTTTTTAATTATCTTAAAACTTCGCCAGACACAGAGATGGGAATCGAGTTAAAGATAGCTACAAATAGTAATTATTGTTCAACACTTACCCGCAAGAGATGCAATGCAAGAGCCAGATGCAATCAACAGTAATAATCAATCAACGGTACACACACACAACACACTAATTTTTTTTATATATCTTCCTTTGTGTGTGCGTGTGTGTATATGCGTATGCACTTTGACTTTAGTTTTGTAATTGCCAACACACTAAAATGCCGTTAGACGACCACGTTGTTTAACACACACTCTCTCCTGCAACTGCACTAAAAAAAAACTAAAGAAATAGAAAGGAGAGCACATAAAAAAAAAACATGTACTATGTTCACACATTTATATACTATATATACATAAATTGTATATATTATAAGAAAAATTAAAAGAAAAAAAAACTTATGTTTCGTACACAGCTGCTGCTGCTGCTGCATCAACGACTGCGACGTCGGCAGCGGTGCGCACGTTAATTGCATTAGAAATTCGTATGCGTGTCGGGAATGAAGCCTTGCAAGACCTCAAGTTTTTTATTTATTTTTTTTTTAAATTTACTAATTAGCAATCATTTGCAGCTTGAGCTTATTTTAAGCATTTCTTTGGCATAACAATTCCAATTAGACAAGAGCAGAGCAAATGCCATTTGTTACTGTTGTTTGCTGCTAGTCCCGTTATTTCTCATACACAGAAAACACTGCCGCCACACAAAGAAACGGAGAGGCTGAGAGGCAGACTTTGTGACCTCGACTTCATCTCGGACTGCACTGCACGCTTGATAGCCAATTAATATTCATTAAATAGATTCCGAAGATGTTTTGGCTGTTGTTGTTCTTGTTTTATTTATAGACGAAATGCTGCGCGACATACAAATAGGTCAGTATTGGCAATACCAGCGATTAAGCCTCAGAGATGTACTGCTAAAACCACATACACACGCGTTTTTAATTACTTTTGCCAATATAATTATTCCTTTTATTATTGTTATTATTGCAGATGCCGTTGCTGCTCGTGTGTTTGCAGCCTTGGCTTTGGTTGTTTGTGTTTGCTGCAGCGGCGTCTGTTTCTGTTTGTCTTCACTGCCAGTGTGGCCGTTCTTACTTTTTATAAAAATACCAACACATAATGCAGTATTTAGACTATTATTGTTTAATTTATTTTGCAACAATAAACACAAGAAAAAAACATTATATTACGTTCGTTATCAACTAAATTATCCGAAAAGTTCAGTCCTTTACACGGTTGACGGTGCTTGAGTCGAATGGTATTTCCTCCACTTTAGTTAATCCTGAGAGACGTATAATTTTACCAGAACCTTCCACTTTAATGTGTCTGGCTATTTGCTGTGCCGGTGACAGAGCCATGTCCTCCTCCGCTTTGTAACCATAGTACTTTGCCCAATCGCTGCGACCGGTGAAGACCATATAGCACACCAAGCCAAATGCTTGCCAAGCAAAAATTGCATAGCCAATGCTTAAGCGACGCTTCCACAGTTCGGCGCGAGTCTCCGGTATCGGGTTTGTATGGCGACGTACAAAGCGACGCAGCCATTTCATTTGAAATAAAGCCATATTCAAGTATT
Organism: Drosophila pseudotalamancana; assembly: GCA_037075185.1. Taxonomy (NCBI): domain Eukaryota; kingdom Metazoa; phylum Arthropoda; class Insecta; order Diptera; family Drosophilidae; genus Drosophila; species Drosophila pseudotalamancana. Next base: position 4,565 of record JBAMCK010000882.1, on the reverse strand, counting down.
TTAAGTTGCTTGTTATATAAAAGTTCTATATCCCGATTTTGACAACGCGATGCTCAGAATTACAAAATAGTGTAAAACAACAAACAGCTGATTGGCCATAGAGATGAGCGATACTATCATTGGTAGAGTTACCAATGCCAATGGTTGAAATAATTTTAGGCTGGAAAAAATAATTTTGAATAATTTATTAGCCTTATTAAATATATTAATGTTATTTCTTTTGTATTATAAATTTTGACTGTTTTTGATTAAATACTAGCCATTAAAAACTTGAAATTGAATTTAAATTTGTGTTTGCATTGTGTTCTATCACAGCTGTGGCTTACTGGTCACTGTCTAACATTGGTAAAGTGTCAGCTCTAGCTGTTCACCACTAGACCAGGCCATCAATTCTCAAATTAAACACAACTTAAATAGTGATAAGCAGATGTGCCTATATGCCTAAATGGTAAAATTAATGTAGCTAAGAAACATTTTCTTGTTGGATAATTGGCTTGCTTTTTATTTGTGACAAAGTGGCAACTCCGTCTGATAAACGGTGCTTCGCAGAATGAAATGTTGTTTTTGTTATAACATTACTTAAAAAAAAACTTCCGTTTTGATTTTAATTTAGCAAGCGACAATTTGATGTAGCTACTTACAATTCTAGAAAGCAATTAGTGAGTAAATTCATAATACAATTTTCTATATACAAACAAATGTGTACCAGTAGGCTTAAATGATATTTTTATTTTGTGAACCTTTTAGTACAGAAAGGAAACTTTTGAGCCTATTGCTGCCACTCTGCAAGATGCCTACTGCGCAGCAGACGAATCAGCAGCAGCACCACCAATTGACCAACGAGGAGACCAACGGAGTCAATGAACTCAAATATGAAGAAGATAATATGCCAAATTTATCAACACTATCGCTAGATGAGCTTAAACAGCTTGATCGGGATCCCGAATTTTTCGATGATTTCATTGAAGAAATGTCTGTTGTCCAGCATTTGAACGAGGAGCTTGATTCAATGATGAATCAAGTGGAGAACATATCACGTACGTTTTTCCATTTAACAATCCACAAGTTTACTGTTAAATCTAATCAAAACGCAGGTAAAAATGAAAGCAAAAGTACACATTTGGTCGAACTTAAACGACGGCTCAGCGACGATTATACGGCTCTTAAAACGCTGGGTGAAAAATGCGACTTACTTAACAAGAAGTACTTAAAGAAATCGGAGGAATATGCGCCGCAACACATTCGAGTAAAATGCAAAAATTTAAAGTAACTTTTAGAATTCTAATCAGATGTGTTTTGTTTTGTTGCAGGAACTTCTGCAAATAGCCGCCTCAAATGCGGATTCCGACTGTGATCGTCATGTGGAGCATTTTCTAAATGGCAAAATCGATGTGCAGACCTTTCTTAACACCTATCAAAGCTCAAAAAAGGTAAGCGCAGAGCGCAAGGCCAAGGAGGAACGGCTTGGCACACAGCTGACCGCTTTGGAACGTGCTGGCATATAAGTATATGATGATGCATAAATAATAGCTCGTGTATACTTAAACCTTAATCGTTATTGTGTTTTACTGTTTGTTCATTACAAAGCCGCAATAAATAGAGGTTAAGGAAATAGGATTGTATTGCAGAACTGCTCGATATAAAAAAGTGTAAAGTCTAGTTATATTTATAAACATAATATTATTAATCGCTGATAAGTCGATAAGCCAATCGAATTAGTTATATTTTACTATAAAACTTGTGTAATATCTAACATTGTATTGTATTCTCGCTCATGCGCGATTGTCCAAATAAGTCATTATCCAACCTAATGTATATGCAAGTACCAAGGAATTATAATGTGTATGATTTAAATATATTTACAAAGTTAATTCTTAATGTGTGCAGATTACATCTTAGAATTTAAACAATCATAGCAACCCTTGTTAATTAAGGCATTTACATATATAAAGCCCACATTGACTACAAGCTCGTAATAAAATATATTTCTTTTAAACAGAATTTTTGTGTTGAACTTTAAGGATTGTCTTGCATATTCTTTACGCCGCCAATTGTCTTCACTAAGCTGTATGTGTGTTACTTATGGCAACAATTCGATATACAATGTATCGGTTTATTCTAAACACGACTTTACTAACACTTGACCATTAAACAGTGTTAAAAGTCGATTGCTCTGTTCTTTGCATTCCCGCCAATAGCAGTGTTTACTTTCGCACAAAATCCATTATTTGTGCGATATTTATAGCGAACATAACAAAGATTTAATAAATCGGATAAATTACGTATTAAGCATGAGGAATTGCACCCTTTGTCGCTTAGCCAGGGAAGACGAGCTGCGTCTGGGGAAGCTGCACAGTCTTAATAATATTGTTGTGCATCAGAATTGTCTTGTAAGTAAAATCATCAGTGAAAAATAAAATTAAAAAAAAAACAATATTTACAAATGCATTTATTGCAGTATTTGAGCTCAAATCTAGTGCAAAGAGGCAACGGACGCAATGACATATTAAACTTTAGACTTAATGACATTCGACGTGAATCGGATCGCACCAAATATTTGGTAAGTCAGTTGCAGCTAAAAATAGTTGAAAGCAGGTGCATTTTCTCAATCAACCACCGAAGGTGTAACAAGAAAACATTCCCCCGAAACAAAATCAACATTCATTTCTGATTCGCCAGTGTTTAAATGAGCGTTTCTTGTTTGTTATATATATATTTTTTTGCTTTTATGAAGGTTTCCTCTTAAAACTTGTAAAACATTTACACAATTTGTGTTCTGTATATTTTATCATTATTATATATATATATAATCTCGCAGATGTGCTGCTACTGTCAAAAGAGCGGCGCGAATATCGGATGCTGCAGCTCTGAGTGCCGCAAGCAGTTCCACACATATTGCGGCATCCAAAACGGGGCACAGAATCAATTTGGTGGCACATACAATTCATTCTGCGATGTCCATGTGGACACTTACAGTGAACGTCCCAGCCAGAAGGAGAGATGCGTGATATGCTTTGAGCAGCTGTTCAAGAAGGGGGATCGCTTTTCCGTCACAAAATATATGCACGGCAAGTGCTGCAACAACGGCTGGTACCACAAGGACTGTCTGCAGCAATATGCCAACTCGGCGGGTTACTTCTTCAAGTGTCCGTTGTGCAACGATGCCGACACATTTCGTTCCGTTGCCTTTTGGGGCATCACAGTGCCGGATCGGTAAGTTTTTCTATTGGACTACAATTGGTTATCCTTCTAACAAATTTGTTTTGTGCAACAGCGATGCATCATGGGAGGAGAACGACGCGTTTGCCGATCAACTAGTGGTTCCGACCAAGTGCACCGCCCAGCATTGCGTAAGTGCACAGGGACGCGAAGGCAGCATGGATACGTTATTCTACTGTCTGCTGTGCGGCTCGAATCCCAAGCATATGGAGTGCACACATTTCAAAAATGAAAACTACCGTTGCGACGACTGCTGTGGAGTACAGTACCAGCCATCGATGGTTGGCTCGGACGTTGATGTTGACGGCGCCGATGACGACGACGACGAATTGGATCCACTTGAATTGTTTGCTACGATGGCTACTGCAGCAGCTGTGAACACAACCAATCGGGACTTCAGTGTAGCTCAGGCACAGAGTCGCAGTACCAAGTACGTTGCACCATCCGATTCCGAGTCAGATATGGATTGGGAAAGTTTAATATTTTCATGTCGCCGGAGTGAAAAGCAGACTGTTGACAGGGAAAATGCAATAATGGTAGCCACTCCGCCAACTAATAATATGAATAGAGTAAATCGTCGAACTGCACCGTTGCATATGCCAAGCAGCCAACCCTCATTGAGGAACGATGTGCTACAGAGTTGCTCCGCTGAAACTGCGACCAGGAGCTTGCGCCCTCGTTCCCGTTCCAAGCATTTATCTCGCAGGACACCATCGGATGAAGTGGAGCGGAACCACAATGAAGGGGAAGTCTTGCGATCCGTCCACGATTCGCCGTGCGCAACCCGACAAACTGCAAGTCCATTGATCTCTCGCGGTCGATCCCGCAAGCGCATCATAACGGAACAGAACCGAATCAATGGAGTCCTCTCGCCATTTGATATATCATGTGTGGCGAATCGCACTCGCGCTCGGTCCCGTAAATAGTTGGTTTTGCGTGCTACTAGTATTAACCATGATAGTTTTGTACATACCAATATTAATAATGTTTAAGCTTTTTCGTTCATAATTTTAAAATTAAGCGAGAGAAAATTCTGAGTGAACAGATATGCATTTTACATTTTTATAAGCGTTGTTAGTTCTGTATTGCATATAGATAACAATTTTTTTTTTACTGAACCTAATTTAATGTTTTGATTTTAATAAATTAGACAGAGAAGGCAAGATAAATGTCTCTTGCTCTCTTTCATAACATGCATTAAGACTAATTAGATATAATTAGATATATTTATGAACAAATGCGTTTTATAAATGACAAATTTTTATTAATTAGAAAAAACATTTTCTTTAATTTTGTACACACAACTCATCAGTCATGAATTATATGATATAAACAAAATGAGATAT
>JBAMCK010000878.1:250000-511888 GCA_037075185.1 Drosophila pseudotalamancana | reverse complement strand
ATTGCTTAAACAACAGCAACAAGAAATTACGTTTATATATACATAAATAAATTATAGCTGCTGCCTATGCACAGATAATTTTTTGTTGTTGTTAACAATGCGTTAAGGATTTATGCCCGAAAAACTTTTTAGCACAATTTTATTTATTTATATTTTGTTTTGTTGCTTTTCGATTTATTCACTTTATTTTCGGCTGATTGCTGTGCACTTGTCGATAAACAGCTTGTTATTTTCACCGATCGCCGTTGCCTTTGCTTTTGCTTTTGCTTTTGCGCACGCATTCACATTTACTCAACGCGCGAGGGTGGGTGGGGCAGCACCGTTTGTGTCGTTTTTGTTTTTAGCATCGGTTTCGCCGATCGATCGCGTTGCAGTTTACCTATTCGGTTATGGCAATTCTCACAAATTTGTAATTGCAGTTAGTTTGCAGTGCTTAGCACTCGTTTGCATAAATTCGGAAACAATGCGTGTTTTAAACGAATTACTGTTGAGGTTGACTTCGTAAGCGAAGCACGTATGAAAATTGCCAAAAAAAATTTGATTTCTGCGCAGGGCTCAAACGGCTCTCTTCTTCAGCCGCTTTGGGGACTGTGACGTGATGGTTCCTTCTGGCAACGGTAACACAAGCTAACGGCAAACGGAGGGGGAAGGGTTGTACGGTGGGCGTTTTTTCTCTTCACGTTCCGTTTTGTTTTATTTTGCGTGCAAGAGTTTCTATGTGTTGTCCGATTGTGGTTGTGGTTGTGTGAGTGTATGTGTATGTGTGAGTGAGTTAGTCGGCGGGCACCTCACACATTCGCTATGGTTGTCTCGACGCTAATGCTGTGGGTGGCAAACATCCATTTACGCTCCCGCTCTCCACACTTCTTTCTCTTGCTGACGTTCGTTACTTTGTTGTAGTTATGTATGTCGTTGTCGCCTATTGTTTTACGCGCTCGCTGCTAAAAAGCATACTTGACGCGTTGCTGGCTATCGTCAATCTGAAACACGCGTCGCCTTCCGGTGCAGGCAAGACCGAAGCGACGTTTAGCTTGAATGTGGACTGCGTGCTGAGTGCGATTGCGCTGGGGCATTCGTTCGGTTCGTCTTACTATTACGTTTGTTTGTAGTATTTCGCGTTTGTTGACAGCTTCTCTCTCAATGTCTCTCTTTATAGAAATGCGACATACAGACGGTGATGCGGCAAAGTGAACGTTGCTATAATTTCTGTTTAGTGTATTTTTTTTTCATACGTTCACTTTTCTTTGAAATGTTAAATGTTTTTACGCCATCGTTGCATGTACAATTATTAGACCGTTGCAAAATTTTATAATTTCGGGCTTTTTTTCGTCTGCTTTTGTATCTATTTTCTTGTTTTCACTTTTGTTGCGACACGACGCTTAAAAAAATACCAACAGTGTCAGCACAAATGCACCAAATAATACCCAAAGCATTGACGTTACGTCACCGTCCAAATGCCGCTACATACAACAACAACATCAACCACAAGCACGAGACCAGTATACCGGTTTGTTTGTGGAACTTAATTTCTGCACTGTTTACCTTGAACACTCAATCTGAGATGAACGACGTGCGCACCTTTATGAATGAATGCCGGCATAAATAATGTAATTAAAGACTGCAGCTGAAAGAGAACTTGAACATTTTCACAAAAACGAAGAGCGTTTTTTCAATTGAAAATAAACAAAATATATACAAACACTAAAATAAAACTATATAAATAAAAGGCACCATCGTACATCGATATTATATCGATATGTTTATAATGCCGTTTCGCAGCACTAAAAGCGACCGTTTCGCTAAGTTTAAATAGATTAGCTTACTTGACGTACATACATGGCTTTCAGGCTTTAGACTGATCATTTTTAATAGATAACATGAAATTGAGCACTTACCGGATACTTCGTTTGCAGCACAATGCCGCATATTTCATCGCCAACGAGAAATTGCTCACCCAGCATTGCCATACAAACGTTTTCCCAGGCACGCTCGATTTTATTCTTTCGCAAACGTATGACCCATTGGCCGCCTTTACTGTTCGCCGGATCCTCCCACATGGGTTTGATTCCCTGTTTGAAGAGACTCAACTCCCGATAAGGTTTCAGCGACGTTGGCCTTATGAGATGCGAGTAGAGCGACCACCATTGCTGCACACTGGCACACCGACCGACCAAATGCAGAGATTTGCTATAGTCGGTGGCCGCTCGCTGTGTGCCCTTGCGCGAGAACCACAGGCAATATGTGTGCTGCAGGCGATTCTCGTTGGGCCCCACCTCCAGTGGCGGCAATTTGTCAACATCTATTTCGTTCTCCACATCGCTGTCGTCGCTATCGACAATATCTGGCCAGATTTTCCTGCAACGCAATGGCGAAGGCATATCAGTTTTGATTAATTTCTCGTATGAGACTTTTTCAAATATTCCCAACCAAAAACAGAAATTTGAAACCCAACAGCAATTAATACAGTTCTCTAAGCTACATCCAAGTAAACCAAAATCCAAATATACAGCTCACAAATATACTTCTATATATATATATATATAAATATATATGTATATATATATATTATATATCAATATATGTACATAAGTATATATGTATATTACTTCTTATGCATTCACGTAACGCATCATGAAGCTGTTAATACGCACGCTTGACCAGAAGACGATCTCCCTGGAGGTGCAGGACGACAAACAGAAAGTCCTGCAGCTTAAACAACGGCTGGTCGAGCTGCCAGAGATATCACAGCCGGTAGACAGTTTACAGTTGATCTACGGCGGACGCATAATGCAAGACGATTTGCCAATTGCCGATTACAACATAATGGAGGATAGGTTTATAGTCCTTATGAGCAAAAAGAGTGCCAACGCAGCTGAGTCGCAGAACGAGAAGCCAGAGCAGAAGGCGTCGGAGCCAAAGGATCCACAGCAATCAAATCAAGTGAGCAATCAGTTACAACCACCCTCGGAACCATCGCGACCCTCAGTCACGCCGGATGAGCAGCGCGTGCGCGATCTTATGGTCATGGGCTATGAGGAACAGGACGTGCGTTCCGCTCTGCGTGCCAGCTTCAATCATCCGGAGCGCGCCATAGAGTATCTTATCACTGGAATACCCAACGATACAGTTTCGAACATTGCCAACAACAACGCAATCACAAATCCAACCGAAGCAAATGTGATTACGGAGACCACCGAGCGTCTGAACTATTTGGCCACTGATCCGCGCTTTGCGCATGTGCGAGATCTGATACGCCAGAATCCAGATCTACTGGAGCTAGTGCTAACGCATCTGCGGGAGAGTGATCCGGCTGCCTTTGAGGCCATACGCAGCAATCAGGAGGAGTTCATCTCATTGCTGAACGATCCGACGCCCAACTTTACGGGCACCCTAAGCACAGATGAGGAAGCGGCTGTGGAGCGTCTTATGGCGCTCGGTTTCGACCGGGATGTGGTATTGCCTGTTTATTTGGCCTGTGATAAGAACGAGGAGCTGGCTGCTGATATACTCTTTCGCCAGACAGACGAGGAGGATAATTAATTTAGTGGGCTGGCAATTGTTTAGGTTTTGGACTTTTTAAATATTAATAAACTAGGTGGATGACACACAGATTGCATTTGTGTGTTTCTCACAATTTAGAAAATAAGTTATTGATCTCTGATCTCTGAAATTAAAATAAACATATTCTAGGCTACCAAATGTTTCCATCTGTCATGCTTGGAAACGAAAGGATCACAAACCGTGGCCAATGAAAGGGATTGGTTGTAAACTGAGAGCCGGTGCAACAATTTTTTTGTACATAAATTTCATGTTTTTTCACCAATGGCTAGAACATAACCTAACAAAAGCTAAAGAAGATGTTGCCCCAATTTGATTTCCACTTACGATTCGTATTGTTTGTTGGCGACCTTCTCCATGGTTAATGCTGGGCTTCGACTGCGGCGGTTCCCTGGACGTCCGGATGTTTGTTGTTGTTATGCTGCTTGGTGACTGCTTCGCCGACTGTTGCTGCAATCTTTGTTGCTGTTGTTGCTGTAGGATTCGCGGCTAGCTGCTGGGCTATTCAAAAGGCTGCCTGGCCTTTGGCGCTGTTTGCTAAGAATTCTTATTGTACTTTGTTGGCGTGCACGTTGCACAGATTCTCCCCGCTGTTGTTGTTGCACTTGTCTGGTTGCCAAATCGGAATTTGTTGTTGTTGTAGGTCTTTAAAAATCAGCTCCTTTTGCTTCTTGCGTGGTCGTTGGTTTTGTTTGTGGGTGTGCGTGTATGTGTGCTATCCACAACCCAAATGCGTCGCGTTTGGCAAATTGACCGCCGTTTGGAGCGGATGGGACACTTTCTCAGTCGGGTTGCCAGTTGTTGTCGGTTAATGTATTCAATTGGTAAACAGTTGACAAGATGTTTGGCTCGTTTTTGATTTTAATGGTTTTTATCGGCGTGCTACGTAAATAATTTAGTGCTGTAAAATGTATTTCGATCGATGGTGTTTTGCAACACCCAATCTATTTTCGGGGCGAATGGCCTTTTAGAAGTTTAATCTCAATAGGTTTTTTTATAAGTAATTCATTAAAACCAAGATTTCGAGTGTCTCTTCAATTAAACACTTTATTTTATTAGTATTTTACTACCGTTTTCTTTTATTTTGCCTAGATATTTGCCTGAAAGTCAGCTGATCCATACAAAATCAAAACACAACAACAGAGTGACCAGCTTAATTAAAATATCATTATGCCAAATAAGATTTTTTTTTTTTTTGCTGTGAAATTGGTAAGTCTTTATGTTTCTGTAAGTTGATTAAAAATGAGCCTTAATATTTATTATTTTTGTGCGTTTCAAGTCTTTTAAAGCAAAATCCAAATTATTTTCTTTTTATCGCCAAACGTACATCCTATATTACTGTATTTTGAGAAACTTTATAAATTTCAAACAGTGAGCGCTTTACAGATAACTTCAAGTAGTGTCCAATTATTTAGGAAATTTAAAAATATTTTGAAATTGTTCAAATTCTTTATTTTGTTGCAGCATATTTTCATACTCATAAACAAAACAAGAACAGCTGTTATTACAGTAAATAACTAGTGTTAGCAACGCATCAGAAACTGTTAATTTGCCGATATTTATATTTATGTTGTTAAATTATGTTAAGAAATTGTTGGAAGGACTGTCAATCGCGTTTTCATTTACTTCCAATAATATTGTAAACAATTTAGTTGATTAAAATGGGCAAAAGCGAGAAAAAGTCTAAAAAGAAACACAAGAGCAAGCGCAAAGAGCACAAAGAGAAACACAAAGACAAAGCTAAGAAATCAAAGAGGCAAGACCGTGCAAAACAGGCAAAGGAAGACACGCCGCCCGCAGAGTTTGAAGCTCCAGCGGCTACGCATGCTGCGGCTGACAGTGGCAGTGAGGATGACTTTGCCATACCAATAGGTCGGTCAAAGCCGTAATAACGTACTTTAATAAAAAAAAAACAGCTACTCAAATATGTTTAAACTTTCAACACATTTAAGCGCTAATGAACAGCAAATCGCATGCGCCGGAAACTCCGGAGGAGTATCAGCGCCGTCAAAGCCAACTACGCCGTGAAGTAGACCCAGTGACTGGCCGCACACGGCTGATCAAGGGTGATAGCGAAGTATTGGAGGAAATTGTGAGTAAGCAGCGGCATTGCGATATCAACAGGAAAGCTACGAGCGGCGACGGCGAATATTTCGAGGCGCAATCCTTAGCAGCCGCTAAACGTCGCAAGCCAAAGTAGATTTTGTTTTCTTGTAATACAATATATATATTTAATAATTAATAACTGTTAATCTAAATAAACAATTGTGCAGCATTGGAAGGAATGCCAGCTTAAGCTATTTACACATAGATAGAAAGATAAATATAATGAATAATTAAAGTCCGCCGTATTTGGGCTTAGTAGAGTTGATGGAAAAAGGTAGTGCTGCCATCCTGCCAGGCAGGATCATCGCTGACTTTGGCGCGACACATTGGACACGTTTGCTCGCGCTTAAACCACGTCTGGACGCACTCATCACAGAATATATGTCCGCACTCCAATATAATGGGCGAATTGTACACATCATGGCATATGGGACAGACAGAACCAGCGGCATCTAGTTCGTCCTTTGTAGGCGCACGCTCCGAGTCCTGCCGATTCAAATATTATACATATCATTGTAGTATTTTATATTATTAAATACTTACAATATTACGCCGAAATGTTGCAATTGACTTCTTTAAGCATTTGCCTCTTTCAAGAAGCTCAAAGATTTTAGCGCCGATGTAGAGGGAAGAGAAGAGACCGCCTGAGATGACCTCCAGACCCGAATAGGACTCGTACAGAAACAAAAACCATTGTGTGATGGGAGCCAGAGCTCGATAGAACTGAGATATGTATTCGACCAGCACATAGAGACGAGCCTACAATTAACAGAAAAAGTTTTCAGTTAAGAGATCTTTAGTACAGAGATTCATCCTACTTACGCGCACTTTCAGTCGTATTACATGCATCGGCAACATGGTAATGAAGATCTTGATGAGGATGGTAAGTAGCTTCAACAGCAGATCGCTGACGGCCACATAGAAGAGCAGCAAGCCAAGCGGAATGACTTTTGGCATAGTGGAACCGTCGATCGAATTCGTAGGCGTATCGGCGCTGGAGTGAAATGTGGTGGAGGAACTGTCCATTAGCACACTATTGAAGGTGTTTTCCACTTTGTAATGCGAATCACTTTGATAGATCCTTGGCGGCGGTACAATCAAACCCAATGGATCCGGCGGAGATGTGGCTATAAAGAGGCGCAGTGAGACCACCACAATGACCATGCAGGCATCGCGGACCAGCACCTTAAAGTTCTTTTGGGCCAGCCGTGCAACTTGATTGCGAACCGAACGGTTCACGTTATACATAACAGTCTGGAGCAGCAGAAGATCGAGGATACCCAGGAGATGGTCGTGCACGAACTTGATCAGCAGTATGCAAATTATGGGCAAATAGCGTACAAAGTGGCTCAGTAGTTGTACCACCATGTCGGTTATAATGTGATCATCATCCGCGTTGTTCTCGTGAGCAACTTCATCTGCATTGTCATTGGGACTGTTCGGACCATCGGAGGTTGCAGCAATTACAGCGGCGTCACCAATGGAATCGGAATGTGTTGCGTCATACGCTGGAGGATTAATGCTTGCCGTTGCCGCCGTTGTTAGGCCAATTACACTGGCATTGTGGCGACCTGTAAGACTCGTAGGACGTGCATGTTGCATTTCGCCCTCGCGCAGGGAAATGCTTCTGCCCATGCCAGCGTTGCTGTAGGCGTTCGTCCGCAAGGGTATCAACGAACTGGTGCTGGCCTCCGGCTCGTTCTGGCTGGATAACTGATTCTGGTTTAGTAAAATGTGCGTATTGTCGCCAGGAACAGCGACGGCAGCCGATGGCGCCACATTGCCAGCTGCTGGCTGATACCTAAAGTTGGAATGTGCTATAAAGGAACGCAGCGCCTCTGTTGAAGGAGCTGTTGACAGTGAGAACATTTCGTTGAAATTGACTCGCCAGAAGCCCAACTGACGCACATTTGCTGGCGATGTAACGGCTGCTGGTCCCGGTGGCTCCTCTATGCTTCCGCTATTGGCACCCACGCTGCGTGACTGCTGCAAACGTCGGTTCATCTGTGTGGTCACTCGCATAGGAGTACTGCTGACCGGTGTAAAAGAGCGTTGTCTGGCGAGGAGGGTGGACAGAATGTTGCCTCCACTAGAACGACTGCCACTGATGCTGCTGCTGCTGCTGCGCGCCGGCTGTTGGTTGGTATGCTCCAAACTAATGGCTGCACTGGTGCTTGCACCGTTAATCGGGTGAGCCGAGGTCACCAATGACAAGGGCGGCGTCGACGCAGGCAGCAGGTAATCGTTCTCAGCTGTGGTTGACTCATTATCGTCGCCGTCGCTATCAATGTGTATGGCTACGCCAGTGGCGCTTCTGTCAGGTTGACCAGCACTACGACCACGGTGCGAAGAAGCAGCATCGTTTGTTCCGTTGTTCATATCGTGGCGAAAAAACCGTATTTTCAACTTATTTACTTTGCGAAAAGCAGACTTTTTGTTTTGTGCGTACGCGAGTGGATTGTTCTACTAGTCACTTGTTAACGTAGACATTCACATGTCAACGTTGCGATTCGCCCTGAAGAGCTGCATTCAAAATGACCGTTGCAATGGTTGAATGTAATTAAGTTATCTACTGTAGGCGCTTCATATTGTTATCTTCAAAAACCGATTATCTAACAAATATATATTTATAAACATTTATGAAATAAAAATTCCACAAAACCTTAATTCCTGCTTCCTTTTCCAAACTTGTCAGATATTAAAAATATAAAAATAAAAACTTTTGTGTCAGAATAAATAAAAACGTAATTGCATCAAATATATAATTTTAGAAAATAAGGGTATCTTTCAGGTGTGTTGTGCAGCGTATTACCCTCAACGCTTTTTGGGGGTAAGTCTGATAAGGATAATGCAAATGGCTCAGTTACCGCCTGCGTAAACCGCAATTAAACTGACCTAAAGCCGTTACCAAGCAACGGTAAATGAAAACGTTAATGAAAACGAAACCGAAACCCAAACATAAGAAACGTGGCCAAAACAACCACCAGGACATCAGTGGTGGTCAGTTTAGTCTGAGTCAGTTTTCCAAATGAAATGAAATGAATAAAATGTGCTCTGCGTTCAAAAATAAAAACATGGGTAAAATTCATATAAATAGTAAACTTTATTATGCAAAGTCAATAATAAACTAAAGCCTATAGGCCTATTTTCGTGATAGTGCCAGATCCAAGTGTTTATACATACATGTATGTAGCTATATACCTAAGCAATATGTGCTCTATGCTAGCCTAATCTTCTTAGATAGATGTTGAACCCCATTGGATGTGTGCGCTTCAAGTAAACAAAATAAAGCAATATATGTATATATAAGTGTGTATGTATGTGTGTGTATGTGCATGTGTGTATATGCGCGTGTACAAATGACATATGCACATATGAATGTGTGTATGTATGTACATATTATTTATTGTTCAGTCTGTGCAATCTCTCTCGCTGTCGCTGTCGCTGTCGCCGTCGCCGTCGACGTCGTCGCTGTGGCCGCTGCTAGCCCTGTTTCTAGGTGCCCGGCCGGCTATTGGTGCACTGCGTCGTTCAATGAACCGGCGCCGTGATGCGCGGCGATAAACTTTTGGTCTCGCTGCGATTCCGTCGCTGCAAAAACAGCTTTACGGATTCCAGGGGCAGCTGAAAATGATAGTAGGCGCAATAGGGGAGCGGATCCCAGTAGGCGAATAGCGCCTCGCGTTTGTCCAGCGGCACCGTCGATGTGTTCCGCTCCAGCGTTGACCAGCTCCAGCTCCAGCTGGCCGCCTCCTCCTCTGCCATGCCGCGCCTGTGTATGCACATGCATTTGATCGCCCGGCAGAGCAGCTGCGCATGCGAACGATTGTGGCATATGTAGGGCAGAGCCACGCCCAAGCGCACGCCCAGCGGCACAAACTGGCCGCCATGCGCCGGCGACTTCACCAGCCGAAAGCTCACGTGCCCGTTGATGCTCCTCTGGAAGCGCACCTTGGCAAAGAAACTGCGCAGCCAGAGCTCAATCTGCGCCTCGTCGTCCCGTCGCACCGGTATCAGATTCTTGGTGTTGTGCTCCACGCGGCAGCTGACGTTGGCCACGACCCGCGAGTCCTTCACGGTTGTGCATGTGACGTAGTGATGATAGCCGGGCTGGTCACGCACCACCAGCCAGGGCTGGCGCTCGCTAATCTCGTGCTGACTGAACTTCATCAGCTCCACCCGGCGGGTGGGCAGGATGTACTTGTGTCGCTCCATGACTCCTTGCATGCCGCAGGCCATAAATATGTTCCGATAGCCGGCCACGAAGCCGCCTTCGTACAGTTGCTGCAGTTGCTCCTGCGTGGTAATAACGGTATGCAGCGGCAACGTTATTTGCTGCGCCTCGCAGCGCTGGAACAGCTGCAGGCAGTCGTCCAGCTGTTGGGTCTCCCGTGCGCCGGGCACAAAGCTGGCGCAGCCCAACAGCTCCAAGTGCGGCTTGGCCAGCGAATCATAGTACGCCGGACTGGTGGCACAGACGGGCACATAAACCGTTGGTCGCTCCTTGCGCACGATGTGGCACAGAGCGGCGATATACTGCTCCACGTTGGCGCTGCTCGGCCGGGGCACCACATAGAACTTGTCCACGCTGGTCGAGAACCGGGCCAGTCCAAACAGACCCTCAAACTCGAAGACCACGACGCGAGCGCCGGAACCGTAAAAGTTTCTAGCCAGGTGCAGCGTCTGGATGGTGCTGCCGCAGCTGAGGAGCACCGTGCGCTGGCGGTGACGCTGACGCTGACGCTGCGGCGTGCCCGGCTGCTCCTCATCGCTGCTGAGCAGCCACTTGAACAGCCCGATGGGCACGCGCAGCAGCTTCCAGAAGATCCAGAGCAGGGCGGACAGCCAGAAGCTGGGCGCCGCAATGGACAATGGAATGTAGAGCATATAACGCACCAGGATCAGCAGCAGGCGCATCACCAGCTGCGGACCAAGCAGCAGCAGATTCCTGGAGGATTCCTGCTGCTTGCCACTTGGCGTTTGGACATGGGCACGCAACAGGCTGCCATCCGCCGTGCGCTGGCGACGCAGCGTTATGAAGTGGCGATGCTGCGCGTGCTCCTCGTTCTCGGATTCATCTTGGCTGGGATGCTCCGGTATGCGGTCCAGGGAATTGAACCGACGGAATTTCGGACGCGTGGCCAGTCGAAGCTGGCGTGCATCCTCCTGCCGCTGAAGCAGGTCGTCCAGTGTCTGCGACATCTCTCTCTCTCTCTCTCACACTCTCACTCTTTCTCTCTCTCTATCTGTTGCTGGCTCACTCGCTCGCACACGCGTTCACACACACACAGATAATCGAGTTCCGATTTTGTAATCTTCGCGCTCTCCCTGCCGTGCAATGCTGGCAAAATTCGAAATCTGACTAAAGTGCCGCTTAGACAGGAGTTCTACTTAAAACCTATGATGTACATCTGTCCAAGCACTGCAGCCGACGGACAGTTTGCGTTGATAGCGCCTGAGACACATAAACAGATACGTCCGCACCTATAGCCGTACAGCCGTACAGCCGTACAGCCGTACAGCCGTATAGCCGTACAGCCGTACAGGCATATAGTAGGTACCGTAGACGCATTCAGATTCGCACTCGTAATTTATTTTCTCTGTTCTGTTTTGCATTGTATCTACACTTGAAAAAAATACTAATTAAATACGTTAGGCAATCGAAATTAACAGTAATTCGAAACTAAATCTTCTCTTGAAATCAATCAATAAAAGGGAATTACCTATTTTTACAACTTCTTAATTTAAAAAAAAAAATTAAATTAAAAAAACGCAAAGGCTTAAAACTTTAGGAAATCAGATCAGAGAAATATGTAGAAGTCCGGTTCATAAGCCAAATTTTTAATAACAAAACTCGTTGCTAATGAAAGAAGCAAATCGAAATAGATTATTAGATATGGATTTTTCTCAGTGCAATAAGTATAAATCATGCACGTTGTCCAGAGCTGGGTCTTTCATCTAGATGTTTGGCATTGTTGGCATTTATACTGTCGTACTGCTCCAGGCAAATGGCATCCAAAACCAATGGCACTATTTGAGCAATTGCAATGGATCGATGGAGCTTGGATGAGCATTATTAATCTTCCAGACAGTCGGTTGCAGTGTACTTTGACCCTCTCGTTTCACTAATAGGTACTCAATTCAATCGGAATTCAATCAGCCATTACGAATGGTTCCGACAGCGGCTGCGACTGATAAGACGCTGACTATGAACCCAACACTCATTAAGAGAACAACAACAACAACAGAAACAACAATAATAAAACTATATATTATGACAAAACAAAATATAAACATGATTTACAGTCACATCGAGAAAAAAAATAATCACACACCTACTCATGTAGGTAGACTTAATATGGATGTTCTCTAGACCGTCTTATAAACAGAGATTAAAATAACGGAAAGTGAAAAAATACCTCAGCCTTGCCGAATGATTGGACTTTAAACAGTTAAACTCGTATTAGCCGGTTGTCTATAGTTCTATTCAAATCGGAATATATATAAATACTATATGTATATATATATATATATATATATATATATTTATATATGTATATGTGCATATATATTCCTGCACATGCACCTTGATATCTGCACAAAGTTCTCACAGGTTAAATGTGCTGGAAAAAAATAATACAAAATACCGTCGCACGTTGATAAGAAATTGTTCATACTTCAACGATTTATTTATATTTGTATATTTAATTAATATATAATTTTGTTTTATTGCATTGTGGTTGTTTTTATTGTTGCCTGTTGGTTGTTGAGCGACGTTTTATACACACACACACACACACACACACACACACACACACAGGCAAACAGAGCAGAGGTTTAGAGCAGCGCCCACCTTCCAACGTGTTGTGTAACTGAGTGCGCTTCTTCTTCTTCGCCTTCTTCTTTTTGTGGGGGCGGGATGGAGGCGACGGAGGCGATCTCTGAGTCTCTGATAACCTTCGAAGCTTGTGACTAGCAAAATTGCAAAAAAAATTTATAATTATTAGCAAAAAGCATTTTAAATAAATCGAAAAGGAAACATTTTGACATCTATTAAAATACATAATTCATACACAATCTGAACATATTCTAAGATATTTAAAAACTCGCCTTGATTTTCAATTTATACTTTCATAACAAAAGTTTATGACGACAAATTAAAAGTAATATTTTTGTATTTGCCTTTGAAAACTATAAAAAATTAGAATCTAAAAATATTTCAAATATATTTTGCTTAATGAGCAGACAAACTATTAATTGTAAAATTTAATTTTCAATTAAAAAATATTAAAATAGGTTTCTATAAATATTATCTTGAAACACATTTAAAAAGGTTTTTAGAAACTTCTTTAATGAAAGTTTATTTTTTAAATAATTTTGATTAATCATAAATTTAATTGAAAAATTAAATAAAAGTTGAATGCTCCCATTTAGCCTTCGGAGGGCCTAACTTACGATTTCCCATTACCAATATTTACTTATAAATAAACAAATGATTTGCATAATGTTTGGTTATATTTCCATGCCTTATCCGAATAAAAAGGAATAAAGCAAGTGAAAATTACTTAAATAAAAAATAAAGCAAAGGGGTGAACCCCATTGACAAGGCCCACAATTTATGGCCCTGCACTGTTTGACTTCTTGAAGGTAGCTAGGCATGAAAATTGTGACCAATATAGTGAGATGCTCAGCACACACACACACACACACACACACACACATACGTATATATATATATTTAGTCAGGAGGGTTATGATTTGAGCCACGATTTGCATTTGTTGCTCGCTCGCACGCCAAACATAATTGTGACTCCTTTGGCCATGCTTCCCTGCCAGGACTTCGATGAGTCGCAAACCCAATCAATTTTGGTTGCTCCTGGCAACGTGGAATTTGTTAATTCAATGTTTATATTACTTCACCCTTGCTCCCCCAGGAGCTGGGCCAGCACAGTGCAGCCGATCGTCCTGACTGTCCTGAATGGCGGTTAGTTCCAAGCGACGCCTCCTCGCTGGCTTCCTTATGTAAATGGGCTCGCACTGCGATTGGGGCTCAGTTGCTTCTGTTCCACGGACCCCGACAGTTCAAAGGACTCTCTAACAATCCCGATTAGAAACAAAGAAACAAATAAACAAATAAACAAACCGCTTGTGAAGAAGCACATTAGCTGCGTATTTCCGCATTTTTGCAAATTTGTGTCAATTGCCGCACCGTTTGTAACTGTGAAGTGGAAGTGCTTGTGGAAGTGGGCGTGGCTCTAGATATAAGGGCGGGCGTGGTGTATTGCCAGCCGGTTACCGCCCAACATCGAGAGAAAGCCACACGATTATTTGATGAGTATTCAATTGAAGCTCAATCAGTTAACAAGACAATTTTTCATATTGTGCGTTTAATTAATTCGTTAACAAAGTTTTCCAACTCGATTTTTGGATAAATTTGTAGAAAAGTGAGTTCCATTTATAATCGCATTTCAAGTCTTTTACATTTTATTAAAAACTGCAAAAATAGTTTTGTAAACTTATAAAATGGATTTTACACCCAAGAAATAGCATTTATCGAACCCCTTTATTATATGATCCGAATAGTTCAATTATCAAATAATTGAATTCGTATTATTTGCTTAAGAAATCTATTTACAATATAATTAAAATTAAAACTGTAAAAGATAGAAAGTATAACGTCTTGAATAGTCGATTGATGCTTACATCTAGATAGAGAATTAAAAAAAAACTAATAGAGACTAAAATCTAGATAAAGAGTTAAAGCTAAATAAGCAATATAGTAATACCTAATATCGTATTTACATATTTCATTATTTTATTTAGCTTATAGAAAAAAACTTGATAATTTTCATATGTTTTACTTTACTATGGAAATCTTAGAGAAAATAAGGATTTTTATAAAAATATATGTTTGGTTTATCCCATTAGATTATTACATGGAATACAATACTCAAGTCTATAACATATTTAGGAATTTAATTTGTGATGATACTTTTTCTCCATCTTATATAGAGCAAAAAAAAATATATATAATTATATAGAGTAAAAAAAAATGAAGTAAGCAATATATTAAGTCTTTAAAATATACATATATTTAATATATATATTATCTTTCAAATTGAATACCTTCCTTTTCGATTTGAAAAATTAAAACAGACTAAAATATTTTATATATATTTTAAACTAACATAATCATCAAATATAAAATCGTACATTAAGCCTTATTTAAGTCTAATATAATCAAGTTTAGTATAAAAACAGTTATTTGTCAATCATTATATAAAATCTAATTAATTAAGATCAATATCAAACATTAGGGATTTAGACAGAAACCCCTACGATATCTTACGATATGTATAAAAGGAATTGAGTTGGAAGCGCCATAAAATCCCCATATTTATGACAGATTTATGATTATGTCTTTATGTCGACCTCAATCTGAGCGAAGCAGCAAGAAGTAGAAAAAGAAGGCATGACAATAAAACAGGGAACACAAAAATAGAAAGTACAATCACATGGAACCAGGAAATATTGCATGCTAAAGCATATTCGCGATATCGTAATCCTCAAATACATAAACACAGAAAAAAAAATCTATTAATTTTTATTGTTGTCTCTACAAATGAAGTCCACATAGCATAAGGAGCTGAAAATTTGAAGACGACCCAAAAATAAAACGAAAAACAACAAAAAAATCAGACTTCGTGTCGCAAGAAGTTTCAACAACAAGCTACATAAAAAAAAAAGCGAAAGAAAAATAACTTTTTTTGTTTATTAATATAAATACATGGAGGACATGGAAATTATAATGCATGTTGGGGTCGTGGGGGGAAAGTTGCTGTCCTGGTGACAAACCGTGTCAGCCCAGGCGGGGGGCCGGGGATTGTATTGTCAAGTGGGCGATGTTTCGCATAGAAATATCATTGAGTATTGACTAGATGATAAAAAGGGGAGCTTGTTTATTTATGAGGCCTAAGCATAAAAAAATAATTTGCCTGGTGCCCGGAGCTGTCATGGCGACCGGATACGGCTATAGACGCCCCCGCCCCTAGAAGGCCGTCAGCCCGAACCGAGTTAATAAATCAATTTGGACAAAGTTATCGAGCATTTAGGCGTAGGCGGCGAAGTTCTGCAAAAGTTTCCGTACACGCAAACCGCAAACAATTTCACGAACCGACTTAACCGTCTCCTCTCACTCTCTCCCCTCTTTCCTCTTCCCTCTCTTTCCTGCCCTCAGATGCAAGCGTATCGCGATAACTTCAAGCAAACGCCTTGCCCATCGGCCGTCGACCCAGGAGCATCGACAGCGGCGCCATCGTCCACGCGTTTACCCTTCTCCCGGAATCGAGGGCGTGGCGAGCCGACGACCAGCAACACAATCAACAACAACAACAACAACATCAGCAGCAGCAACGGCAACGGCAACGGCAACTGCTCCGGCTCCGGCGCGATCACGCCCAGAATGATGAGCCCGGCACCAGGACCGCCAACGCCGGACTGCTCGGCCAATGCGCTGCTGCGCCAGAACCAGGAGCTGCGCCAGCGGCTGGCAGACGAGTCGCACAGCTATCGCAAGCGCCTGGACACCTACAAGCAGGCCCAGCACAACCAGGCCAATCTCGTCAGCCGGCTCCAGTCCAAGATCCAGCAGTACAGGCAGCGCTGCAGCGATCTCGAGGAGCGCATGCACGACACCATCAAGCCGACGACCACGACACCCTGTGCCCCAAAGCTGACGACGGGTCCCACTGCAAGCCAGGTGCTGGTGAGTATCAGTCAAGAATCAATGTGCATCTGGATATACTGTTACCCACACCCATTGCGTTTCCTTCTTATTTACTTAACTGCATAAATCGCCTTTCTATGAGATTCTCATAAACAAGAAATTTGTCTTAGCGTTCCTTTTGTTTCTGTTTATTATCGACAACAAAATCGAGCCAGCATATATGTATATACAGGGTATTCCCAGTCGCCTAACATTCGATTAGAGAACTTGCCAACAGTTTATTTAGAATAATTTTGAATGCTTGTCTTGATTATCTTTGCCAATAGTGCTCGACCTCGCTGACCCTGGGTCAAAGCAGCCTGCCGTGCAGCTCATCGCTAGACTCGCCAACTCCAAGTTGTGGTCGTGATTACTTGCACGACGATGCCAGCAGCGAGCTGTGCCGCAAGCTGGAGGAGGAGCACAATCGCTGCGAGCAGATTGTGGCCCAGAATAATGCGCTTCGCCAGCAGCTGGAGGAATCGAACAGGACGAACGAGGCGTTGACCAACGACCTGCAGAAGTTGACCAACGATTGGGGCAGCATGCGCGACGAGCTGCTCATCAAGGAGGATGAGTTCAAGGAGGAGGAGCAGGCCTTCAAGGATTACTACAACAGCGAGCACAATCGCCTCCTGAAGATGTGGCGCGAGGTGGTCGCAGTCAAGCGCGCCTTCAAGGACATGCAGAGCGCCATGAAGGCCGAGGTGGCCAAGATGGGCCAGGAAATCAATGGCGTCAGCAAGGACATCAACTGCTCCAACGCCTCGGTGGCGTTCACGCTCCAGCAGGCCAAGCGAGCCGCCGACGAGGAGCTGAAGCAATCCCGCCGCAGCAACGATGAGCTGCAGGCACAGCTGGCCACGCTTAAGGTGCAGTACGAGAGCGCCCGGCACGAGATTATGGAGCGGGATCAGCGGCTGCTGGAGCTGATGAATCAGCTCAAGAAATTGGAAGATCGCTGCGCCCAGGCCGAGTCGCAGGCGGCATTGGCTAATCGCTACAATGACGAAATAGAGCGCCTCAACAATTCCATGCGCGAGATCGCGCAAGCCGTTGTACAAGACGCCGAGATCGCCGATCGCGAGGCAGACGCCGAGGTCAACAGTGCCATGCAGCACATGCATCTGACGCGTGATCCCGCCTCTGTAGCGGGTGGCGCTGCCAGCGTCAGCGCCAGCGTCGGCGTCGGCGGCGGCGGCGGCAAATCGCCGCGTCGCAATTCGACACGCGCTTCCCAGGCCTTTGCCGAGGGCACCATCTCGGCGGTGCAGGCCGCCCTCCACAAGTACCAGCTGGCCCTGCACGACATGCAGGTCAAGTTCCAGCAGAGCAGCGAGTCGTTGCGCAGCACCCGCACCCAGCTGGACACCAGCGAGGGCACCAAACAGCTCCTAACCAGCAAAATGCAGCAGCTCACCGAGAAGCTGGACGCCAGCAACTCAAAGCTATCGGAGCTGCTCCAGGAGCGGGAGAGTCTCCAGAAGTCCCTCGACGACGTCAGAGCCCAAAAGCAACAATCCGAGATGGGACGTGCGGACATCAACAATGCGGTGAGTGGGAGTTAGAGATGGTAACAGTTCCGGGTCGTGAAACCCGGAAATAATGATCGACCAGACCGATCCACAAATCATCTTCCATACATCTATATCGTATAATAGTTATGATAGATCCTTAGCTTACCTTCAGTTGAATCATATTATATATCATATCATATCAATCACATCCCATCAATCATATCATATACTATATAAAACCTGTCCCATTGCAATCATATCAGATACCATATCAATCACATCATATATCATATCATATACTATATAGAACCTGTCCTATCGGTATATTCAGGATTTAAGGAATTGCTGATAAGCATATTACACATAATATCATAATATTCATATCATATCAATCATATCATATATCGTATTATATACTATGTAAAGCCTGTCCTATCGGTATGGCGAAGATTGAAGAAATTCTTCACAACTAGACTTAAGGCCTTATATCAGAAGTTAGCTAAAAAAAAATAGTATATAGTATATAGTAAATATTTGATTTTATTTATTTAGTTATCTAAATTGATTATTTTTGGTATTGCTTGTTTTTTGAACCTAGCAGGTTCTACTATTCTTACTTCTGACCTGTTCCTTATACTGAATACTAGATTTAATGGAGATAATCTGTATGCAATCGACGGGTACAGTCAGCTGTCTAGATTATTTAATTCTCGACGTCTCGACAAAAATCAATTATACATATATGCATAGTATATACATATATTAAATGTAATTCCGTTCCCGGTGGATGGGTTTTTGAACATGCGAGACTCCATATATAATATATTAAATGTAGATCCGGGTTCGAATCCCTGTTATACTGTACACATATAATTATTATCTAAAATAGTAATTTATATAATTGTGATTGTCTTTTATAATTTAGTTTGAAAATTTGAGCGGCGACTTCGAGAAGTTGCAATTGAATTATGGGAAGCTGCAGAAGCGGATCGATTCCATGGAGGAGGACAAAAAGGCAGTCGAGCTGGAGATACAGCGCATATTGAAGGACAAGAACATAACGGAATTGAATTTAAGGTAGGTTCTAACTATATAGATATAGAAAAGGAGATATATGATTGAGTACCTTATACCTTATGTAGATCCGAGGAGGATCGCAGCAGTCGGCTGCGGGAGGAGACGATATCGTTGCGCGAGGAGCTGAATCGAGTGAGTCTCAATCGGGATCTCTTGGAGCAGCAGCGCATCGAGTCGGACAACTTAATTAACTTGCTGGAGAAGCAGAAGTGCGATCTGGAGTACGACTTGGACAAACTGTTGCTGGACAAGTGTGACTTGCAGGAAAAGCACGAGAAGCTCTCCAACAACAATTGCTCCACAAGCGACGAGCTGAAGTCCGTGCAGAACTGCCTGATGGAAGCCCAAGAGGAGCGCAAGAAACTGCGACTGCAGGCGGCGGATCAGGCCAGCGAGATTGGGGAGCTGAAGAAGGAGCTGGTTGTGCTGGACAAGGCGCGTCTGGAGCTGGAAACGGACAATCTCTCCTACAGCGAGAAGCTCAAGTGCCTGCAGCTGGAAAAGGAGAAGATCCTGCAGGACTTGGCGTGCATGACACGCGAGAAATGCGATATCCACAACCAGCTGACCGCCATGTGCCGCAAGAAGGAGGCGCTCAACGAGGAGCTGATGCGAACGCGCCAGCGTCTGGAGCAGACGACGGAGACCAACAATCGCCTCAATCGCAACATCGAGGACATGGTCAAGGATGTGGAGGAGAAACAAGTGGTCATTGACCTGCACGAGAAGGATACGCATCGGCTGAACGAGCTCCTGGCCGCACTCCGCTCCGAGAAGGAGTCCCTGGAGACGGTGCTATTCGATACCAATACGACTCTGGAGGCCGTCGAGGAGAAACGCAGCCAACTGGAACGCGACCTGCAGGAGGCGCTCGTCCGCGAGGAGTCCCTCAAAAATCACGTGGCTCGCCTGCAGAAGGAGCTGGAGGTGTGCCAGCGCAAGGCACAGGAGACTAAGACGCAGCTGGTGAATGCAGCGCGTGCCGCCGAGAGCGACTTCAACCAGAAGATTGGCAATCTGCAGGCGGCCGCCGAGGATGCATCCAAGCGGCATGGCGACGAAGTGCTGCAGCTGCGCAACGCATTAGAGAAGCGGATGCAGCAGGCGCTGCAGGCGCTGCAAACCGCCAAGGACGACGAGATCGAGAAGCTGCAGGAGCGCATTGCAGCGCTGCAGGCGCACATCGAGAGCCTCGTCCAGCAGCACGAGGAGACGCTGATCCGTGCTGAGAACGAGAAGCAGCAGGCGCTGCTGATGGCCCATCGGGACAAGCAGGCGGTGGCCGAACGTCTGGAAGCGGTGTCCCGGGAGCTGAAGACCGAGCAGGAGTCACTCGATCGCAGCAAGCGGGAGGCCAATGCCCGCGACGAGAAGCATCGGGGTGCCATAGCACAGCTCAAGGATGAGATTGTCCACATGCGCACCCGGGAGGAGGAGCACAAGTAAGTCGAGCATATCCATGTCTTCTGTTCATCAATGTTAAAGATGTGTGACTTCTTCTCAGGATCAAGCTGGAGGAGTGCATACGGAAGCAGGAGCTGCAGTTGAACAGCATGCGGGAGGAGCGGGACTCTCTGTGCCGGCAGAGCGAGGAGTTCAAGATGGAGATACGACTGAAGGAGGACAAAATGGAGGGCACCAACAATGAGCTGCAGGATGCGCTGCGCAAGGCCAAAGAGGGTAAGTCCTCACCTATGACCCTCACCCGTGTATAGCAACCATTATTTGCTGTCTCCTGTCTCCTGTCCATCCAGGTGAGGGCTACATCGACAGCCTGCGCAAGGAGCTGACCGACAGCCGGCGGCAGCTGGCGGACAGCAACATCGAGCGGGACAAGTACTCCACCAGCAACAAGGAGCTGCGCGATCACGTGAAGCGCGTGGAGAGCGCCAAGCGGGAGCAGGCGCGCGCCATCGAGGAGGCTCTGCAGAAGATTAACAACCTGGAGGAGTCGAAGAACTCATTGGAAATAGAGCGCACGCGTCTGAGCACCATCTTGAAGGAGACGGAGAATAACTTCACAAAGACCACGCAGGACTTGAATGCCACAAAGTCCGCGTTGCAGAAGACGCAACTGGAGTTTGCCCAGAAGGACGAGGGTGGCAAGGAGCTGCAGACGAAGCTATCCGCTGAAATCGAGCTGAAGGAGCGTGCCCAGCAGGAACTGTGCCAGATTAAGAAGCAGCTGTCCGATCTGGAGGCCAATCTGTGCGCCACCCGCCAGGAACTGGGACGAGCGCGTTGCCACAACAATCAGGAGGAGCATCGCTTCCATGCACGCGAACAAGAGCTGGCCACCCGGATGGAGGAGGCACGCGGGCGCGAGAAGCGCCTGGAGGACCAGAAGCACAATCTGGAGGTTTGCCTAGCGGATGCCACACAGCAGATACAGGAGCTGAAGGCTCGTCTGGGCGGCGCCGAGGGTCGCATCAGGGCATTGGATGAGCAGCTGGCCTGTCTGGAGCTGCACAAGCGCAACACCGAACACAAGCTCAGCTCCGTGGTGCACACGCTGCGGCGCATTGCGGGCATCCAAGTGGACGGCAGTGTGAACTTGTCCCATCGCTTGCTCAGTCCGTCGCGCAGGTTCAGTCCATCGCGCAGCGTTGGCGAATATGACACACGCAGCACATCCCAATGTCCCGATGCTCCCGTCGATGTCGATCCGGATCTGGTTAGGAAGGGCGTGCGCAACCTGATGCACCAAGTGGCCCAGCTGGAGCGGGAGAAGGACGACTACAAGTCACAGTTGGGGGCGGCCAAGAAACAGCTGCAGGACGCCGCCGAGCAGCAGCTGCGGTGCGACGCCAAGATGGGCAAACTGCAGGCCATGCTGCGAAACCTGCAGGAGGAGAAGAGCAATCTGGAAACGGATCGCAAGATGAAGATCTCCGCGTTGAACGCGCTTGAGGAGAAGCTGAAGCAACGCTCCGATGAGTGCCAGGTGCTGCGCGAGCGCATTGCCCAGACCGAGATGCAGCTGGCCGCCACCTCCGAGGAGAATGGCCAAAACGAAGAGCGGCTGGAGAAGAGCCGCCAAATGTGCGGCAAGCTGGACAACGAGAAGCGTGTGCTCCAGGAGGAGCTGGCCAAGGTAGAGGGACGAGCCAGCAAGCTCGACCTGCAGCGCGTCGCTATGGAAGGAGATCTAACGCGGCTCCAAATGGCGCTGCAGGAGAAGGACTGCAACATAAGGCAAGTGTCGGAACGGCTTGACAACCAGAATCGTGCCATGACCCAACTGGAAGATCGCTGCACATCGCTCAAGTCCACCGTGGATCAGCTCAAGGAGCGTCTGCAGAAGAGCGCCGTCAGCGAGACCCAGCTGCGGGGCGAGATCAAGACACTCCAGAAGGAGCTCTCCGAACAAGGCCACTGCTCGCAGGCCAACGAAGACAAGCTGAAGCTGCTCCAGAAATCCCTTCAAACGACGGAGAACGAGAAGCGCATATTGACGGAGCGTCTGGACAGCGCGCAGACGAATCTCAACGAGCTGCGGCGCAGCCAACAGGCGCAACTGGACGGCAACCAGCGGCTGCAGGAGCAGGTCACCGACCTCGAGGTTCAACGGTCAGCGCTTGAGTCACAGCTGCGTATTGCCAAGTGGAATCAGGAGAATGGCGACAAGGACGTCACCAATGCTAATGGCGGCGGCGGCGGCAGTCGCGAGGAAGAGGAGCTAAGTCGCCAGCTGAAATCATCCCAGCGAGAAAAGTCCGAGCTGCGCAGCAAGCTGCAAACACTGCAGGACAAGGTCAAGCAGCTGGAATGCGACCGGAAGAGCAAATTTGCTGGTGGCAGCGCCTACGATCGTGCCGAGAAAGCAAGCTCGTATTATGGCGGAGGCGGAGGCGGCGGCGGTGGTGGCGGTGGCGACGCCGGCGAATACGATTCCAATCGTTATGATCCCGGCACGGGGGGTTCCTACAGTTGTGGCCTGGATCACAGCGTCATTGAGCAGGAGACACGCGACTTACGCCTGAAGGTGCGGCGCCTGGAGACGTTGCTGGCGGAGAAGGAGTCGGAACTGGCGCGCTGCAAGGCTCGAATGCATGACAGTTCCAAGTGCTTGGATGGAATGGACGCCGATCGTTATCGCAGTGCTCAAATGCATGCCGAGAAGCTGCTAGATGCTCGTGAGCAGTCTCACAAGCAGCAGGTGCTGCGCCTCGAGAACCAGGTGAGCACATTACCAGCTCCAGAAATTTAACAGCTTCTCAATTTACCTTCTGCATCCGACAGATTTCTATGCTGCGGGAGCAGCTGGCTCAGGAGGCAAAGCGGCGACAGCAGTATATCCTGCGCAGCTCCAAGGCTAACAGAGAGATGCAGCACCTGCGCAGCACATTGGGTGACTCTTTGCGTAACGTCTCCCAGCATCCCGTGGATGCCCATTTGCTGGAAAGCGAAAGCAGACGGTGGGTAGAAAACTGAATCATATTAATTACCCTCTAAAGATATATAAACTTAAAAGATAAACCAATTTCTTCCTCCAGCTTGGACTCGGCAGTATCCATGAGCCTGCCGCCGTCGACATGCCGCGATTACGATCGTGATTAATCGCTTTGTCATCTGGTAACTTGATCCCGCCAAGACGTAACGTTAACTGCCCGCGTTAGGCAAACTACGTGCATTTATTTTGAGGCAAACGCTTTAGATTACTAAAGATATCATAACATCGTAACAATACTATTTAGTTCACCAAACTGCATTCATAACCCTTGAAGAGCTTCAAGTACAACTCTAGCTGGTCATTGTCTGCCTTGTAGACAATCGAATATAGTGCGTTCCATTATTTCGCATTTACAATTGGTTATCCTCAATTGGATACTCATTGAAGACAAAAACAAAATATATTTAACAATATTATACATTAAAGGGTCACAAGTTCCGCTTCTCCTCGACAGGTAGGAGAGCACAGAACTGCATATATATCATATATGAGCTATAAACCGATCACAACATAATAATCATTTTTGCATTAATATTGACATGGACACATAGTCGGCACAACAACACATTCAACCTTTAACATACATATCTATTCTAAAAACAGTTTGTGTTCAAGAACTTACAGAATATTTTATAAGCTATATACAACAATAAACACACGTCCAATAACACTATGAATGTGTGTTTTATTTATTTTTTAAGCATCTTCTCCAAACACTCAACAACGATTTTCATATTCGCTTTTTGCTCTGACAATTTAGCAACTTCTCCAACAATGGCAAAAAGCGCCTTTGACTTTCCTTTTTGGTATTGTTGCACAGTTTTTGGCTGGTTTGCAATTGCCTGTCGACAATAATCCTCAATAACGTTCAGGTCGGAAATTTGTTGCAATTTGTGTTGATCAATAAGCTGCAAAATGAAGCGGAATTAAATATTTACAGATTTAAACGGTAGATGTTTAAAATTCGCTCACTTGGTTGACATCGCTCGTTGGATTAGTATGTAAAAGCTGAATAAGCTGTCGAGCTGCTTGCAGATTGATTTGTTCCGTATGTAACGATTGTAAGACATCCTTCAATGCGTTGCCGCTTATGTCACTAAAATACAGAAAAAATATGCAATGATATCTACATTTAGCACAGGTAGAAAAACAGTTACATACCAGTCTTCGATGTGTAAACTAATCTTGTTGCAGTAAGACAAGAAATCGTTAATAAGAAAATTTGTAACTACTTTGGTTGGGACACCAGGTATGCTCTTGGTGATGTTCACAAAATGATCCAGCAGCACAGGCTCATTCTTACGAAAGAAATGTATAAATAAAATGTGCATTTAAACAATATTCATTTTTATAATCTTACCACCAAAATGATGGCAGTCTCTGCATTAAGTTTGTAATATTCCACAAGGCGTTGGCGCGTATGTTCGGGCAATTCGGGAATTTCCTCACTTAACGCTGCTACCGATATTAATTCTTCGGTTGACTGCGAGCCCGGTTTTAAATTTACATGCAACGGTGGCAAATTGGGCTCAGGCATAAAGCGATAATCCTGCAACACTTCCTTGTCACGCATTGCAATTGTCTTCCTGCTCTCCGCGTCCCAAGACCGCGTTTCGTTTGTCACCACACCGCCCTCGGCAACAAGTTCCAGCTGACGATTTATTTCATATGTAATAGCCTGTGATATACTGCGCACGGAGCCAATATTTTTAACCTCTGTTCGAACTCCTAAGGGATCACCTTCCTTATGTATTGAGATATTGGCATCTACACGCAGCGCACCCTCTGAAAAATAAATATTTATTACTGAACGCTTTTGACTTTGTGTTGGTCATTTACCCTCCATCTTACAGCTACAGGTTTTAAGTCTTCTCAATATAAGTATTAGCTCTTTGACTAATGACGCAGCCTCTTCGCCAGTTTCCAAGTCCGGCGCAAATACCAGCTCCATCAATGGGAGACCAGCGCGGTTTAGATCAACTAAACTTCTTTTTAGCTCCTCGTCGTGCAACGATTTACCACTGTCCTGCTCCAATTGTAATTGTAACAGGTTGACAGACTTGTAGTAAACTTTTTTACCCGGAGTTATGACAGGGAAGGTCATCAAACCATTGTTTGCCAGCGCAGCTCGTTGTTGTGTTATTTGGTAGCCGTTCTGAGGGAATTCAAAAGGATTACATTGCACTTAATATGATAAATTCTGACTGCTCACTGGTAAATCAGCATAGAAATAGTGCTTTCGATCAAACATAGACACTTCGTTTACCCTGCATCCAAGTGCCAAAGCAGTTTTAATCCCTGACTCCACGCATTTGCGATTTAGAACCTAATATAGAATCCGTTTAATAGAAAAGTAACATTTAAACCCATTTTAAAACTTACTGGCAGTGTCCCTGGAATAGAGGCATCAAAGTACGCAACTGCTGTGTTCAGTGGTGCTCCAAATGAAGTGCCACTGCCGGAGAAGAGTTTGGAGGCGCTTGCAATTTGTGCATGAACCTCCAAGCCAACAACACTTTTCCATTTGCTGCATAAAGATTAACATATTTAGGGAATTCATTAATCATAGTTTATTTATATACTACCTCTTTGGCGAATTAGCCACTTTAGGTTGCGTCGCCAGTCGACGGATAATAATATAACTCCCCATTGTAGTTTTCCTTTGCCGGCTGAGATTTGATAATAGCAACAGCTGAGCAACAGCCGTGCTTCTTGCCTCCACTAATAGGTATTCCCTCTAATTTATTGATTTAAATAAAAATAACTGGAGCACAAGCAGCTGCTTTTTATTAATGTATTAAATTTTAGCCAATTTTTTATAATATTCCTCGTTCTATATTTAACAATTTGCCTTACTGATCCTGCAATGCACGAATTGAAATCCTTATTACGAATAGCCTCAATGCAATCGAAATCGAAATCCTTTGAATATTCTCAATGAACACAAACTGTTAAGAACAGCTGATATGGGTTGTCGTGACACGAATCAGCCGTTCAATATCGATTATTAGCACTTAGTGCCGATATTTGTGATACTTACGATAAATCAAAATATCACGAAGGCGAAGTGGGCTCCACTGGAAGAACATGGAAAAGTTGAACATTACTGCTAAACCAATGTAGAAAAACACGAAATAACCCTTTAAAAAAAACATGTGAAAAAAATGAAACTAGAGGTAAGTGCATCTTTGCCTTGCATTGCCTAATGCAACAGGCAGTTCAAATACACTTACCGAAAAATATGATGCAAATATTGTATTGTATCAGTTGACAACAACGACGACGAAGAAGAGAGCAAAAAGCACACGCAGCTCAGCAAAAGCAAAAAACACGACCAAGAGACCACGACAACTTCGACGACGACGGCGACGGCTACAAAGTTCTTGGAGTGGTGACCACTACCAGGGCGATTGCCCACGTGCAGCTACAGCTAAAGGGAGAAAAACGGAGACGGTAGATGCAGTTAAGGAGCTAATGCTGAAAAATCAATCAAACAAGCACATGCTGTCCGCTGCAGCTACTGCAAACAACTAAACCACTACAATGGACTTCGACAGGATCATGTACAGTTTGGAGTCAAATCAAACACACGAGAATGACGAAGCAAAGAAAAAACTTGTTGAACTCTTCACCCAAAGTAAGTTCTGGGCAGTTTACCAATTGATATACTTCCTAAATTTTCTACTCCTACGTTATAGATAAGGAACAATGGCCAGTGCGTTACATGCTAGACTATTACATAAATACAGGCTCGATGCGCATCATGGAGGTGCTGGTGAAGGCACAGCCGCCGCACGATAGCTACATATTTGATCGCCTGGACGACTGGCTCAAGCAGCAACCTTTTCGCGTACAGGCGCTGAACATGTTTTGTTTTATTGTGCGACGCCATCCCACTTGGCTGCATAAAATTGAGAAGCACCGCCTTATTAAGAGCATATTCAAGCTGTTAACGGTGAGCAAATTACCAATATAAATATACATAAATGTAAACAACACGTCATATATGCAATCTTTGCAGCACGAAAAGGATATTGTACCTTTAATGAGCGCACTGCTGTGCATTATTACGTTGCTACCCATAATACCGAACTCGGTACCGAACTTTTTGAACGATCTGTTTGAGGTGTTTGGACATTTGGCCTCGTGGAAATTCCAAAACGTGAATAGGTTGCCAGACGATAAGGTCGTACACTTACAGTTGGGATTGCAAATGCTTTTCCATCGTCTGTATGGAATGTATCCGTGTAATTTCCTTAGCTATCTAACGGAATTCATCAAAAAGGACAAGGGTGGCATTTTCCAGCATACGATTAAACCATTGTTGGGTACAGTGCGAGTGCATCCGATGTTATTGACGGCCACAACTGAAACGGAGGTAAATAACTTGCGTTGGAAGGAAAGGGAACCACACGATGTGGTTATGGACTGTGCACACCTGTCGCTTCCTGTGCTGCATCCTGACTCCACATATGAGGATATTACGTCCGCTTATCCCTGCAGTACTCCCAGCTTTAGTCGCATGACATCGACCACATCTTACAGCGAACAGCACAATAATGTTAGCAATCAGCTTAGCAACCAGCATCTAACTGGGGTACCTGTTAGACGCTTTGATGCGACTATGTCGGAGACTAGCAACACACCAATCTGGAGCCCCCATAACGAAATATCAGCAGCCACCGCTAGCACTGCTATTCCGCTGACCCCTACTGCGCCGTTTATATTGCCGTCCGGCAGCAATTCGCAGCTACTGGTTGCGACAGGCTCCTCGCCTCCGGAGGCGGCTGTTGAGGCCACGCCGGAGACAACACCTTTGAAGGACTTGCGCGACTTTAAGCAACACCAACAACAGCAGCAGCTGCCCAACTCGCATGCAGTGCGTGCCATCTTTGCAAACAGTCAGCCTTCCTCACCCATGCGTAAGGATCAGCAAAACCAATTTCACTTTCCTGACATAAGCAAAATGCAGCATGGAGCCGAACTTCCAGAGCTATCAGATCCATTGCTCACGAATACTTTGTGCACGGTGGGTCCAAATGCGCCAACGGTGAATACTTCGGAAACTAAGGAACTAAATGCCGCTGTCTGTGGCAAATGCAACGAAACGGATCGCAGTCTGTGCAGCGATGGTGGCCTACACATGCCCACTAATCGTACCATTCAACAACTGGCCAAGGGCTTAAAGCGAAGGAATCGAATGGCCAGCTATTGCTGCAACGAGACAAGCTTTACCAGTGGCTGGTTCAGTAGCACAGCATCCAAGCGGTCAACATTTAATAGCGGTCAGGCAGAGAACCAAATGCGGCGCACCAAATCGTGTTCGGCCTTGCCAAGTCTGCAGCAGCAGCAGCACCACGAAGATGACGACGAAGCCGATTGTCCAACTCTGCAACAGAAAAATGGCAATGAAAATGGAGTGCATAATGACGTGCAAACACAAAAGACTGTGCTGGCTGGCAGCCGACTGCAACGTAGCGGTCGAGTGCTGGCCTTGGGAACACCCAAAATCGCGACCGGCAATGCGTACAAGACGAAGGAGGTGCAGACAATAGAGACAGTTCCGTCACATTACGAGGACTTTCTCTTTGAATTGTTGCGTGAGTGCAAGGAGCAGCGGAATAAGTACGAAAGAAGTCAATTGTATCCACAGGACATACTCGATCAGTACATAGCGCGTTCTATACACGCCAAGGAAAGCTCAGATCCGTCAGGCAATCTCACAATCTCGTCCCTGCAAGAGCAGTGCCAGTTGATGTGTCTACAATTGCAATATGAACGATATAGACGCAGCATTCATGCCGAACGCAATCGCCGGTTGATGGGACGGAGCCGCGATAAACGTAGTCTGGAAATGGAGCGAGATCGTTTGCACGAACAGCTCAAGAACTTTGATGTGAAAAATCGAGCTCTCGCTGTTAAAATGGACTCGGGCATTCGGCAATCTAATGAACTACTAAACAGCTATATTCTGCAGTTGGCCGATCTTAAGTCTAAATATCAATTCGAGTTGGACCAAAATGGGTGCCTGAGGCAAGCAAACGATGATTTACAGACTCGTCTTGGTACAGAGATATTGCTGCGCAAGGAAATGAACTACGAGATGGAGTCGCTACGCGGTCAAATCTTCACTATGAGCACAGAACTCCAGCGTGCTCAACAGCAAGCGGATATAGGACTGCAATGCAAACAGGAGCTGGACCGATTGGAAGCAGAGTTTATTATCATGGGTGAGGTGCAGGTGCGTTGTCGGGATCGACTGGCTGAAATTGATAGTTATCGTTCACGAGATGAGGAAATAAAATTGCTTCAAGAGAGCTTCAATGCCGAACTAAAAGGTGAGCTAAATAACTATTTCAACTATAGTAGCTAATGGAGATTTTCTTTGCAGAGCTAAAACATAATCTAGATGAAAAGACAGCTCTACTCGACAGCACCAGGCATAAAATAAGTGAACAACAAGCTCAGTTGGCCAACAACGAGAAGGTCATTACTGAACAGAAACGTTTGCTGCGCACCGTTAAGGTTGAATATGAGGAAATGTTTAAGGTAAGCATCATATCCCGTATTTGTTGATGTTTATAAAATGTGTGCTCTTCCATTTATTCAATCATTAATTGTCTTCCAGTCGGTGAACAAAAAATACGATATTCAAAAGAAGATTATCGTACAGATGGAGGAGAAGCTCATGCTGTCGCTGCAGCAGCCACAGAAGGCGCTGGGAAACACGACTTGCTCGCCGGACACTGACCGCACAGGTCCGTTTTTATACACACCACAGGACTTAGCTTTCAATTTCATATTTAATTCAATTTGTTGGTATTCACAGACATTGCCTCATCCATTGAACGCAACTCACCGCTATCGACATCGCTGGCATCTAGTGAAAGCCTCTCGGCAAGTCTGCGATCCACGGAACTCCAAAATCTGCAGCAACTGCTAGAGACGCCTTCAATAGCCGAAGCACTAACTAGCAGGGTTGGTGGTATTGCCACAGGCACGGGCACCTCCTACGATGATAATGCGCGAATGGCGTCTGTTGACCTGGCTTCGTCGGCGGGCAC
The DNA here is from genome assembly GCA_037075185.1 of Drosophila pseudotalamancana. NCBI lineage: Eukaryota > Metazoa > Arthropoda > Insecta > Diptera > Drosophilidae > Drosophila > Drosophila pseudotalamancana. The sequence continues at coordinate 481,348 of JBAMCK010000878.1, read as the reverse complement.
TGCCAGTGCCATTAACATAATGCAGACGACAGGGACGGCGGCATTGCCGGAAGAATTGGACCTACCAACGACATCTAATCCCACACACACCCACCCACACTTACATTTGCAACAGCAGCAACAGGAACAGCAGCCGGCGCACAGTCAGCAGTAACAACTGCCGCAAACTTTGCGTTTGCAACAGAAAGTACACAAGGCTGTCAATTATATAAAAACAGAAATGGTGGTCGGAAATGGCAAGCATCGACTACGAATTAAACATGTATCAAAAATAGCTGCAACATATTTTTCTTATTTTTTGTCTCCTCTACCAAAAATAATTAATGTCGGATAAAGAAACGAATTATTCAGGGTTTTCGCATGCAGTTTAAAAAACTGCCACTAAAGTATAATAAATCGCTGACCCCGTGGAATAACTATAACGATTATAAACGTTTGAAATTTTAACTTGTTGGCACATTGCAATGTGTTTTGTCTTAAAATTGTAAAAATACAAAAAACAAAAAAAGAATAAAACGAAAATAGGTTTTGATATGATGAAAGATTTAAATGAAAATAATTCAATCGCATATTGATTTCACAATAAAAAAAAACCGAACATGCAACAAAACACAACTTTTCATTCAAACTTTCTACTAACATAGGCGCGTAATCTGAAGAATTTTTAAATTTAACAGCTATGCGAAGTTTGGACGTAAACGAGTTAGCCTGCCAAAAATTTGAACAGACACTGGAAGTCTAAGAAGAAAATTCAAACAATTTTAACGGCGCGCGAAATGCTCAGCGTTGCCAACATAAAGAAAATAATTTGCCGGCAGAGTTGGCAGCTCCAACAGCTGTTCGCTATGGTAAATGTAGCAAGAAGAAGAGCACCGCAACAATCAGCAGAAAACGCCTCTTAAACAAAAAGTTATGTTGTCACAATATATGGAAGAGTTTGAGCAGGTAAAATGACTAATAGAATGTATTATAAATAAAACAAACTAAATATAAGCGAATGTTAATACTAGGAGCCTTTTGAAGTGGGCGAATTCATTGAACGGCTGACCTGGCGCACCAACAATGAGTTGCAGAATAGCGAGGATTTCAATCCAGTGGCATTGCATGACACATTCATACAAACGATTAAAGATCTTAAAATACTGCAAGAGAAGCAGCAAAGCAAGTGCGAACGACTGGAGGAGTCGCTGCGGCAGGAGGAGGACTCGCATGCCAAGAAAATCTCCAAGTTGCAGGATCGACACCAGACGGCAATCGATTGGTTTGGACAGCTGGATGAGAAGATCAACTCGGTGGCTGGCAAAATAATGCATCTAGGCGAGCAGCTGGAAAATGTAAATACACCGCGCAGTCGATCCGTGGAGGCACAAAAGTTGCTTAGCTACATGTCCGAATTTTTAATGGCCGGACCAGTTATAGTGAACGATATATTCACAGATCCAGTGCGTTTGAGCGAAGCAGCGGATGTTATACAGAAGCTGTATGCAATTTCACAGGACTTGCCGCCGGGCAATTTCGGCGAGTCGAAGCGTAAAATAGAAAAGAAATACGATGAAGTGGAGCGCAGGCTGATTGAAGAGTTTGCCACGGCACAAAAGTGCGAGGACATTGAACGTATGAAGGCGCTGGCCCAGATACTCTCCCAATTTAAGGGTTATACGCAATGTGTAGACGCCTACATCGAGCAGAGCCAAATGCAGCCGTACAGCGGCAAGGATATATTCATCGGCATAGTGCCCATGTGCAAGCATCACTATGAGATCATCAAGAAGGTCTTCGCCAATCCGCAGCAGGTCATGTCAAAGTTTATTCTCAATATATATCAATTGAAACTACATCAATACGCTATGACCAAGCTTGAGGACAAAAAAGATGAGGAAAAGTATCTGCGTACACTCTATGAACTCTACTCACGGTTAGCAAAAGCTATTTTTTTTAATTAGAATCATAAAATGTAATTATAATCGTATATTTGCAGCACATTAAAACTGTCCAGTGATCTGCAAGTATATATGTCTACCATCGATGACGATCTGCTTCAAAAGCTTACACAACAAATCTTCATGAAAAACCTTGCCGGCTATGCTGAGATGGAGATCAGATGTCTAACGGCCAAGTGCTCATCGGAACTGGAAAAATTCTATGCCAGTAAGAAACATCAGAAGACGCAAACGACAAAAGGCTTCCGGCGCAACATGGAGGTGCTTATTGCCACACGAGCCAATATAAACATAGCTGCTATCGAAGATTATGGCGGGGAAACATTTCTATCGGAAGAGCTTGCCATTAACATGCTGCAGGAGGCTAAGGCATCTCTTAAACGGTGCAGATTATTATCCAGCGAAGCTGAGCTACCCGGCAATGCCATCAAGTTGAATGATATATTGCTACGCTTTCTCATGCACGAGCATGTGGACTACGCCTTAGAGCTTGGCCTGCAAGCCGTACCGTTAGCAGAGGGCAAAGTATTTCCACAATTATATTTCTTCGATGTGGTGCAAAAGACCAATATTATTGTGCATTTGCTGGACAAGTTGTGCAACACATCGGTTATACCCTGTGTTAGGTAATTACGAAAGTTTATTTTTATTAGAGCAGTAAATAATAATTGTATTTATAGCAATACACCCAAATACTCGGATTATGTATTTAAAAAGCGTATCTTGATGGAACAAATTGAAACTAAACTGGATCAGGGTCTGGATCGATCCATAAGCGCAGTGATTGGATGGGTTAAGGTTTATCTACAGTATGAGCAGAAAAAAACGGATTACAAACCCGAAACTGATGTGGACACTATTTCATCGGCCGTAAGAAGCTTCACTTCGATTCTTCCACATTTATTATAACTAATTATTTTTTTGTAGGCCTGTCTTCAAGTGGTGCAGAGCCTGCAGCCTGTCATCGTGCAGATAAAGAAGTGCGTGGACGGCGAAAATCTTCAAAATGTGCTGACAGAATTTGGAACTCGACTCCATCGCATCATTTTCGACCATTTGCAAACAATGCAATTCAATACGGCTGGTGCGATGTGTGCCATCTGTGATGTGAACGAGTACAGAAAGTGTATTCGAGAGCTGGACAGTCCATTGGTGACTCAGCTCTTCGATATACTACACGCTCTTTGTAATTTACTGTTGGTAAAGCCCCAAAACCTTCAAGAGGTTTGCACTGGCGATACTTTGGTATGTGAACTAATGTTTATATTTATTTATTTCTAACTTATTGCCTTTTATTGGAATAGAATTATCTGGACAAGTCTGTGGTGCGTCAATTCATCCAACTGCGCACCGATTTTCGTATCATTAAGAACACAAATTATCTGAAGGGGATAATCGAGTAGCATTATTTTACCAGAGGTGAATCCGCTGCTGAGTCACATTCCCGAATGTATCTATCCCATTAAATATACTTTATACAAACGTAATCATGATCAAATAACAAAATATACAAAAAATATGTGATTTGGTGACATTTTTTGCGTTTCGAATTTCAATTAAACTCAAGTGCTTGATATTATTATCTGTACAAGAGCTATCATTTTTCATTACTTGATGATTTCGTCATGTCCTAAATACTGTGGGAACAGCCCAGTAGTCGATCTAATTTTATCAGTCGGTAGTTGGCATACGCCAATCAGTCGGCTATAGCTCGTTCACAGCCAATAAATCAAAGTTTATTGCTTAAGTATACACAAATTATTTATTTTTGTTTGAATTTTATGTCGTTCCCCTAATTGCAGATACCGGCAGCTTAACGCCACCGAATGCTCGAATGCCACTACTTGGTGGCTTGCTTGACTATTAAAGTCAGTCACCTGCGAGCCGTAAAGTGAAGCGTATCATACTACATAGAAGGCACTGCCTGTCGCGCTTGATTAAAAAACCGCATTATTATCGTTCCCCTTTGTTATTGTCTTAATCAGTTTACTCAGTTTTGTTAAGCATTGTGCCAGATATTTTAATCACAGCGATCTTGTACCACAATCGATTTAGCCATGCGCCGTTATTTTGTTTATTATCTGAAAATTTTGTGGGCATTTATTGTTATCCACGAATCGTTCGCCAATACCATTAAGATTAGCAGGAGTGATGCATATAAGAAGCTGATGTCGTTGCGCTCGCTTCCATTCGAGGACTGCGGTAAGTCTCACCTGTTCCATCCTCTATGACATCAATGGAAGCAATTCAATTACTTGCAATACCATATATTGCAAGTCATATTGAATCATTTTAGTGGATATTACTTCAAAATCTTATCAATCAACGATAAATCAATTTTATATACAAATTGTATTCAAGTTTGTTGTTCGGTTTGCAAAATATGTGTAATTTGGTTCCAGAATATTTCAATATTAACTTTAATTCTACAGTTATAAAACAATTTTTATTTTTATTTTTTTGTAAATGCATAAAATGTATTTTCCTGAACCTTTTGGCAAAAACGGCATTAACAACTGTATTTAAAAAATAATTAATCTATTTAAATAGCAGGTGCAAGTGAGTATTAAATACAATCCTAAATATGTACAGACTTAACACAATGTAAATATACATACATGTATATATAAACTATTTAATACTTTATCTATGCTTCTGCCTGAAAATAAGCTTGCTGCACTTATCCAATTATAATAAATATATACTTCAAGCAAATTGATGATTAATTGCGTTTTTATAATTACTCATCTAATTCTGGATTTCGATTTTGATAAACGTGCCGAATAAATAATCTGCTATAATGAGTTCTTTGCAGTTTTTGCTCACTTTCCGGTCACTAAATTAAGCCATTAAGATATAGCCTCCATATTTAGACTGGTAAGTGGGCACGGGCTAAGACACTATCGTATATGCTGATATGCAAGAATTATGACATTAATCAGTGTCAAATTTTTATTGGAAAAATTTCCAATTCGTATTTCATTAAAAAAAAAAAAAAAAACCAAACAAAACAGGTTTAGTTCCTTTGTTTTTGGTAATCACAACTCTTAGACAAGTAATCAATTTGTTAAGCTTCTCATTGTAAAATAAATCGGTTGAAAGAAATAAAGGTTTCATCATTACTTAACACTTTTTGTTACCTTACTAAAATATATTTGTGGATCTATAGTAACTTGCACTTATATGTTCACATTGTTGACCTGAATAAATTTGCATACTATATAGTGAGAAATTGCTAAGATTAAAGATATCAAGACCACTGATAAAGTAAAATTTCCTATATATGTATGTACGTGCACGCTGACACCAGCTCTATAATGGCTTATACTTACCATCTGGAAAATTATTATCAACTATTTTGAACACCTGCCGTTATAAACAATCATTTGACACTTTTATTCTAATTATTAACTATATTTCCAAGCGTAAATATAATTTTTGGCAACATTTTGCATCTATCAGAGTAATAAAAATCAAGTCGCGAATATAAATCGATAAACCATATCAACTCTTCTTGTCCGCCATTTTAAACTACATATTTTTTTTACCATTCTTAGTACTACTGGAAAATAATTTCTAGTTAATGCCGAATAATTGAGGTCAGCGCAAAACGTAAAATATTTAAGGAGCACACATACACACATGCTTGTAAATGTTTCATGCAAAATTCGTAACAAAGGAATTTAAATAAATAAATAAATAGCAATATGAATTATGTTTATTTATTAGGAATGCATTTGACAATATACTTAATCTTACGGAATTTTCAGGTTCCCTGTATCATGTGAACTACCTGAACATTGACAGCTGTACGAAGGTGCCCTGTACTATGGCTCGCGATTCCACCGTTAAGGTTACGGTGCTCTTCGATGATAACGGTAAATATATATACTGATAACAAGGGATCATGCATTTAAATTCTTTTATACGCTCTCGCTAAGCCGTAGTACTCGGAAACAAAAATAGCTAGTCGATGGCGACGATACGAAAACGAATACGAATACGAATGTGTGGGGGCGGGAAGGAGGAATTACTTTAAAAACCCATCGACCGGGAATGTGGCGAGAGGGGGAGTCATCGTGTGAATCGGCAAAGACTGTCGTAGCCGGCGATAAAGTGTTGTTATAAATGCCATAAAAATAATTGATCAAATGGGCGTGTAAATCAAAATAATACCCAGTAATTTTGCATTATACGACTTCGTTTATGACACATACGTAGTACTACCTGAATGTATGGGTGTATGTTCCTAATGATAAGTAATACATATACAATACATATTGAGCATGTTCATAAATAAAGACGCACTTGACTACTACTGGTCAGCTAGCTCAATGCAATTAAGGTTAGCAATATTATTTATTTTGAATATATAAATAGACCTGTGTTTTGATTATTTAGCAAGGGGCTTACGAATTGCACACTGGCCCAATAAAACAGAACTCTTGGACCTCCAAAGGCTCGGAATTGATAAACTCTGAAGTACTTTAATTTGAGTTGGGATCTATAATGTGAAATCTCAAGTACCAAGTCAATTTATAGTTGAAATGGGAATACCAAAGATTAATTTACAAGGAAGAACCTTGTACTCTGTATTAGCATTTATTAAAATACTAATTATTAGAATAATAATAGTAATATAGTCATAATAACTTATCGATCCGATCTCTGCTTAATTGTAGGAAACGGTGTTTCATTTTTAAAACACGAAGTTCGTTGGGTCTTCAGCTATGTTAAGACCGAAGCGGCCATATCTCCCGATCCCTGCGATGGCGACCATAACTGCATACTAAACGTAAATGACGGCAAGAGCTACTGGGCCAATATCTATGTGAATCCAACATTACCCGTGGTATGTTAAACCATTTTGTATATTGTGTCTCTCTCACTGATTATTTCCTTGCTTTCAGATGAGAGGAAGTATGCTATGGGAGGCAAAAGATGAAAAAAATAACAATCTCATTTGCTTTGAAGTGCCCGTTGTAATTACAACGTGAACATTCACACACACATACAAATACAGATGTATAGTGCATAAATGTGTATGTATTATTAACTATGTACAAAGCAGATGTACATGCATATTTATGATGCTTATGTAAAATATAATAAAATAATTGGTGCATGCAAAAACAACAGCAATCATTAGTGGGGCAACAACAAGTACGCACACACACACATGCACACAGGCGTCCTTTAGATGAATGGGCACTGCAGGAAGAATAAGACAACAGCGAAGGAGCAAAGCGAAATATAAATAATACGATCTTTTGTTTTTGGGCGCTGCGCTGCGAGCGCACACGGAAAAGAGACAGAATTGGAGCATGAGCGCCGGTCGCACGCTTTCGCGAGCGTCGGGAGAGCCGAGACCCGAGAGCTGAGCGCCGAGAGCCACGAACGAACCCGAACGAGTTGCTCAGCAGCCGAACGCATAAGCGTGTTCGGCTGTTCAGCATCCAGATGCAATGCAATTGGCTGTTCGTTCAGTGTGTCAGTCAGTCTTTGTGGGTGCAACGCGACGGTCACGCGAGCAAAAAGTAAGGAGCAGTCGTGGTATCCGCAGCTGCAGTCGCAGCGGCAGCAAATAAGCGCACAAACCGAACTAAAATCGAGACTTCATTAACTAATAACGCGCAAGCGGCGATCGATCACAGGAAGAGACCTTGCGAATAGCGGTGTTCTGGTGTTGCCAGACCGTTGGCATTTTTGGGTGGTGTTGGAGCAAGTGCCAACTTCTGTGTTCAGTGTTCTGTGTTCAGTGTTTGTGGTGGTTGCCAGAGGCATTTCGCTTATTGTGCGTCAAGTGTAAGTAAAAAAAAAAAATAAAACAAAAAAAAAACACACTCTTTTCTGCTCTGCTCTGCTCTGCTCGGCTCGTTTGCTTGCCATTTGCGCAATTTGGACGGCGTAAAATGAGATTGCCTTCGTGCTAATTGCGGCAATCGGTGGGGGTAAGTGTGTGGGCCGGGGCTGCGGGTAGATGAAGATGGGGATGCCATGGTGACATGCAACGCCACACTGGCCATGGCAGGCAACACTTACGACTTACGACTTACGACTTACGACTTACGAGTGCTCCGTGTCCATCAGCTATGTTTGCCGTGGCAATGTCGTCACCGTCATACCCTTCGCAACGGAAGTAATACGGCACCCATTATCGTATCCAATGCCCTGAACCTGAACTTTGTAAGCTATTGCACAATTAGACTAGAATTTGAAACCTCTATTTTCCATTCATCACTCGAGTGTGCAAAAGCTCAGCTGATTATTAAAGACCCGCAAATGGCCAATGGATCGCTTTGAGTTTCCCTTTGCAATGACAAATTAGCGTAATGTGAGAAACGAAGACAGTAGAACCTTTACCGATCCTATTATAATAATTATTTATAAAATAAATGCTGAGTGCATACATTCTACATACAATTAATGCAACGCGTGTACGAATGAAACGTAGGAATTTAGCGTAACACATGTGAACTCATCTCTGAAAATCGTAAATCTAATAGTGTATTTTAATTTTAGCTTGATTATATCCACTGTGCAGGATACACTGCGGCACTACAACATATTGGTCGATTAGTACCTTAGCATAAATGACACACTTAAAATTTCAGAAAAGCAAAGACTGATAGCTTAAAATATGATACATGTATGTAACTGTAAATAATAGAGTATTTATACAATTAGTCACGATGAAGGAATTTAATCACATAGAAGAAATGTTTTACCTCGTTGTAAAATTAATTTCTACTAATATCATAGTTAAATTTGTGAATTACTGAAACATTGAAAGATTAAAATATCCTTTTTCTTCTGAAATATCCTTTCTTCTGGTAGAGAAGAGCATCAGATCGTCATGATATACCATAATTTGAATCGAGCCTCCCCGTTTGGTAGTTTACTTTGCTCTTCTTGCGTTTACTTAAACGTAAACACTTTTTATGTGCGGCTGCCGCTGCACTTGAGGAGCAGCAACAATGCGATGACGATGTTGTTGTTGTTGTTGTTGTTGTTGTTGCTGTTGGTGTTGATACTGTTGTTGCTGTTTGTTGGTCAAAGTGTTAAACGATTTGCATCATATTACACACTGTTGTTGATGCTTCGCTGGCTGGCCATTGTCGCTTGAGGCAGAGCCAAAGCCACAGCCACAGCCACAGCTACAGCTACAGCCAGAGCCAGAGCCCGAGTCTCAGTCGCAGTTGCAGTCTCTGGCTGAGCCCCAGGCCCGGAGCTATTGTGCTAAGCTCCGAAGAACGCAGACGCTGCGACTGGAGGCATAACAAAAGCTACAACAGAGCCAACTACCACCAACGATTTATCATAGCAGCAGCGACGTCAACGAAATCGATCCGGATCTTTAGTCCGCTGCTACTGCGTTGCTTCTGTGTGTGCGTGTGTGAGTGCTCTGGTATTTGTGTGTGTGTGCGTGTGTGTGTGCAGCATAAAAAGATAATTTTGAGTTTTTGAATCGTTAAAAGCAATTAATTGCCACTACGCAGCGGCCGCCAACAGTCCAGACAGCCAGTCAGCCATTCAGCCAGTCAGCCATTCAGCCAGTCAGCCATTCAGTGAGCCAGTGAGCCAACCAAGCAGCCATCCTGGCTGGGAACAACGACTGGCTGATCAGTGCAGTCCATTCCATATGACAGCGCTGCTCTGTTGCCCGCTTTACTGCCCAATTTTGTTGCAAATTTTGCGTTCCGCGGAACTTGGTGCATTTCATCTTGTTGTCATCAGCGATGTGGATGTTGTTGTTGCTGTTGTTGTTGTTGTTGCTGTTGTTGTTTTTGTTTTGTTGGTGCCGCCGATCGTCGCACATTCATTTGTCGCTTAATGTCCCTCAGTAGTGGCCTCCCCCTCCTCCTCCGGCCGCTGCGTTTGTTGCTGTCTCCGTTCCTCATCCCTTCACCTGCCGCTGATGCTGCTCCCAGAGTGTCTGTATCTGTATCGTCTTGGCATGTGCGGCATCTGCTGACTGGCTGGCTGGCTGGCAGGCTGCCTGGCTGGCTGGCTGACTGGGCTTCTGTGATGAGATCTCCGCCCGGCTATGTGGTGGCTGCGCTGCTGCTGCTGCTGCTGCTGCTGTGTGTGTCTACTTGTGAATCTGGTGACATCCACTTGCATGCGCACATTCATTGCAGCCGCAGTTTTCATGATTTTATTTTCTTTCGCTGCACATTCACACGCAACAGCATGCACACACACACGCACGCATACACATTGATGGGGCACCATCAACCAAACCATAAAACATTAGTTTCCCATTTGCGTGCTAAATACCCTATGTGGATCGCAAGCTGCATGCCAATTTAAAAAGGTTGGCTTAGCTGCCAATTCCGAGCAATTGGCCGATCGCAGAGGAATGCTGCTTAGCCAGAGCAATGCGCAGATCTCCACTTACCAAGAATGACAGCTTTTAGGCGTAATATAACTGCATTTATTTTTCATACATTTAAGTCTATAAAGATTTAAGTCCCCAAATACAAAATTTAATTTTATTTTATTTTAATTTGCAATACAATAATATATGGATTAAATAGAGCTATTATATATACGCGTGGGTTCAGCTCCAGAGATCACAATCCATATATTTAAATATATTTGAATGTTAATAATTATCTAAATTGGAAGTCCAGGCCAAGAAATCTTTTTAGTCGTCTTCACAATTGTGTGTTGTCTCGTAATTCTAGTGTTAAAATATTGTCGTGGTCATATTTTAAGTAAGTACCCCTGAGGATTATTGAGGGTTATTCATATTGCACTCTACTAGGGTATCAGTGAAGTCAGTAGTGAGGAATTTGGAAAATCTCGTGGTTTGCCTATCTGTCCGGTGCGTTCATGGCACGCACCGTGATGCGCGCTTTGAAGTCCTGTCAAGAACTTGAGATACATTTATGTATTTTTGCATTTTCATTGCTTCCACCTGGAGCTGGAGAATGGATGCTAGCGGGGCACAAATGCAAAGAATGATTAGTTAGTTGGTCAGGCAAAATGGAATAAACCGGTTCGGTTCTGTTCGGTTCGACCGATCCTTCAGCATAATCAACACACATAAATGCTGTTAATTATGAATGCACGGAATGCGTTAAGTTAGAGCGAGAAGTATGGAGGAAGAGCAAGATAGAAAGAGATGATCATGTGGCAAACATTTATTGCAGATAACGATCAAGTGATCAAGCCACCCCAGAGATCAAGATGCTGATCATGTTGGCGCTGGCACTGGCGCTGGCCCTGCTGGGCAGCCGTGCCTCGGATGCAACCATATCCATGCATCAACGCCAGCGTGACAGCACAGACATCAAGGATAGGATCATGGAGCTGCAGTGCCTGGCACGCTGCGAGAATGCCACCCAATCGGTGCGGTGCCTCGATCAGTGCAAATTGGAGCTGTTGCGTGCGCCCAGAGCCGGCAGCTGCCCCGGCAGCTCGCTGCTCGCCCGGCAGGCCCGTCTCTCCTGTCTGGATAATTGTGTCTACGACCACGACTGCATCGAGGTGCACAAGTGCTGTGCCTCCGCCTGCGGCCCCATCTGCGCCGAGCCACTGGGCGTGCGCAATGCCAGCCAGCTGCCACCCATACCAAAGATCTTGCACTACAAGCTGCCACGCAGCCACAAGGTGGAGCTCACCATTGAGTCATCGCTGCAGCCCTATTACTTCCATGTGGAGGTGCGTTCGCACATTGGCCGCATCTTCGCGCCGCGCAAGCTGGGCATGTGGCAGTCACAGCAGACCGAGAAGATACTGGAGGCGACAAACGAACGCAGCAAATTGTAGGTACTCACTCCCTGGTTATATCGAAGCTGCATTTACATTTGTAAACTCTTTCGACCCTAGAATTGTTATCAATTTCAACATACGACCCGGACGCTGGTACCAGGTGCGGGTGGCGGCCGTGAATGCATTCGGATTCCGCGGCTACTCCCAGCCCTCCCATGCCTTCACCCTGCCCAGCAGTAAGTTGAGCTCTTATGCTAAATGTAACCAGCTGAATAGTCTGGCATTTCAGATCCTAAGCCACCAAAGGCACCCAACGATTTGAGGATAGTCTCCAAGCACTACGATGGAAGGCGCTTTCTGAGCGTCAAGCTAGACTGGTGTCCGTCCAAGTCCAACTTACCCGTGGAAAAGTATAAAATCATCTGGTCGCTCTATGTGAGCAGCAAGGAGGGTTCCCTCATAACCCATGACGCCTATGTCAAGGATGTGAGTGTTAACTCAACTTTAATCCCATGCAGTACAAAAAAATGAAATCTAGTATGATTAAACATCAATTAAAATCAATAAACCTTAATTGACTTGTAGACGCATCAGTTCGAGATTAGGAAACTATTGCCCAACTCCTCCTACTACATACAAGTGCAGGCCATGTCCATAAGCGGCTCGCGGCGACTGAAATCGGAGAAAAAGGCGCTGCTGTACAACACAACGCTGCACAATCCGGAACCCTATGCTGCACCACTCGACTGCAGCACACACCAGATCAGACACAAGTACCATCACAGCCCCATGGCGGAGGCCAGCTCCACGCCAGCCGTAAACATTAATGAAGTTGGTCGGGCGACGACGCCCGCAGAGCTGGGCATCGCCTCCCATGAAGTACGTTTCCGTTTGAACCGGAAATTCGGCATGATTGTGCAAATTTTGGGATTTCAGCCACACAAGGAGAAGTAAGTGTCAGACACGACACCCCACCCCATCCTCTCATAGCCATCGTGTTATACACATGTTATTCATGTTATTTTGATTGTTTATCAACAATTCGATAAAATCTACGGTTCCATTTCAGAGTATACGAGCTGTGCCCCCAACAAACGAACTGCGAGGAGCGAGAGTTCAGCGCGATCCGCGTCAAAGTGAGTACAATGGCTGTTGGCCACGAGCTCTGTTCGTGCCAATCCTCCAATCAATGCAAAACACACACAAATCATTTGTCATTTGGTCAATTGGATGTCGGTTGAGGTTGGGGTTTCGGTTTCATTTTGTTGCCGTTTGACACGTGAAACACGTTTTCGGATGGGGCGCCACGTACGTGGTTTAAACGCTGCGCGAAACCAATTGCAATGCTCCAATGACGTACTCGAGAAAAGAAACAAGATTTGTATGTAAAGACATGGGAAAGTGCAGTACCAAAAATTTCCTATTAATATCACAGATTTTCATTGAATAGTATCGAAATCAATCGTGAAACCAAACATTTCAGAAACAAAACAATTTGTTTTGATTGATTTATTTTTTGTTATTGTTATACAAATTATTAAAAGTGCAGAATGAAGAATTTGCATCATTCGCCTGGTACTCGAACCTGAATCAAATGACTTGCTGTACCTAGATGTAGAACAGACTTATTGACCTATTGACTTATTGGAAATATTAGACCGATATAAAGCCCTAAAGTCTCAATATGTTTGCCTCGTTACAGAAAGATTCGCTGGAGTTTAGCAAATTAAAATATAACACAACGTACGTGCTCAAAGCGTTGCGATCTAGTCCAAATTCCGTGCTGGAGGACTCCAGGAATCCGTTCACATTCACCACTCCCAAGTGTGAGAGTTTCCGCAATCGTTTTCCCAAAATGCAAATCAGATGCAGCGACTAAATGCGTCCCATTGCGGCTATAGGTGGTGGATGCATCGGCAATGCAGGCAGCCTGTGGCGCCAGTGGTTTCTGACATCGTACAGACCATGAGAGATTAAACTAGTTTGTAAATAATTGTATGTACCGACTTAACTTTTTTACTTACTATTAACCCTAAGTATATAAATAATATTGAATGTTTTACGTGGAGGAATCATATTTATTTAAAAAGATCTTTAAACTCCTGTAAATCTCTTTGATGTTGGGTCAATGCTTCCATAGTGGGCCCCAGGTGCAAGGCGCCGGGCAATTGGCTGGCATCCAGCTTGATGCCCAGTTCTATGAGTGCCGCTATAAGCCTCGTGGTGTACAACACAGGGCCTCCAACCAGGTGCAAAAAGTCATAGTGCTTGTCGCGGCGTGTGCTGAAGAGAATCCGCTTGGACACAAAGTCTCCGTAGTTGCTGATGCGCCCGACGCAAATGTATCGCTTCAAGGATGGCGCATAAATCTCTATGCTGGCCCGCAAGCTCTCCGCCGTTGTTAGATTCCGTGCTGGCACGTAGACAATCCGGAAGGGCACATCCAGTGATTTGTAGAAGTTAACGGCCAGATTAAGCACTTGTTCCAATTCTGCATCTGCCTCGTCAGCTCTTTGGGTGGCCACAAAAGTTTGCACCGCATTCGTTTGTGTGGCTGTGTACAGACTGGGCGTGGGCCCATTGATCAAAGCTTCCTCGCGGTTGTAGCTGCGGCCGCAGGAGACATACCGCAGAGGCAGCACCGAGGGATATACGCAAAGTTTTGTCATGGTGCCGAGAAAACTCTCGAATGCGCCGCCACCTGTGAGATAAGCGGTATTTAGCTTATTCAACAAATGCTCCTCGCGCACCATATGGTATTGACTGAGGGGCGTAGCATTGGCTTCCAGCAGGACGCAGCGCACAAAGTCCGGATTGGAGGTCTGCAAAAAGTCGCCGCGTGACACGAAGTAGCGTGCCATCGACTGCATGGCATCCACATCGAAATGAGCCGCCTCCTCCATCAGGTAGTACCTATTGTGGTCCACAAAGTGCACGAGATCCTTGCGCTCCAAGTGCATCGGTACCTGGCTATCGGGCGGCGGTGCCTTATGCCTAAAAATGAGCTTTTCTACATTCGTTTGGGGGCAGTGCTCATGCAAGCCATTCGGTAGATGCAAAAAGTCATGAATAAACTCATCCTCAATAGGATATATTTGTTGCTTTAAGGCTTTCGCATCGTTGCGCAACTCTTTGCCACGCGCACGCAGTTTGTCCAGCAGTTCCACCGACCCGCCTGATTTCGTAAGCGATTTCAGTTCTTTGCTTATTACCTCGCGTTCCTCCTCCAGCCTTTGTAGTTCTTCATTTCTTGACTGATAGTTTGCATACTTGGTGAGCACCTGGTCCAGATTGATGTTTAAGCCACGACTAGCGATTTTTTGCTCAAGAGCCACTTTGTCACGGAAAGTGCCGGCGAAATCCAGAAATGGTTGCAGCGTTACATAGTTTTCGTTTGCCTTATCCCCGGTTATGTAAAGTGCAGAAATATGTCTCTTCAGAAGAGTGGAGTGCCTCACAAAACTGCGAAGTTTTAACATCTTTGTTTGGTTTATTTTTAATTGTTTGCTTTAAAAGGAGGAAATCAAGTTTAATCATGCTCAGACCTCGCGGTCAGCTGTTTATGTTTTTGTCAGCTGCGCACATCAGCTGTTTTTTCTGTAGCAACGACTTAACATTCTGTAAAAGGTTTCCAGAATTTATAAGCAGTCGTTAGTGCAGAAAACTATATAAGCAGGCACAACATTTTTAATAATGTTAAGAATACTAAGCAGCTGAACTGTCATAACCAGCTTAACAGCAATCATTACATTGTCAACACTATTTCGAATAGTAAGCAGCTTAACTGTTATAACAAATATATTAGAACAGTTAAGGTGTGTAATTTGCTTGGCGGCGCCATCTCTCGTATATTTGAAGAATAATATAAGATCTCAAAAGCTGTGACAATATCAATGATTTCGCCACAATAAAGATAAAAAGTACTGTCCAGATTGATGTATAAAAACAAACAACCTTATTTTATTTAACCAAATTTGATCAATAACAGTATATAAAATTACAAAACAGACACAAATTACAAAATAAATATGAATCACATATTAGTAGTTAAGACAATGAACAAATTCTTTTTTGGATTTCAAATCAAGTTAGAACTATGTTTGTTTGTTTGCGGCTAATACTTTGCAGTAATTGGCGCGTAATCAGGTATCATTTGTTAGCATTCAAGATTTCTGCAAATGACGCAGGAGGCTTAAAGTTGACGACTTCCTTGTAGATAAGCTCCTTCCATTTTTCCAATGAAAAATCCTTCTCTTCAAAGCTTTGATCGTACAATTGTGATGTTTGTTCATCGCTTGGTTCTGCATACTTCTGCATGTAGGGATGAGCCAGCGCCTGCTCAGCTGTTATACGCTTATCCGTATCCAACTCCAACATCTTCTCTAGCAAATCAATAGCCAAAGGATTGGCATTCTTAAAAACAACCTTAAAGTCTTTTCGCTTCATGGGTGGAAGCGAGTTAATGTAGTTGCGAGCGTTATCAGAGGAGATCTTCCTCATGAAATCCTCCGGCGGCGTGCCCAGCATTTCCATGATTAAATTGAGCTGGTGTATGTGATCGGTGCCCGGGAAAAGAGTGCGCCGCGTGATCAGCTCAGCCATAATACAACCCACCGACCAAATATCGACTGTCTGGCTGTAGTGCATCCAGTTAAGCATTATTTCAGGAGCACGATACCAGCGCGTCGCCACATAGCCTGTCATCTCGAACTCGGTTGGTCTCGCCAATCCAAAATCCAAAATACGCAGCTCACAGTCCTCGTTAACGGCAATGTTACACGGCTTCAGATCCCGATGAATAACTCCGGCACTGTGTATGTACTTTAATCCTCGAAGTATTTGGTAGACCAAGAACTGCACATGATCATCCGATAGGTTCTGCATCTTTATAATGTTGTTCAAGTCTGCACCCATCAGATGCGTTACCAGGTAGACGTGCTGAAAATCTTCCAACGTTGCGTTCGGCGGATGCGGATGAAAAATGTCCAATAGGCCGATTACATTTTCATGATCCATATGCTTTAATAACATGAGCTCCCGATAAGCTCGCTTGGCGTGCACCGTTGATTGAAAGGGACGCGATAACTTCTTAATCGCAACATCTGTGTTGGTCCCACGGATCCTCGCCTTACACACTTGGCCGTAGGCTCCAGAGCCCACTGGATGCAATTGCTCATAAATTTCTGGTACTTCCCACTCGGTTCGATTGATGTCCAATTTGTAAAACTTTTGCATTTTACTGGTACTCATTTTAACAACTTTTCAAGTAAAATATACTTATTAAAATTAAAAGACAGCGAAAAGCTTTAACTGATTAGGCTTATCTTGTTTTTTTCAGTCAGCGTAAAAATATCGAAACTAACAACTGCCAAACACTGAATGCTTCTTGTTAGCATTTTATGGGCGGTGGTACACTCATTGGATCGTTTTTGAACTCAGTGCCGAAGTTTCAATACGCTACGTCTGCCCGGTAAGCATTTTATGGACAAAAAAGAAAATTCGAATATTGCACAGGTGATTAATTTTTTGACTATTTTTAAATACAGTTACTTTCCACATAATTCAAAAGAAAGTGCATTCTAACTGAAAATTGGAAAAGCGGTCAACATTTTCGTTGATGCCTACATTTTGATTCATCAAATCAAGTTATGAAAAAAAGATATCGATGTATCGATAAATTTGACGACTTATAATTCAGTTGGCGTTGCCAAAACACATAAAATTCAAACAGCTGATACCAGTGTAAACATTAATATAATATAAGAAACGGCTTTCGGCTTACGCTTCCGTTCAAGTATAATATTTGTAAAGTGTATTTGTCAATGGTGCAAATATTAACAAAAAAATACATATATACTATAGTATAACATCAAATCGGAGGTTGCAAAAGCGCCTGCGCGCTTTACCTTATACACTTATCATAAGCGTTAATCTAATCTAGGCGTTAACGCAAAGCTATTGGCTTTGTGCTTTTTTTTTGTCACAAACAGTAGTTTGTGGAAGCCGCACTGGAACGGAGTGTGCCGATTTGTTCTTCACCTGTAACCTGAAAATTCTATTAAGTTAGTAAATAAATAAAAGTGAATATATTTACATATTTAAAATATATCTAGGGAAAGCAAAGTGCGCTTGTGAAAGTGGAATAGTCAATATTTGAAATTTGAATGTCATTTTCAAATGTCTCTTGGGGGCAATCGCTGACCTTTGGAGCGGCTTTTAATCTCGAATGTGCATGCACTGCTGCCTTCCGTCGATAGCAAAGTTAATAAAGTTAATAAATCTATTAATTTAAGCAAAATGTTTTTAACTCACAATAGATAAGATTAAGCAGGTTCAAAGTATTATTTAAAAAAGATATTTATAAAAATCCCAAGTACGTTTATCCAAGGGGTTGCTTCTAATACAAAAACCACCCTTGCCTAGAATATATTTTAATCGTGTATACATATGCTTGTATTTGCAGCTCACCATGACTTCAACATTACTGCCCGGTAATATAGTTTACGGCGGCCCAATTCCCGTACAAATTGCGCAGGAATACCGCTCCTTGGGACAATATATTTTGGACAAGTACAAAAGCTTTGGGGACCAAACGGTTATGATTGATGCCGTCACTGGAATTGAATACAGCGCAAAGTTTATGTACGAGTCGATTGTAAGATTGGCCCAAATACTCCAAAAACTCGGCGTCAAGCACAATGATGTCATTGGACTCTCCAGCGAGAATAGTGTCGGCTTCGCTGTGGCCATGTTTGCAGGGTTCGCAGTGGGTGCGACCGTGGCGCCACTAAATGTCACCTACTCTGATCGTGAGGTCGATCATGCCATTAATTTGTCACATCCAAAGATTATATTCGCCTCAAAGATCACCGTTGACCTCATTGCCAAGGTGGCCAAGAGAAATAAATTTGTGAAGGGTATAATTGCTCTGAGCGGATCCTCGACTAATCATCCAAATGTACATTCCTACACCGATTTAATGGACAATGACAAGTTCAAAACAAAACCCGACTTTTTATCACCTGTGGCAAACAAAACTGAAGATGTGGCGTTAATTGTCTGCTCCTCGGGCACCACCGGTCTGCCCAAGGGCGTTCAGTTGACACAGTTCAATCTGCTGGCCACTATCGACTCGCAAATGTAAGTTTAATGTTCATTCTTAATCTAAAAGATAATTCTTAAACGCTTTCGCTTTTTTCATACAGCCAACCAACTATGATTCCGGTCTCCGAGATTTCCTTGCTGACGGTTATTCCCTGGTTCCATGCTTTTGGATGCCTGACGCTTATCACAACGGCAACCATGGGCACACGTCTCGTATATTTGCCGAAATTTGAAGAGAATCTGTTTCTTTCCGCTATTGAGGTAGCTTTGCAAGTTGGAATGATGTAAATAATGCAATGATACGGTCTATCCCTTTCAGAAATACCGTGTCATGATGGCTTTTATGGTGCCACCACTTATGGTCTTCCTGGCCAAGCATCCCATCGTCGACAAGTATGATCTGTCATCGCTAATGGTTCTGCTCTGCGGTGCAGCACCCCTCAGCCGTGAAACGGAAGATCAAATCAAAGAGCGAATTGGTGTGCCTTTTATTCGCCAGGGCTACGGCCTTAGCGAATCGACCCTCAGTGTTCTGGTGCAAACCGATGATTTTTGCAAGCCGGGCAGCGTTGGAATACTAAAGGTTGGCATCTATGCTAAGGTCATTGACCCCGAAACCGGCAAAGTTCTGGGACCCAATGAACGTGGCGAGCTTTGCTTCAAAGGCGATGGCATCATGAAGGGTTACATTGGTGATAAGAAGTCTACACAAACCGCCATTAAGGATGGATGGTTACATACCGGAGACATTGGTTACTATGATGAATCATTTGAGTTCTTTATTGTGGATCGTATCAAGGAGCTCATTAAATATAAGGGCTTCCAGGTGCCGCCAGCCGAAATCGAAGCTCTGTTGCTTACCAATGAAAAGATTAAGGATGCTGCCGTTATTGGGAAACCAGATGAAGCGGCAGGCGAATTACCAATGGCTTTTGTGGTCAAACAGGCAAATGTCCAACTCACCCAGGAGGATGTGATCAATTTTGTGAACGAACGCGCCTCGCCAGCCAAACGCCTGCGTGGTGGTGTCGTTTTCGTGGATGAGATACCCAAAAATCCTAGTGGAAAAATACTCCGTCGCGTCCTGCGTGAGATGCTGAAGAAACCAAAATCCAAATTGTAAACTGCACCCATGATCCATTTATCTAAGCCCAGCGAACATTTAAAGTGTGGCAAGGAGAATAATTTTGTACAAAAAGAGAAGCTGTTCCATACGTACGTTTTACTATTACCAAACTTTGTTCTTATCGTTTCATTGTGTTTTATAAAAATACCAACTTGTTGGATTGTATTTTTAAATATATATTTATATATTTATACTTGTTTGTATTTGGCTTTTTTAAAGTTTTGTATGTAATTTAAATCTAAATAAAACCTATTTCCATACATACACATATTCGGCTGCGTGATACTTCCTACTAAATAGTCGGCAATATACACATCAATTTGTTATAATGGCATCATGCAGTTTATGAAATTCAACTATATAGCGACGTTTTAATTACATTTGAAGTCTGTCTGAGCTATCAATAACAAGTTACTTATATAAACAACTACATACACACTATATAATTATAGTATATGTAAGTATGATCAACTGTTGTAACAAACATTCGTATAATTTACTTTTTTTCTTATTTCGTTTCGTATTGTTTCGGTTTCAGTTGCCTTTTATCATTTATGTATAAATGTATTATCCATTATAAATGTATATGTATGTATATATTTTTTTTTTAAATATTTAACTACAGGTTCTGGCTTGTAAATAGTTTTCCTAATAAACAATTTGGAAAAAAGTTCGTTTTTGGTTTTGGTTAGTTTTCTTTTATTTATTTTCCTATCTCTCTCATTGGATTTTGAGGCGCAGATTTATATTGTGTTTGGTAAATATAGAGCTATATATGCCTGTCTGAGTTATCTAGCATTAGTTCACTAATTATTGTGTATGAAACCTTAAATGTAAGAGAAATGCCTTGGTTTCTATAACGGAAATATCGTAAGTATTGTATTGTATTTTGTGTAAAATGTCTAACGCTCCACTGTGCCACGTTCCTAACGTAGTTGTTTGATGCAATGTTAATCGACTTGGTGCTTCACTTACAATTATAACTAGTTCAAGAAATAAATTAAATAAATTCAGTTGTTCATTTCGTTAGTTAGTACTTAACTGTATAATAGAAATCGTGCTGTTATCTAAAACTGCTTATTTTTTCCTTCATTTTCTTTTCTTTTTTATATATCATTTTGGCACAATTTTGACAACGAATTTTTGAGACTGATTGTCAGTTGTGAGCAAAAATTATATTATTTTGAGTCAGTGTGTGTGGAATTCAATGTGTATAAATATTGCTAAAATTGTTTTTTGGTCCCTGGGACCAAGTCAAGAGACCTAAAAGTGCATTCGGATTGTTTGGAAATAAATATATTTGTAAAAACTTGAGTTCCTAACTGATCGGACCATAATCATACCAAAGACGCAGTTAACTTAATCATCACACAATTATTTCCATGCGATTTGCCTTGCGCGTAACTTTTGGCGGCCCTTGTGCCAAATCCGATAAGCCGCTGTATTTGAATGAGAATATGACTGTCTGTTGCCCAAAATTTGCTTCAAATCTGCATTTAGATTAAATCATTTATAATTCGATGATTTAATTTAAAATTTTAAAATATATTTAGTACTTACTCGGTGCTTATGTGTATCTCTGGTGGTTTGCCCGTAGCATTTTGTATGACCAGAAACATTTTCGTAACAATTTCAATAACATGGCCCGTTTGAAAGACAAAATCGCCCTTTTTGCGGCCAAATTCGGACTAAATTAAAATGGAATTTCATTAGCATAATTACAAATTAAATCACATTCTAATTTACCGCTTTCACATGAAACACAGCAATGTCATCCAGATAGGGGCTTAAAGACATGCGATAAATCTCCGAAGCAGGAACTCTATACTTGATTTGAAGCGTGCGCTGGTCAAGCAAGAGAAGCGATGATGTGGACAGCACCAGCAATATGGGCACAAACTGCAAATTCGAAGTTAAATATGATACAATTTTCACTGAATAACAAGAATTAAAATATACCTTGCCACTGGATCGCGCTATCTTGTTAATTATGTCAGCAAATACCACATACTGATCATTGGTTTCAGCGCAAATCTTTTTCCACTGCTGATTGTGTCGCAGTCGCACGTAATCGCCAACAAAGGGATGCCCCACACTGCAAGTAAATAATATATGATGAAATATAATGATGATATAGGGACTGTAGTTCAACATACCTGCGAGCATAGGAAGCCTTGCGATCCTTAAATATAATGCTGGCTGTAACTTTTTCTCTCATGCGATTGCGTGCCGTTTGATCGAAAGAATTCCGATATATGTAACACTTCCAACGATGATATATGGCTCGTAACAAACGGGATGTGTCAGCCAAGAAGCCAGGCGCCGCTGGCCATTCCAAAGAAAGAGGACTCAGAGTGTTTGGGGGCAGGCGCAACGGAATGGTAAGCAAATACTGTCGTATCTTCCACTGGTGATAATTACGTGCAATGACATCAACGGCCCATTTTACCTGGCGCTTGTACTTCAAAGTGCGATACTCCTCCCGTGCCTGCAGGAATAAATCAAATACTCCATAAGTAATCAGATTACAACTGATTCGCTGGTTTGGTGGATTGGTTAGTAAGGATAGGAGTAAGAACATGCAATGCTTACAACACGATATAAACTCCACAAATGCCTACGGCCCGTGAAGGGAATGCCGAAACGGCACTCCTATGAAAATATAAAAATAAAAATCATATATAATTATGTACATAAAATTATAATAGTTAGCCATGCACAAATACTGCAATGCAGCCACAACTTACACGCCACGTGCGCCACGCACTCGAGATAACCATTTGGCTGTGCCGCATGCGTCTATAATTCTTTTTAGCATGATACATACGAAACATCTTCTGTATGAGAATGGCCAGCTCGGAAATCCGCAGGCGGCGAAACTGTTCCAGCTCGTAGACGGTGCGCGGACTGCGCACGAACACATTTTTGGTGCCGAGCGTAAACTCGGCCGAGGGCAAGGGCAGATTTCTTATGATCAGAGCAATGCCCTCTACTTGGCTGCCACCGTGGAAGTGCGGCCAAGTCAAACTATTGAGCAGCTTGTAGCGTTGAAAAAACTTGACATGCGGCAAATGGTAGCAGTGTCCAGTGCGACACAGATGCACGAGCGGCATAAGCGACATGTACCGCACCTGATGCTGCACCAAGGCCAAATCGAAATGATGCGATTGTTTGCACTCATTGGGCTTAATGCAGAAGACGTAATGAGTGCGACGATGCTTTACAATGGCTAACAACGTTTGCAGCTGCGTCCGTATATTGGTGCTAAGCGTTGTTGGCTTTTTGCTGGCCTGTCGACGTGGATTTCCCTCCGGAAACAGGCTCTGCACTAGGGATAGCTGACTCTGATAAAAGCCGGCGCTTATATACTTAGGCAGCATGTCTGAATTCTTCTCCAAAAAACGATGAATCGAATAGTTAACAACGTTGGCAAAGTGACGAATTCTGTGAGTAAACAAATATATTATTATTTACGATCTAATTTTGCTGGATCGGACTCACTGAAAGCACATGGAATTGCTGCCGGTCGTCATAAAATTAGGATGCCCTGCACAACACTGCTGTATACGTAGAAGCAGACCTTCGTTGTTGTTTAGATGTGGTTCGTTGATTAGACTTAGGATGCCATAGCTGGGCTTGTCAATTAGCTCACATATGGACTCGTTGTCGAAGTAATCGATGCGTGACCACTCCAAGCCCTCCCTTAAATACAGCTCCTGCTCAGAGCGCAGCACATTGAACACGAAATTCTACAAAAAAATAGAAAATAACAATTAATAAGATGGCAAAAACTTGTGACATCTTTTAGTCTTGCCTGATGTATTTTTTCGGCACTGTAGTTAATAGCGAATTGCTCGAAGGAATTATGATCTAACACCTCAAAACCATAAAAATCTAGCAGAGCGAGATTCTTTTCTCGCTGCGTGGACTTCATTGTTTCATTAATCTTATTCACCAACCAGGTAAACAGACGACTGTAGAGCGTTCGACAAAGCGTATTGCGATTGCTTGCTGCTTGCCTGGCATCCATTTCACAGCCCACATCCTCCTGCGTGCTGCTCGTGCTGTTCGCTCTCGTCAGGCAATTGATTAAAATTTGAGCTTCCAAATTGAGCAGCTGAGCCGTCTCTTGAACTTCTACAGGTTGAAAGAGACACATAATTAAAAATTGAATTCTTAACAGAGCCATCGAACATACCATACACATTTGAAACCTGGCAGCCTTCAGTTCCATCAATGTTGGTCACAGGCACAAAAATAAAGTTACCCAGCTTTAAGACCACGGCAATAACCCGAAAAATTGAGCTAATTTCATCACAGCTCAAACCCAATACATCCAGAGAGCGCTGCAAGAGGCAATAAATGTATAATACCATTACTTCAAAAGCATTTTATTTTCACTAACCTTAGTGTAATGAAAATTTGCACGATCCTCTTCCATTGCACTTGTATTGCGCAACAGCTCGTACTTTTCCACATTTCGAAAAAGCTTTAGAGATTCTTTAAGATGAACAGTTATTAATCAATTAATTGAGATTTGTAATTTTAAATATGCTTACTTAGTAACTGAAGATCAGCACCTAACAGCAATTGATAGAAGATGTGAAAATTACGCTCGCCAATGCTTGTGTCCGTCACGCGGGTCTGTATAAAATTAATTAATGAAGAGGAAATGAAATAGATTATTAAGATATGATATATTATTAGGTAAATTCAAACCTTTTCCAGCATATCTTTTTAAGTTAGACATAGAAACAATTAGATAACAATGCAAAGAATTATATTTTAATTTAATATTCATAAGGAAGTCAACTTATACAATTACTCTAATTACTTACAGTGGGTTATATGAACGCCCATTGGATCACCCTTGAAGTCAATTTCAATGTCAAACAGTTTGCCCTGTTAGCACACAATAAGCATATATTAGCATTAACAATGGGCTCGTAAAAAAAAAAGAAACTTACATATCTGCTAGAGTTGTTATTCTTTAGGGTGCAAGCATTGCCCATGGCTTCGAGAAAGACATCTGCGCATGTGACGCACTCCCGGAGCCTCTGGTTGGGCGACTTGTGGCGTCGATGCAGCGAGGAGCTAGCCGAGGGCGTGGGTGAAACTGTGTTGCTGCCGAGAACTTTGCTTAGCTTGTGTGCATCGTACAGCGATATACGTTGCGTGGAACCCATTGACACCTGTCGGTCCGATTGGCTTTCGGTTGAATGCTGTCGCACTAGATTCGAGCAGCTACCACGCTGAGGTTGCTGCAGTTGGTGGGCGGTGGACATGCGATTATTGCTGCCCCGCAGCAATATTAGAGCGGCATCTCGCTCTTCTTTTTCCAAGCTCTGAGCGCGTGTGCATTTGCTGTGACCACACTGACGACAGCCGCTATGCAAGTACTTAGGTGATGTGCTAGATGACCCCGCTATCGAGGGCGTTACGGCCGTGGGCCCATAAGTGGCAGTGCAGGTGTTTACTTGTGTCTGTTGGTGCTTGAAGCATGATTTAGCTGGATGCAAATGGGCATGTGCAGCCGCTGACTCCAGCAGCGTGCTAATATTCTCAGAGCTCTTGTGATGTGAAAAGTCAAAGTCAACCATTTTTTCGCGCATATTGCGCCTGGCCTGACGCTCGATGCTTTCAGCCCGCGTACGCGACCGCTGCGACGGACCAGGTCCCGGTGACGGCGACTGTCGGCGTGAATTTGATGTGCTGCCTTGGCCGGGAACGGATGCTGCGCTGTTTTTACATATGATAAAATTGGCGGTGCCAGAGCAGCTGCTCGACGCACGCCTGTGGGCATGCATAACCATGCCGCTTGTTGAGCTAGTCGATGATTGTTTACGTAATGCATTTGGAGTGCCACTGCAGAGCGACCGATCCTGTATGTGTGTTAAAAAATTGACAATCATTTTAAAAGTCTCCGTTTTGCCAGCGCCTCCTTCCCCGGTGAGCAGTACACACTGATCCTCGCTCTGGTCCTTAAGAGATTGATAAGCCAAATTGGTAAGCCCATAGCTGTCAAAGATTATATAAAGAGTTAATATAAAATGGCAAATCCCTAAACAGGAGTATCTTACATGTGTGGTGGCAGTTGAAAAATGCCTTTATTGCCATAGTTGCGTATATTTTCCAAAGAATGCTCAGATATGTGATGATATGGATTTAAAGCCACAACAGAAGTTCCAATGTAGGTCTAAAGCGAAACATCAATAGTTTGGATTCTCAGAATCGGTTGAATTACTCACATATATATGATCGCGCTTGTAACGCTGATGTATGTTGCTAATGAAGCTATCCTCGGACAGGTTTTCTAGCAGAACTGAGTCCCAGGTTCCAATCTCCTGTTCCATTTTGCCCTGTCCAACAAGCCCTGGCAACGTGTACGGCAGTAACAACAACAACAACAAATGGAAATGCAAAACATAACATTTGAATTTATCAACTGCAACTGCAAAGAGAATAAAGAATCATTAAAAATGTGGCATAATTGCATAAATTATCATAAGCGCAGTACATGCATTTGGTCAAACTCGTGTTTTGATTTTCTGATTGAATTATTGATTTTAATTTTCAGCCTCAGCAAAAGCAGCAACAGTGTGTAATACATGAAGATAGGCTTTTTGACTGATTAACCCATCCCGCCTTCATTTCGATTATTTGTAATGTTACTTGTTTATTATTCATCACATTAATATGTTTTTATTTTGAACATTTTATCACTGGAATTACTTTGTTTACCTTTTCACACAATATTTGGGCATTTTGTAGCGAAATGCAATGCACAACGGTACTTACGTACCAACGTAATAGCAAAGTCGGAGACGTAAGCGTAACATGCCGTAACGCTGAAAGAAACGAGCGAACTGTAAACGTTTGACGAGTTAACATAACATATGATAGGCGCTTAACATTAAGATACAAAAACAATCATTTGCACCATACAACAAATAAGTTAACAATTAATTATCAAAACTTATTGATAACTTAACAAATAATTGTATATCAAATTTTATTTGATACTGCACAACAAACGCTGAATATTTTTGTTTTATTTTAATAGTGGTTCAGGTATTATTCATTTAAATTTACGTTTGCGCCAATTGGTATTATTTCGAAAAGAGTGACCAGAGTATTACGTGTTGCGAGGTCTGTATAATTTTGATATTTTTAAGGGCATTTTGGGTCTTGGTTGTTGATGCAGTGAACAAAACGTAAACAAACTATATCAAACTAAAAATATCTTTCCAATTCTACAAATATTAAAGATGACCACAGATGAGCGCAATTTTAGATCAAGTTATTATGAGAAAGTTGGCTGTTTTAGCGTTGAAGAGAAAAAATCACTCGACAAACTCTTGCAGGATGATATACGCAATCTGGCCAAGTTAAAACATTTCGTTTATACCTATATGGTGCCAGCGCAGCAGCGCAGTCTACTCTGGAGTCTCATAATGGGTATAATGCCACTTCACAAAAGCAATACTGAATTCGTTCGGGAACAACGCCGGCAGGTCTACGAGGACTTGTTACACGCCGTGTCTGTAATGCGTTTTGTAGACCTGGACAAATCCAGAGATTTGGTTCTGCACAAAATGTGGTTACTGGAAAACAACCGATTACTGCATAGCAATACGAGAGCAGGAGGTCAGGTTGATGACAATCAATTTATTGAGATTGTGCGCACTCTACTTGAAATTTTCGATAATGAAATGGAAACGTATTGGATAGCGAAGGAGTTTTTCCAGTACACACGTGAGATAAAAAAAGAATGTGGAAAACTTAAAGAATTGACTCAAATACTGCTGAAACGTGAAGAAATTGTATTATTTTAGTATGTCCTTTATACCAAAACTATCATTATTATTAAAACCTACATTTTTACTTCAGTCGTTTAGAGAAGCTGAAGCTGTTTGATCCAAAGTCAAAGCTCTTGGAGAACTGGTACACAACCTGCTTTGCTGGCGTAATTTGTGAAACTGTATTAGTCAAAATTTGGGACAAGGTTTGCGGAGGAGCAAAAAAGATTGTTGTGTTCGTCTTTGTAGAGCTCGTAAAAGACATAAAATCTTTGATATTTGAGTTGAGATCTCAGGAGGAACTAAAAGCACTGGTCGAAACGGTAAGATATCTATAATTCTGTATTAAAATGTATATAATCAGTTGTATATTACAGATTAAGGATCAGGACGGTGTTATTGTAAACAAAGCCATCAAATCTTGGCATAGCAATAACAGTGATGTCGAATACGCTCATTGAGTAACGCTTTAAAATGTATGTACTAGTAATATAAATGTATTGAAAACACATGTATAAAGAAGACAGATGTATAAACTAAATATATTTGAAGACCACGTCCTTCTTATCGGCTACCGTTTGAAACTCCAACGTGACTGGGCATTGCATCCAATACGAGAGTAACTCCTCTGTATAACCGATGAGGAAGTACATCTTGCGTGCTGTGATTGCCTGTCGTATTATAGCAGCAATGCGAATTGTATTGTGTTGTCGCTTGATAATAATTTCGGAGCACACCAACGCATGCCAGGTACCAGTTATAAATTTGCGGATGAAGACATCTTCAATTGCCGTTTGCGATGGGCGCAAGGCATCCTTTAGAGTAGCTAAAAATATTTTTTTACGAATTTAATAAAATATAATAAAGACAAATGCAAAAACATACATGTATTCCAAGAGTTCCACGACTTGCGATGCCCAATAAAATGCGGCGGATTGGCCATTTCATAGGTGAGTGGTCTGTCCCGTTTTACGGTTATGCGGTAACGTCCAGACTGCACGCGACAGCAAACTGCGCTTGTGTGCAATGCTGATTTGTTGCTCAGATTTAACTGAGCTTCAGCCATTGGCAACACTTGCGTACTTACCTATAAAAGCCACACAAAATTATTTTAAATGTTATTATTAATTGTTTTATTTACCTTTTTTAAAAAATTCATTTTATTCTACGACAAATTCGACTCGCCGATACCAGCTGTTGAAATCAGCTGTTATGAGTGATGTAATTTCTCGCAACTAGTGATGGTAGCTAACCACATTATTGACAAAGTTTCTCCAAGTATTATGAAAAGTCATGCTGTAAAGGCAAATTAATTTTTGCACAGTGCACATATCATCAAATTATACATTTATCAAATAACTACAGAATATAAAAAAAAAAATATGATCGATGCAGCCCTAGCACTTGAGCGCGATACCTTCTACATTGTTATACCACGGAACACACTTATCGATTACTTGTTGCTTTTCAAAACCGATAACACATAACAGCAGCATCCAAACAAAGGCAGCTGCTTCTGCGCTGTAGGTTAGTTTTACCAAGCCATAATGAAATACCAAACATCGTAGCACAGGTCAGCTACCTGCCTGCTAACTTGCCGCATATATATGCTGCTGAATATAGTTCCTGGAATACAGTAAGGTAAAGACGAAAATTGAGTGTTAGCATTTAGCCCGGGAAAATCAATAAAGTGGAAGTCCTTTGCAAACATGACGCTGAACGAAAGCGACGCTCACAAGCAACTTGAGCTGACGCGCAACTTTCTGGAGCTGTCTAGGAATCCTGATACCTGCTCAGCATTGCGTAGCTCCGACTGCATCCAACTGCTAGTGAAAATTCTGCACGCAAATGAGGACGGTGCCGGTGCGGGCGGAGCAGCCCGGAAGAACGCCAGCCAGGCCTTGCACAACATCGTTCATGGAAACCAACGGGAGATGAAGATGCTGCGCCTGCTGGACCAAATTCATGACTATAGTTGCAACTTTTTGCGGACGCAACTTCAAAGTGGTGGCGAATCAATTGCTGATGATGAGGAGCGCCATCCATTGGCGGCCATAAAGCTTCTGATGAAGGCCAGCTTCGATGAGGAGCATCGTCAGACCATGTGCGAATTGGGTGCTCTAAAAGCAATACCGAATCTGGTTCATCTCGACCACGCCGTACACGGTCCGGCAGCGGGACGGGAACAATGCAATTTGCTTCGACGCTATGCGCTCATGACGCTTACAAATCTCACCTGCGGGGAAGAGAACAACAAGTCGCTTCTCTGCGGGCAGAAGCAGTTCATGGAAGCTCTTGTTGCCCAGCTCGACTCCAATGCAGCGGATGTCGATGATCTATTGCAGGCCACTGCAAGCGTACTGCGTAATCTATCTTGGCGAGCGGACAAGCACCTAAAGACCATATTCAACGAGCTGGGCACTGTGACTGCTCTCGCATTTGCCGCTATGCACAACAAGAGCGAAAACACTTTGAAGGCCATTTTGTCGGCTCTGTGGAATCTGTCGGCGCACTGCAGCACAAACAAGGCGGAATTTTGTGCCGTCGACGGAGCATTGGGATTTCTGGTGCAAATGCTCAGCTATGAGGGTCCCAGCAAGACACTGAAGATTGTCGAGAATGCCGGCGGCATATTGCGCAACGTATCCAGCCACATTGCTGTCTGTGAATCATATCGTCAGATTTTAAGAGAACATAACTGTTTGACCATCCTTCTACAGCAGCTTAAATCCGACAACCAAACCGTAGTGAGCAACTCGTGCGGCACACTGTGGAATCTATCAGCACGTTGTCCCGAGGATCAACAGTTTCTAATCGATCACAATGCCATTGCCCTGCTACGTTCGCTTACCAGCTCCAAAAATCCGATGATTGCTGAGGGAAGCGCATCTGCGCTTAAAAACTTGGTAAATTATCGAAACGCACTCGAACTTGCAACCAATAACGAGTTGCCAACGAAACAGCTGGCCAATGGCCATGCAGACACGCTACCACGACGTTATAGCTCCATGCGTCTGAGTAGCAATCCCACGGGTTCACTTAAGAAGATGCGCAATGGGACGGCGGGCAACAGCAGTAATACATTGCCCCGCAAGTGTGAAAGCCGCGAGTCAATTTATTCCGGCAAATCCGACTCGGACTCAACAAAATTCTCTACAAAGTCCGACAGTGCCTACGAGCAACGAAAACTGAGCACTGCGACTGCCCAGAGTCAATACAGAACAACCACGGAGGAACAGCCCATTGACTATTCGATGAAGTACAGCTACAGCGAGAACAAAACGCCAAAGGCCAGGTTCGACAACTCCATTGACTTGGATCAGCCCACAGACTTTAGTGCGCGCTATAAGGAGAGACGGTCCGCTCAAGCGGCACAGAAGCCACCAACAACATGCGAAAACAGACAGCTTGGAAGCGGCGAAATCTTGCTCATATTAGATGAAAGTGGTAGCTCCGCTGTTCCGCCTTTGGCTAAATCCGCTTCGGCTTGTGACTTGAGCAGCGATCAAGTGGAACGTCCCAAAACTTTGAATCTGCGCAGCAATGCTCTGGAGAATCTGGCAGGCAATAAACCCAATGAATGCTTTCACACACCTGAACCGGAGCCTGGTGAGCGTCCCATTAATTATTGTGAAGAAGGCACACCCGGATGCTTTAGCCGCTTTGATTCTCTAAACAGCCTAATGGATGCAGGATCTGGAAAGCAGGAGAAACAGCCAATAACCCCCAAGGCAACCAACAATGAACAATCTGTTGAGGAACCGCCAATACTGCCTATTAACAACAACATCCACGGTACTCCATGCCAGACCATTGACTCTGCACTAGAGACGCCGCTGATGTTCTCCAGGCGCAGCTCCATGGATTCGCTGGTAAACGATGAGACCATTGGATGTGACGATAATGGTTCGATAATTAGCGAGTACAGTCGGATGCAAAGCGGTGTTATCTCACCGTCGGAGCTGCCAGATTCACCGACGCAAAGCATGCCGCAGTCGCCGCGGCGCCAGCGCAAGGTTGATCCACTTCCACCTACCGACGTGAAGAATAGTGCGAATGGACATGATCTCAATGGAAATGATGCGCCTCGTAGCTACTGCACCGAAGACACACCTGCGCTGCTCTCCAAGGCGGGCAGTAACAGTAATCTCTCCGTGCTCTCTATAGCCTCCACTGCAAATGATCACAATGCCAACGAACAGATGACACGAGCAATGTCACAAGACCAGGAAACTGCGATAAACGTTTCTGAGGATGCGATTTCCAAGATGCGATGTGGTGGCAGCGGCCTACGCAGTTATTTGCCAGTAACGGATGAGATGAATAAGTACTACGTCGAAGACAGCCCCTGCAATTTCTCCGTGATCTCTGGACTTTCGAATCTAACAGTGGGCTCTGCGCAAGTGGGTCCAGCACGTACATTAAAGCCGCCACAGCTTCTGCCTAGAAATGCTGAATCGGCACCAAAGCTGCCACCTAGACGGAGTGTCGTCAATGTGGAGGCAGAGCAGCGGTTACCTCCCAAGCGCAGCGATTCACTAAGCTCATTGTCAATGGACTCGGATGATGACTCCAATCTACTGAGCCAAGTAAGTGATGCAAGAAACCGTAGGCATCTGTGTGCATGTCGTCTAATCATGTCTTCTTCCTTTACAGGCCATTGCCGCTGGCAGCTGCAGACCTCAACCCAGTGGCGCCAGTGCCAGCACCAGCTCCAGCCACACAAACACATTGCCCAAAGCGAGCAACCATAGACGACAGACAATAGCTGGCGCCAAGACTGATTACAGCTCAGATGACTCACTAGACGATGGCCAGTCGACGTCATTGTTTGAGCAGTGTATATTGAGTGGCATGCATAAATCGAACGATAATTTGGAGAGCGAACGTAATGAGCCGCCCAACGATCGTTTTGTTAGCAATCAGGTGCGTCAGATTGAGTCAATGCTGGCTACTGCTCGACCAACGCCGCCACGCTCAGCATCTTGTAGCCGACAGCGTCAGCAGCATCATTGGGTCTAATCAATTAAGAATTATCAGTTTAAGTTTGCAGTTGGTTGGTCGTTTCTTTATAAATCTTTTCTAATGTAATGTACACACTGCAATATTCTTACGGTCTCAATTTTTCTATAGTTCAGATTAAAAATTTCCACTTAAAATTTAACAATTGCCCATTTGTCTTGCCCGTTGCATCGTTGTTCTACCTTATCCACAATTCAAAAACGAACATATAACAAAAACCGGAGAATCTGAATAGCTTATGAATAAATAGCGTAATGGATACATTCAATAAAAAATAACTTTAAAAGGACTTGAAAATTGTCAGCTGCTGCTTCTAACATGATGTTTTGGTCGACTATATATAAGTTTGGTTGCAGTTGTTTGTTGTCGCAGTTGAAATTCTCGGTTTCAGTAAAAACGTTTTCGAGCATTGCGATCCTTGAAATATGAAATGGCAAATATAGCCACACCCGCCGTCACCAGCACTACGAAAAGGAGGATGAAGAATATCTTAGCGTTTGACATTCCTGGCTTCTGATCTTCTTTGTGCTCTCGCGGCGCTTCAAATGTTTTGGCATTTGGTATAATGTTGCTACGACGCAAAATTTCTTCATGCTGAATTGAAGATTGGACACTCGTTAATAGACTGACTTATGTGTCTTAAAACATTACTTACACTGATATTTGTGTCAATATCAAAGAACTTGAAGGTGTGAATGTCATGGTTATCAGACAGATCACCTGTTGTTGCGGACATGCCAAAGAAATAGCCCGTCGGGAGCTCAACATTGTTAACAACAAAACAGTTTTTCCATTCGTTTCTATTTTCGAGGTCCGTCGACACGGACAATAC
The DNA here is from genome assembly GCA_037075185.1 of Drosophila pseudotalamancana. Lineage (NCBI taxonomy): Eukaryota > Metazoa > Arthropoda > Insecta > Diptera > Drosophilidae > Drosophila > Drosophila pseudotalamancana. The sequence continues at coordinate 447,805 of JBAMCK010000878.1, read as the reverse complement.
ATCGTTCTCATATCGTATGCTAACAAACGTTTCGTAATCCACATTACGGAATCGCACTTCACAGCCGGCAAGTTGTGTATGCGTACCATCTCGATCGTGATCATAACTCCAAGTGCCGTTATTAACCATTGCACTTAAATATGGATGTTGATGCTGAAAAACAAAAAAAATAACATTTAGTACAATAATTCTGCAAAAGTTAACTCTAGTACTGACATTATGCGGACCGTTATGATTACTGTAGGTATCCAGTATGATTGCTAATCCTGAGAAATGATCTTTGCTGCCGAAAACAGGACCCGTTTGCATTCGGTCTTTTGTATACCAAATGGCAAATCCGTCTCCAAATAGTTCATTGCCCTTGCCGTGTACTTTGAACCCAACCTGAACCTCCCAATTCCGTCCCATGACGGGCTGTGGTAAATATACATTAGTAACAATTATTAATTAAATAAAAACACCATGCCCGCATACCGAGTAGTTCCATAGTGCACCGCTCTTTGATTGCAAATCCGGTGTCAGTCTTATGTAGTTGCTGGTGACCATTGTGTTTCCCAGGAAATCCCAGTGGGGTAGTATAACGCCAACGCCTGGTATTGATAATGAATCGAGTCATGTTAATGGTATGCTTTCAAAGTACGTGTGCTGCGAATCAATGTCTTATCTTACCTTGAAATGGACGCACCAGACTGTGTTCCCGCTTCATGTACTCATTGTTTTCAGAGCTTTTTACGAACTCCAAGGCCACAAGAGCGCCGAAAACAGCCAGGACCCAATTTGTGTTTATGTGCGTCATTTTTGCATGCGTTGGCGTCTACTCTACGAAAATTTGGTGTAAGTTTTTTGCGAATATTCTCGCTTTTTCGGTGCTAATGCCGGTTTGATGAGTGGTTGCTTTTTGTTGGCTAGCTATTGGCACTATCGATAGTCAATTGCCCAATATATTATCACTATTAACAAAATTACTAATAGTATCGATAGTTTTAAATTTTCTACATTAACAAAGATAAAAGTTAATATTTGTATTAACATTGATTATTTTTGTTTATAATTGAAAACCTTTCTAAATTTAGTTATATAAACGATCTATATAGCTGCTATCGATATCTTAAAACAGTTTCGATATTTCCTAACCGATATTTATGTATAATACAACACTAAGCCCTATAGCTCTTATACGCATTATTGTCACAAAACTATTTAAATAGTAGCCGCCAAAAAAAAATTGTGTGACACTAATCAGACAAAAGCAACTAAATGTTTATCATGCATGTGAATGCTGTTGACAAGTACAAAGATAGTAAAACTCTTCCCTGTCGAAAGTAGTAAAACATGGATTTTTCGGCAACATCGTTTACTATGCATCAACAAACTAAGCGCTTACCCGTTTCAATTATTAACCATGACTGTAACACCGTTGCGCTGTTTGTTTGTCAAAATTATATTATGCGTAGTTGTTGTTACAACGGCTTATTACATACGCATTCGCGCCTTCAATTGACGTCTAATGGAAAATGAAAAACCAGTTCCAGCATCAAGAGTTTTCTTCCTTGCAAACCGCTGAAGTATGCGTTGCACACATATACACACACACACACACACAAACCCGCGGCGCGCTGCTTTCAGCATTGTCAAGGTCGATGTCGTGAGAATAAACGCTAAACGCTTCACACACACATGCACATGAATGTTTGCCGCTGTGCATGTGTGTGCATGCATAATGCAAATCGAATTTAAATTAGACCGGAACTTTGGACTGCTAAACATTTGAACTTGCGCTCGCTTTTCATAATTCTCTATGCATATTTGGGCACAATTAGCTAATTGGCGACCGCAGCTGCAATAACTGTAATATATTGTCAATCGTCTAAAGCAGCATCAGCCTTAGCAACGCTTCCTCGACACGTCGTTAATTGGCATATAACGAATCTAATTAGAGAGAGAATCTAAGTGCAGCATCGTCATACACTTAATTATTAAATCGGGAAGGTCAATGAATCACTTCGACAACTTAGGGAGGAAAGTGAATGTCCAAAAAAAAGCAATCCTAACTTCTTAAATCAAACATTAATGTTATAAATATCAAAAATTGATTTTAAATTTGAGTGCAATAAACGATAATTCAATTAAATAAATTAAACAAATGCTTGTTACTAAGACAGTTATTCGTTGTCACGTAATGTGAATGTGATAAGATATTGGATGCGATGCGGATTACAGGGAGTATTCGGAACTTGCTAAAGACTTTAATTAAAAATATCTATAATATTTATTTAAACTAGTTTAGCAGATAAATCTTATTAGGGAATTTACTTAAATGTACTGTAGCAAAGAATACGATTTCATATAATATCAGATAAAAATAGTTTAATCTCCCAATAAGGTTTATACACATATTAGTTATACGGAATATTTCAGTTGTCATCGCTTACTCAGCTCTTAATAACGACCACAGAGTATGAATGAGTCGGCATTCCAGTTGGGATAATGACCAGTTCCACATTTAGATATTGGGCAAGTTATTGCTCCTCTTGAGGTTTTGAACTCATTTGCAGTTAACTTCCTTAAAAAAAATGTGTAATGCTGAGGGTTCATTTCAATAAAATATATCTTATATATGCATGTATGCATGTATGCATGTATGCATGTACGTAACTCGCTAACGGGTACCTTTGAGTGAAATGTTTCGAGTTGAACTTGATAATTAGTTGCGCGTGTAGCCATCGGTGATTAATGGGCTTGTAATTCTGATTGGGTTTAGCGTAATTGCCGACAGCAGGATAAGGCAGCCAGCAACCAATTGATTAGCATGCGAATACTTGGACTATCGTATCAGCCACTATTTTTAGCGCGTTTAAAAGTCCATTAATTAGACGCTGCCTGTCATGTGCAGACAAGTTAAAGCCCAAAAGTTTTTTTTTCTTCTTGACTCTGCTTTCAATTCCTCAAAGTGGCAATAACCTCAGGCCGGGCCGGGCCAAAACTGAGGCCAAAATTTGCGCCAATGATTGATAACTATTGTCAGTCGCTTAACTGTTTCAATTAGACAGACAAAAACAAAACCCAAACCAAAAACAAAAACAAAAACAAAAACAAAGGCAAAGCAACAAAAGAAAGCCAAAAAAAGGCAAAGTACGCGCAAGGCAATTTGTTAATTGTTTAGTCGATCAGCCATAAAGCAATGGCAAATGCCAATCGAAAATCAAGCTCGCTAATTGCTGCGCGGCTTACAACTAGCGCAAGCTGGCCAATTGGCCAACTGAACTTGACCCCAACGCCAACTGAAGACAATACAAACTATGAATTATACAATTCAATACAATTCAATTCAATTCAATTCAATTCAATTATTGTGGTTTTCTGCAACCAGTTGTGGCATCAACAAAAAGAAGGCGATTTTGTGGCTGCCCCATCAGACACCTGACAACTGACCCTGAACTTGGTATTTGAATTAGCCAGGTCTCCTCCTCCCCCTGCCCTTCTCCCTGGATTCGTGAAAACTTGACTAAACTAACGCATTGCTCGAATTACAGAGACAAGTGTGCAATTCGTATTTAATTGGGCGCATTTATTTCGAGGGTCGTTAATTAAGTCAACTGCTGATCAAAAATCTCTTTATTAAGTTAGAGTAAATAATACTTCATATATTAGTACTTAGTGTAATAATAAAAACTAAGATTGCGTCACGCCCAATAACTACTGAACCGCCCTCGTTGGCTGTAACTTGATCAAATGTGTGTTTTCATTGTAAGGGTCGTAAATGTCAAGCATATTATGTTGCATATTAAAAAGCGATATCAACCGTTGCTGAGATCGTAATTCAAAGTATGTGCTTTATAGACAGAAATAGCTCTCAGGCATGCGGTTTAAGCCTTCTAAGTTTAGTGCTTCCGGCAGGCAATTCGTGCGTTATGATTTTAATATGCATATTGCTAGTTTAAATCATGCGAGCGAATAACGAAATTGTCATTTAAATCCGTTCCTTAACTAACTACAAACGGGCAGAAAATCGAGCATTGACAACAATACAAGCAGTAGCAACAACAATAAAAAACAGACCAACAATCACACGAAATTTTCACGGTCAAAACTTCAGAGGCGGAAGAAATTGCCAAAGCTTAAGCTGCTGACAACACAGCAGTATTTGTGTTATTGTTGATTGTGTTGTTGTTGTTGTTGTTGTTACTGCCGCTGCTGCTGCTGCTGCCGTTTTCACCTGCAATCAAGCCAAGGTACTTGCCAGCTTTCCTATTGCATATGCATTAGATTTGCATAAGATCCTATTCAGACTGATTGACCCGAATGAAGTGCAACTCGAACTAAGGCTGAAACCAAAACTGGTTACCGGAAAGCAAAGCTGCAGCAGCTGCTGCAGCAGCTGCAGCTCGCTAGAAAGTTGCCACCCAAGAACAACGACCATCACGTGTCGCACGTAGGCCAGCAACAAAAAGCGCTCAAGCTCAAAGGCTCCGGCGCTCAGGTTGGAGTGAGAAGAGAAAGAAAAAAAAAAATTAACAAAAAACAAAAACAAAAACTCACTCAACAGAGCAAGCGTCAAAGCGTCGGCCACGTCGACGTCGACAACGGCGCTTTATATAAAAACAACTGAGCATTTCTGTTCGAATTCATTAAACGTTTTACCGCACAGCTCGACGTACAACCCACGTTCCGCCGAGTCCGAGTCTGAGTCTGAGTCTGAGTCCGATTTCGAGTCCGAAACTGAATCCGAACCCGAATCCGAATCCGAATCTGAGTCCGAGTCCGAGTCCGAGTGCGAGTCCCAGTCAAAGCCGAGCTCCCACCACACAACAATTTTAAATACAGCGCAGCGCAGAGTCGTGTAAGCCAATACCTAGTTGACAGCCAAACAGCATCCAGCTAACAGTTCCCAGCTTATTGTTAAAGCCAGCGAACGCGTTTGAATTTGGCTTTTCCATTTGATTCATTTGACTCGCGTGCACGCGTTAACAAAAACCGCAGCAATAATACTAAATAAATAATACAAAATCTAAAGAAAAGAAAAAAAACCAATACAACAAAAATTAAAGCAAAAAAAATTACTAATTCACAGCTAGCAATACCAAAATTAATAATAAACAAGCCCGTGATTCGTGTTGTAAAAAAAAAAAAAAATCAGTGTAGTGCCTAATAAATCAGTAAATTAATTTTTGAAATATTTGTTCGCTAATTGCAGCTCAGCCAACAATTACACTTTACAAAAAACACAACAAAAACTCCAACTAAATCAACATGAAATTCGTAAGTACTTTAATGTAAGAAAACAAACGCGAAAAGCAAACAAAAACAAAACAAGCAAAAAGTAGGATTCCTTTTGCGTATACGCAACTGTTGGCAAAAGTTCGTTGCCTAAGTCTTTTGTTTTTTTATTTTTTTTTTTCGCATTGCAATGCCATGCGACAATTTTCACAGCATTTTCATTGATGCTCGTGCTAATGGTAATGCGAATGCAATAGTTGAATTGCCAACACACTTTGGCCACCATTCACCGCAAATTGAGAGCCAAGCTCGGCGGCTAGGCTATTGTGGTATTCAGAATTTTTATTGGGCACTTGAATTTATGGCCAGCCGCCAGTTGAGACTGTTGCCCGATGTCGTGTGTCAATTGTGTCCAGCAAGCATTTTGTCGGCATTAAAGACATGACAAAGCCCGCCGCAAGCATATATACAAATGAACATATCTATTCGTAATCGTATTTAAATAAACACACACACACACACACACACTCTCTCTTATATGTGGCTATTAAGCTGTTAAGTCGCACACAATGGACTTTGACTGAGGGCGTGTTTCGGCGCGCAGCTTCCAGCCATAAATTGTATATGATTTGCATAGCATATGGACTGTGATTACGCACTTTCGATGTTTCCGCCTCCTCAGTTTCTAGTATATGCTTGTCTCGGTGTGCGTGTGTGTGTATGTGTGCGTGCCTTAAGCATTCATTGTGCAGAATTACAAGCGAAACGCGCCGCTAGGCAAAAAAGAAAAAATGGGGCTAAATGGAAGAGAAGTTCAAGTTCATGTTGAAGGCCGCGGCCGTGCCAGACAAGCGGCAGACACTTGTTTGCAGATCAAGCCAAATGCCAACAACAACAACAGCAACAACTGAAAAACGTGCTTGGCCATGCGTTTTGTTACTTAATTGAAAAGTGCGATACACACGCGCCAATATCCCCAAAGCCAAAGCCACAGCCACAGCCAGAGCCACAGCCAGAGCCGTAGACGGAGTCACAGTCAAGTGACCAAACTGCTGCTGACCAACTTCTTGGCCATTGCGTGTGCCCGTCTCAGCCTCCCGTTGTCTCTTGGCCACACTGTCATGCATGTGGCTGTGCGTGTGTGCGACGGCCATAAATTAAACAACTGTGAAAAGCCAGCGCCAAATTCATTAAAGTCTGAAAGTTATGCAATGGCAACTGCAACTGCAACTGCAACTGCAACTGAAACTGAAACTGCAACTGTAACTGTAACTGCAACTGGCTGACTGCAATTCACAGTTAGCAGTCAGCAGTCGGCAGTCGGCAGTCGGCAGTTGCCGTTTCATCCGAAGCACTCAGCAGGCAGTTTTGCACCCTGGGAACCGCAATCAACGTCTGGCAAATCGCTCTCGATTAGGATTGGGTCATGCGTGCAATGCAGCACTCGCACACACACTCGCACACACACACACAGACGAAATAAGATTTATTAATTGCTCGACAATCGCTTTAATTCATTGGTTAATCGTCGCCATCGCCAACCACTTGTCCTCGTCGACATGTTGTTGCATTTAACACGCTTTGCGTGTGCGAATTCAAATTAATTGCCACAAATATGGAATTGCCTTTGCGTTCCGCTTGGCCTGCGCTGCCAGCTCCGTAGTCCAAGCTAATGAAGATGCCGCATTGGAAACTTATACTTGCACAACACACTCACAGATACACACAGACACACACACATGAGCAATTGTCATGCATAGTTGCTGTGCTAGTCTAGGCCAGAGTTAAATACATACTCGACTCCCTGTTTTGTATGCCAAGTGAAGCTCATGAAAATAACAGCTATTACTCCATAATACAGAGATGATATAGTATCATAAAAGGTCATAGAACTGTAATTTATTTGCACCGATGTGAAGGTATTTCGGCATTGGCTGTGCCTCAATTTCTTGTGTCTCCCAGTTTGAGTCATCTACTGCATGAATCTCTGGCCAGTCGTGGCGCTCCTCGTATTTGGAGCAATGAAGCCTGGCATTATTTGCTGTGCGTTGTCATTCGATATCGGGAATCGCGGCGCTCGTTGGAACAGTTTTTGTTTTTGGCATTTTATTACAATGCGCTTAGTGCGACACAATTAGCTTTTGGAGCAGCTGTCGCAATCAGAGCTGGAGACCATGTCTTGCTCGGCGAGTTAGTCAGTCACTCAGACAGTCAGTCAGTCATTCAGTCAGTCAGTCAGTCAGTCAGTCAGGCAGTGCGCATGGCAAGTGCCTGGCATACACATGTTCCACATGTCCAGCTACAGTTGGACGTTGGCTTGAAGCGCGGAGAGCGTGTGGAGCTGCCCACATGCGAGTGGCTTGCAAAATAGTTATGTTAGATTTATCGCCGGAGTGGACACGGGACCGTGGCCAGGCCATTACCATATTTAAAAGGCATGGGCAGGCAGGCAGGCAGGCAGGCAGGCGACATGTGCGTCGTGTTTGGCATTTTGTCATGCCTTAAATGCTACAAATTTGTGCCGCTCGCCGTTTGCCACAGTTTGCCGCAGTTGCAGCATGAACTTGAACCAATTTTGTGGCGGAGGCCGCATCAGCATCAGCATCAGCAGGAAAAGGAAAAGTGTTTCGATTCTCACGCTGCCAAACGCCAATTGGCACTTCCTAACCAACGAGCTGTGGCAAATTGATGCCTAATAATTGCTTAGGCAATAGCTAATGGCTGTAGCACTCAGCAGGAGTTGGCGTAGAGGGAGGGGGGTGGTGGGGGCTGGCAGGCGGTTGCGGTCAGCCACGGACTCAAAGTCAGACACGGTCTCCAACTGGCCTGGCTGGCATCATTTCCAGCTATTAAACACAATTCAAAGTAATTTAAAGCAGCGGCCGTGTTGCACCTACTAAACACAACCGACAGTCGCGCTCAATTTCTCAATTTTTAAGCTTAGCTGCAAGCCCAAAATCCATCCAGCCAAAACTCTAGAGCCAAGAGGCGAGAGCCGAACTAGAGTGAGAGCCGGAGGCAGGGTGCAGGGATGAAGCAGCACGCTTCCGTGTTGAAAGTCAATGCACAGTTGCCCAATCGAGCGTTAACCTGGACAGCATTAGCATCAGCATTACCTGCCGCTGCTGCTGCTGCTGCTGCTGCTGCTACTGCTGCTGCTGCTGCTGCTGCTGCCGGTGCTGCTGATGCTGCCGCTGCTGCTGCTGCTGCTGCTGCTGCTGCTGCTGTAGGCGTTACAATCATTAACAACAGATAACAATATCAATTTTTGTTTTCTTTTCTTTCATTTTTTTACTGCTGCTGCTGCTGCTGTTGTTGTTGTTGTTGTATTATTATTTACGTTTTTGTGGCCGCGTAAACTTGAGCGTATTTCAATTGTTCAACATTCACTTTTTGCTGGCCAACTGGCAAAATGTTCACATCAAATTTTTAATGCTTTTTTGAGCCAGGCTAAATGACAATCCATTTAAATAAGATTAATTATTGCTCCAGCTGTAGCCAACCGGCCGCATTTTCCATTTTCCATTTTTCTTTCCACATGACTCACTCGTGGCCAAAACCCTTAATTTTGAGTTTATTTTCTGCATTTGTATTTTCGTGAAAATTGTAGGCGATTTGTTTACCTGTTCGTATAGATTTTCTTAATTTTATTTTTATTTTTCTTTTTTTATTTGTCTTTTCGCTTGTAAAGTAATAAAAAATAATTTATTTTTACTGCACATTTGAGCCAATCAAAATCTAAACGCCAATAAATGCCAGCACAAAAAAATGAAAAATCTGATTGAAAAACAACTAAAGCTGGTGCAAAGTGAGTCTTGCAACGGCTAAATACCCTGGAAAAGAACAAGTGAAATAAAAATAATAATTTTTAATATTATTTGCAGTTTATTTCTGGAATTGAAAAATCAGACAAATAAAATTGGTGACAACTTCCAAATACCCTGGAAAACAGATTGTTAGAATATGCTTGAAATATTATTTTCGATTAATATAATTATTCCATCGATGCACTTGTTGCTCAATATACCCTTTAGCTGACTGTGAAAGGGTAAGCCACGCATTGCTAACAAGCCAATGTTGTTGCCTTATTTTGTTGTGTTGCTTTGCAGTTGTCCAGTTGTTGTTGTGATTTTGATTTAGGCACAGGCATGGGCACAGGCACAGGCACAGGCACATGCACATGCACATGCACGCTCACATGTTGCTGCACTTAATCATTGTTGTGGGTGGGTGGGTTTTCGCATGAGCCGCCGTTGGCCAACAGTCGCTGCTCCCGTTGTTGTTGTTGTTGTTGCAGTTGTTGCTGTTGTTTGTTGCCATGTAGGCCTGCTACCAGCAGCAAGCGCCGCCCAATTACGAAATCATATCTAAGGTCATTTGTTCAACTAATTTGTTGCGACTTCGATGAGGCGAGGGGGTGGGGCAGGGGGGTGGGTGCTGCCACCATGAGGAATGATTGCAATTCCAATACAAACGGTTTTGTTCTCATGTCTCAGAGTCGAACAAATTAACTCACATTAGCGTGCGGCACGGTTTTTTATTTTTTTTTTCATTTAACGGATTCCTTGCGGCTGGCTGCAAGCACTCGAATTATTAACCAAGTGCCGGGCTTAATTTATTTAATTAGCCTAAGCGATAACTTTCAAATCCGTCTGTCACGGCTGCCGTTACAGTTAACTAGTTGTCCCATACTATGCGAAGAATGCCCAAATGCAAATGTGTGGAAATGTGGAAACGTGGAAAATGGGAAACGCTGCCGCTGGCCATAGCTGACGACATTTTGACGGTTTACATGTGTTGCATGCCACTGATACCAGCCGCTGGCAATGTCGACTGCAACTACACTCAGAGAAATCAAGAGATCAAAATTAATCGATATACGATGTCTCAATAGGAATTGACTAATTGATTAATCCAATTTTTATGCACTTCCTAGGAGAATAGAATTTAATTAACGACTTCTGCTCCACATTCTGAGATGACTTTGAATTACGCCAATTATTTTTCTCAGTGCAATAACAGCTGTTAGATCTGTTCAAATTGCTTTAAATTGTTATTTCCTTTTATGGATTTAACAGTCCGATATGATTTTTGTACGGATGGATCAAAAGTTTGCCGGCTTCCCATGCTAATTGTTGCCTTCCAGTTACCTGCAAACGAGGGGCAAACGAACCTCCCACACCTGAATATGTGATTAATCACTCTTTAAAAAAAGCGACAGTCTTGGACATAATTATCTCATGGACTTAATCTTCACTGGAGAATCGTTTCGGGACCGATCTTCTAGCTGGAGCCAATGTCTTGTGCCTCTTTGCACTGGTATAGCAATAGACGTAGTGTCTGACTTGAGGACCAACAACAACAACAACAACAACAACAAACATGAATTAATTAAAAGCTTTTTCACAAGTTGGCGAGACTTTAAAGTCTAGACGAGAGTCGCAGTTGCTTGTTGGCCGTCGTCGCTGTTGTTGTTGTTGTTGTTGTCTGGTCGCCTTGTTTGCATATTTTTTGATTATTTAGTTTCAAGACATTTTTTTACTGTTGTTGTTGTTGTTGCTGCTGCTGCTGCTTTTTGCTTTTCATTGTTGGTTCTTGTTGTATGCATATTTTTGCTTATAGCAATTAGCCATGTTGTTGCTGTTCTTGTTACAGCTGTCGTTTTTGTGTGTGTGTGTGTGTGTTGTTGTTGTTGTTATTGTTGTTTTTGTATTTGGTTGATGGCTTTTTTATTTGTAGGGTGCTCGTAAGCACTTTGCAGCAATTGAAATCAATTGCAGTAGCGAAAAATCAACAAAATGCCAGCAAAATTAACATCGACCACAAACAGCGGCCGACCAAACATTGCGCATACGCCCTGTAGTGCAATGCAGATTGCAGGCGCGGCCCATTAGGCAATTAATGAAGCAAAAACCTTTCAAAGCCACAAAAAAAAGAAGAAAAAAAAATTCAAAATTTATAATAGAAAAATCAAACAAAAGCAAATGCGAGCGCCAATTACTTGGCAATATGGATGAATGTGGCCACAGGTGTGACTATTGGCCATAAAGGTGCATATGGACTTATTTTTCGCTTCGAATGTGGCAGTTATTTAAGTCTTTGCAGCCCTATGATTAGTGTCCAGTCTGTCGCAATTGCGTGACGGCCTTAAATAAGACATTGGATGCAACAACACCCGCAACACTTGCGGCACAGTTGCAAGCTGCCAATTGCAGCGCCAGCCTGTCGACCATTCAATGGGAAATCAATAAATTCAAGCGCCTTGCGGACAGCCAGCACTTTGTGAGTGTGTGTATATGCTGCTATATATACAAATATATAAATATATTTATAGCCAGAAAGCCAATTTGCACAGCATGCCGCATTGGCCATTGATGCATGCCGCCTCAGTCGCTGCCGCAGGCTACGACTCCGACTCCGACTCCGGCTCCGGCTCAGCTTCCACACGCTGACCACAAGCGCAGATCTCAGCTCCTTAACGAGCTCCGGCTGAATGCTTATCACAATATTAGATTCGATGCATTTGGCTGCGATGCGAATTGGGTCAGCTTTCGAGATCACAGCGAGAGAAGCATTTGAATGGCATTTAAACTGAAAACGAAACCCGAGCTAAAGCCAAAACTCTTACTGCAATTGTCAATGGATATGGCTGTGTGCAATCGCCGCTAATTACACGGTTAGGCAGCAGCGTATGAAAAATGGCAAAAGAGACAGCGTTAAGAACAGTACAGGGTATTGGCCGTTAGCCGTTGGCGGTTTGGCGGTTGGCGGTTGGCGGTTGGCGGTTAGCGGCTGGCTCGTGCTCGATTCAAGTACACCTGAGTGGCATTCTATGGTACGCGGTTGGCTTAATTGTTTTCCATATGCTTAGCTCTGTTGGCATTGACACACATTTGAATTGTTTAATCGCTTTGACCGTACTTGCCAACCGTACTTACCAACCGTATTACCAACCGTATTACCCACCGTATTACCAACCGTATTACCAACATGTGTGCTTAATCATATCAATGTCTATTTTTTGTACATTCTGCTTGCAGTTAGTCACCATCGCCGCTCTGTGCCTGTGTCTCGCCTTTGCTGCCGGCCAGCAATACTTTCTAGGCCAATTCCCCAGTCGCTCCCGCTTCGCCTTCGACACCCTCGCCCTGGCACAGCCCTCAGCCGCACAGGTGCGCGATCCCCGCCAGAACAGAGGTAAAGTGCACATCACACCTATTGAATATCTGCATTGCAAATGCATTTCTAACACTAATTTATTTTTTTTTTTCATCTATCTTGTGTTGTGTTTGCCTTGCAGGACCCGTCGTGTTCCCACCCTCGCCCCCAGATGCGATCGAGGAGTCGAGCGGTGTTGTTGTTGGCGCCTCCGGTTTCGGTTTTGTGCCTCCACAGCAAAGTAATACATTGAGACGCACCGTCTAAACCATAGTTGAACCTAGCCCATTGTCACCCACACACTCGCACTCACACTCACACTCACACACACACACATACACACATTCACTCACACAGACACTCAGAGATAAAGCTTTATTAGTGCAATTGAAGTAGTGTTTAAATATGAAGTCTTTTAGATAATGCAGTTGTTGTTGTTGTTGTTGATATTATTGTTAAATAATTGTGTTTTTAACGTCCCTCCACCTCACGTCCAATTCACAGGCACTATCTTTGGTTAACTGCACACAAACACAGAGCCATAAGCACACATTCACACACACGCACACCCTCACACACACACACACACACACACACAATGCCAAACAGCGCCGGAAACGGAAATACGCGTCACAGTTAATTGCAATTTGAGCGTTCGCAGCACTTAATCAACTCCAATCTAAGCACCACAGTCCGCAACAACCTTTTTTCCCATTCAATCCGACACCCAGCACACACACACACCCAGCACACACACACGCACACACTCACACACACACACATGCACAAAAAGGCGCACATGCTAACATTGAAATTAAAAAAAAGAAAAACAATTATAATATGTAATAATATTGTTTATTAGGTATTGTTTAGTATAATTATTGTTATCTAATTGCACGTATAACAATTTATTTTGATTTTGCTTTTTTTTATTTTATGATTTTATCTTTTATTTTATGTTCTATTTATGTTCGTATTTGAAAATTAAATTTTATTATTTTGTTAATTTGTAACTTAAAAATTATTATTTTTAGTTGAAAAAAAAAATCACCTAAATTATAAATAAACAAAAGAATCTACTATAAAAAATGTATTTTTTTATGTTACACTTTTTATTTTCTTTGACATCTTTCGGAAACACGAAAAACAAATTCCAGCAAAAAATTCAAAAATTCAAAAATGATTCAAAATTTATTTCGTAGTCTTTTGAGTTTTGAAATGCACCACTTTTGTCTTTTAGATATTATCGTACAAGTATGCTTATGATTTCTTATAGCAATTATTGTAAGTGCACCAAAAACAAAAAAGCAAAACAAAAAAAAGCAGTCTCTAATTAACAAAGCCAGCTTTGAAGTGCAGCGACACAAATCGAACTGCGACGCTTTCAGCCAGGGCCAATCCCATGGCCCAATCCAAACCAACAACTGTAACGACATGGCCCACACATGACTCTCACCACAGCTTCACATAAGAGTGGGCACAAGATTTGACGAGCTCGAGGCACTCGAGAAGAGTTGCCGAAGGCGACAGTATTAGTCCCAAATAGATGTCGAAATACAGCAAGACAAATATTACAGGGTATGACAAGTGGTATGGCATCTGCCTGGAGCACACGGCCCAGCGACTAGAAAGTAGTCTAAAATGTTTCCTACATTTCAAGAAAAAGCTACTTTTTATCGAAGCCTCTGCTAAGGAATAGTTGCTCAGATATTAAGTATACGTAATTGAGAATGGGTTAACAGGGCGTAATGTTTTTGTGAAAGTGTATGTAACAGACAGAAAGAGGCGTGTCCGACTCCAGAAAGTTTACATCATTGAGCCCTGTCTGTCTGAGCCCTCTCTGTCTGAGCCCTGTCTGTCTGAGCCTGTCCGTCCGTCCGTCCGTCCGTCCGCCTGCCCCTTTGTATGAACACGTCGATCTCAGCAACTACAAAAGCTAGACAATTGAAATTTTACTTGTAGGCTCTTCTATAGCACATGCATATCGAGTTTGTTTTCGATTATCGATAACTCTTTCCGTTTGCTTGTTATCGATAACACGTTTTAGTTTTCCGAGCATATTTTCTACATTTTAAGTGCTAAAGGTATCAAACTTACCATAAATATGTTTAGCTAAGGGAGACACATTTTGTATGATTCGGATTTTGAATACCTCTCCTCCCTCCACCGTTTTTGGAGTGAAACTCATTTTGAAGACAGAAAGTTGCACTTCACAACATATATGCAGTTAAGTGTAATTAACATATTTCAAATTTCCACAATTGCGTTAAAATCGTATGATTTACAAAAAAAGTTATAGCAGTTAACGTTTTCATACTCGTTCTTAAGATATTCTTAATTTCCTGTAATCAAACAATACTTTACAATAGATTCTTTTAACTGTGCTGCATACAAAAATAATCATAGTTATAATAGTATTTACTTACTTACTGCTAAATTTATTTGCGGCGCCACAAAGTCTATTTGTTAGCTTTGCAAAGACTGTGCGCTAGTTGTTTGCTTCCTGATTGCCAATATAGCTCTCCACATGGCATTCTATTATCCCCGTGGCAAGCAGCATGTGCAGCCTTAAGTACCTCGCTGGCAAAGAAATATGAACATTTGCTACAAGCAAATGTGTTGAGCCCCAACTCCCAAACTCCGTGGTGGAGCAGCAGGTGCTGCAGCAGCAATCAATACCAAAGCCCCATATGGCAATGTGTCTGTCTGTCTATAAACTCAATGAACAGATACATTTGCATATGAAAGAGAGAGTGAGAGAGAGGGAGAAACAGGGTAAGCAGAGAGCGAGAGGGAGAGGGAGAGAGAGACATTCAATGATATGCGCGACTAATGCTGTGCAAAATATGTTCGCAGTTTTCGTTTTACATTTTGTATACCCTGCAGCCATTAACATGTTTTAAAGGGTATAACAAAATATTTAATGCGAATAAGCTTAAATTTTATTAAAAACTAAATTGCTTTCTATACAAAATATGAACATTATCTAAATCAAAATCTTCGTCAAAAGTGAACATAAAATATGTTTAAAGGATAAAGATTTTAGTGGCCTAGTAAAGAGTATCTCCAAGTCGAGCTTTCATATAAGGTTCGCTTTTTTTCGGCTTTTGTATTTTTGCATATCGAAAAGCAAAGAAAAACGAAATGGAACAACTTTTTTTTGCATGGGATAGAGAGATAGAGCCTAGAGTGGCGCATGAGACAAAAAGCGAGCAGTAGGCCAGAGCATCGGGTAGCTGGAGGATTGGGACTGACTTAGTACAGAAATGCACGGAAAGACATTTCACAATGACAACGGGCAAGCAAACAAATACACAAATAAACGAATAAACGAATAAGCGAACAAACGAACGACACTAAGTTGAGATAATTTTTACAATTTGACAATTTATGCACGATTGGCGACTGGTAGCCAAATGGCCGAGTGGCCAAATGACCAAGTGACCGATTGACCATTGCCAGCCACAATGGCCAGGCCATTGTGTAATTAATTTTGCAAGCCCAAAGTTCTCTGCAAAAGTTACGCAGCGCCTGCTTCCTGGATGAGGACTGCCTGTGGTTAGCCGGCTGCGTCTGTGCCTCTGGCTGTGTCTGTGGCAACAATTGGCAAACGTGGCACTAGATTAATGGCCAATTGGTGCAGCACAAAGTGACGCAAACCAGCGACCACAATTGTGCAGCAATTGACAGCCACCCACAATAAAATATGTGGACGGACAGCTTGTGACGGTCGGTTAATGTGGCCAATCATTAAGCGGGGCATTCTAAACCGTAATGCCAACGCCCTGAGGCAATAACAATTGCAGCTGAAGCTGAAGCTGGACCTGGAGCTGGAGTTGGACACTTGCCCAACCAAACACTTGACCGGAATGTTGACGCCGTGATTGACGAAGCGCTTAACCTTCAGCGTGTTGGCGGTTGACACCCACATATGGAATTTTAACCAGTTGGCTGCATATAAAACACCTCTAACACTAATCTCAAGTGCACCCGCCCAAGCCTAACAGTATTCATGTTGCTATATAGTTAGTTGTAAACGCACTCGTAATTATGCCAAGTCCAAGTGGCCGCCAAATCAATTGACAATCTATTTTCTGTTTGCACTTCTTTTTCTTTTTCATTTTTTATTTTTCTACTCAATTCACAGCGGTGGCAGCAGTGGCCGCGGCAGCCGGCGGCGTGGATCCAACATATTTCAGCACCACATTTCAAACGCCCGACACATCGTATGCAACGTACAACTATTATAGCAGTCCATATAATACGCGATACACATACTTCTGAGGCGACAGGGGCTCCCAGCCAAGAGTCGATAGTCGAGTCATGTGTAAGTAGTCAAGTAATGAGGCGCCTAGGCAAAGTATCTAAAACCGTTGTAAATAAATGTATAAAATATGCAATTTGTGTTTAACTTGTGCGTTGTGTGCAGCAATCCATATATTGCCGCTTTTGGCAATGTGCTGCAAATTGCTTGCCGTTTCAGTTTCAGTTTCAGTTTCAGTTGCATTTGCAGTTGCAGTTGTTAATGCATTCACTAAACGAAAGACTCAGGAAACGAACTTGAAAGCGTGCAAGCGTTCAACTAACAAATCAGCAGTCGTTATCACATCTCTGATATTTATTGCTGCCTCTGTTATTGTTGGTTGCATAATTACCTCTATGCTACACACATACACATATATATTGAGATATATATGTATATATGGATGTAAGCGATGCTTATCGAGTTCAAACAGTAGCTAAAATCGCACCGAAGGCTGCCATTTAAGTGTGAACTGAATACGCGTCATCGTCGTCGCGATCGTCGTCGTCGTCGTCGTCGTCATTGGGCTTGGAATGTTTATTTGCTTGTTACGTGTTACTCTTTGATTCTGATTCAGTCTGCAAGAAATCTGTGCAAGCCTTTGCATTTCATGCCGCACAATTGCATGTTGCCATGCTTGTTGCTGTTGTTGCTGTTGTTGCCGCTTGCCATTGTATGTTAAATTACATAGACGCCTAGTATAGGCCAAGCCGGTGCCCGCGGTGTTAATTTCCATTGACACTGGGACACACGGCGGCAGCGGCAACTATAGCTCCAATTTTTGTATTATTTTTTTTATTTTGAGTGTCTGTGTCTGTTGCAGTTGTCAGAAGTTGCAGAGCAGACCCGAAATATGACAAAGGCTGCAGTTCTCGAGCGATTGCCCAACAATGCAAAACACTAACAACACCCCAAGCAGATCATTAACGGTGGCAGCGGTGGCATGATTCACGGCACCAACCGCACCACCGAAAAGCCCAAAATTCGAATGGCCGAATGGTCAATCGGTGGATGGACCCGCGCACATGTCCGGGCGGGCGCCAGGGCCTGTCATAATTTGTATTAAGTGCAACCATTACGACAAAGGCCAATTGCAATCGAGCTCTGCCAATTGGCAGCCATCGCGCCGTTGATAACCTTGTTGACCACAAGAATTCAATGAAATGACAATTCGCTGAGTGCAAGCAGAATTTATGTCTTGTCGCCAATGGCGTTAAATGTAACCATAAGCGTGTCCCACGTTTCTATATGCTATATATACTATATATAAATGACAGCGAAAAACAATAATGCTCGAAATGAAGTCTGAGCCTTAGAGCAAACAATCAAATAAAGCATGCACCTACTCGAGCACAGTTTCTGTTCGGCTAGAGTACGTGAATATTCCTGTTTTTAATTAGCTATGCTCCATGACTCACAATTTGTCAGCACACACCTTTCTGAGTGGTAAGTCTAGCAAATCCTGTACATTAATCACATACACCAAAAGTGACCTGACCTTCGCTACATTTGCATTAATTGATTTGTATTTTAATTCCGGTTTCGGTCTCCGATTGGCACATACCAATAAGTTTAAAGACCCTTTCGAAATAAGCCCGGTAATTCTACATATCATTAACATAATTTGCATTGTCCGACTATTTTTATTGTTCTCTAAATGCTGATTGCCTTTCTAAAGACTTAAATCTTGCGAGTGGTGAATACCGGTTTGTTTGTTCTAACAGAATCAAAAGCAAAAAATTAAAACAATCAAAAAACCGTTTTTATGACACTCTGCCGTTTTTCAACACTTAGCACAAAAGTCTGGCAGTCATTATTATTTTTTGTTCAAAACCCAGTTGGCAGCTCCGACAAGTGTCTATCGGCCTGCCTCCACGCCGCCACCGATGGGCGAAGATTCTAGACCGAAGCGACAAAAGCTTATTTCTAAATATTAAACAGAAAGATGGAACAATGTTATAACAGAGGTTGTGGGCAGCTATTTGATCCGGCCACTAATTCAGATGGTACATATATCAAAATATAAAATGGGAAATACATTTATATTTACAACACGCACTTTTCTTTAGAATCTTGCCGGCATCATCCCGGAGCGCCATTTTTCCATGATGCCTACAAAGGCTGGTCATGTTGTAGTAAAAAGTCGGTGGATTTCACAGAATTTCTTAATATTAAAGGCTGCACCTTGTCGAAGCACTCGAACATTAAGCCGCCCGAACCAGAAAAACCGGTCAACGATAAAAAAGATGAAGAGCCGGTGGAAGTCAAAGTGCGCGAACCCATTAGGGAATCTCTGCCGAGGCCGGCAATAGATACGCCATTAACTGTGTTACAGCCAATAGTGGCGCCTGCGCTGAAGGACACCATTGATGCCTTAAAAGTCAGCACTGCTGCTGCGCCGGCTTCAACTGCAGGAAGCGATGGGTAGCCAAGATCCCCTATTCGTATATGTATTTGTAATTTTACACATATATTCTAATATATATTTTAGGGCTATTGCTGTGGGAACAAGCTGTAAAAACAATGGCTGCACTTACTCTTACACAAACACAAGCGGAGATTATGGCGAGTGCACCCATCATCCTGGAGTTCCCATCTTCCATGAGGGAATGAAGTTTTGGTCATGTTGTCAAAAACGAACTTCGGATTTTGCCCAGTTTATGGCACAAAAGGGTTGTGTTTACGGACAACATAAATTTGTTAAAGACGTAAGTAACTCGAATATGATTAAATTGAATTTGCGATAATTGAATTCATGGATTGCAGGATGAAGACAAAAAGGTCGTTCAATGCCGATATGATTGGCATCAGACGGCCAAGAATGTTGTTGTCGCCATCTATGCCAAAAAATATCATTACTCTGAAAGCCTTGTTGAACTTAGTCCAATTCGTCTGCATGTAATGCTAGTCTTCCCAGAGCAAGAGAATGCGAAGTTTGACTTGGACCTGGAACTGCGTGGTGTAAGAATGCACATCTTTAAATATTCAATCTTATATATAATGTCTTACTTGTATGCTTAGATTGTCAATGTACAAACGGCTTCCGTGCAGATGTTTGGTACTAAGGTGGAGATAACGTTGCCTAAATTGGAACCAGGTTCATGGTCTAAACTTAATTTTCCACGAGATGTGCTCCCAGCAGCAAAGAAGAACACTGCCCCGAGCAAATCAGATGCAGCTCAAAACGATGACAGTGATGAAGAGTTCTTTGACTTGGACGACATACAACCAGTTCATAGCTATGGAGTCAAACTATCCGAAATGGGTTCACAAAATCCCAACAACTTGGATTGATAACACGCCAGCATTTATTTTATAAACTAAAGCCACTGTTGTGTTAAGCTGTTTTGTTTACAATACACAAGTATGCCTTATTTGAGTTTTATTTTAATATCGCAGAATGGCCTAATCATCGTCGTCGTCTGCTCCGGGCACCCAATCCTCATCGTCATCATCATCCAAATCCAGTTCGCCAAGATCTTGGAATAGTGCTTCATCAATTTTTACATTCTCAATATTTTCACCTGCCTCCAACAGGAATTTGATGTCCGATTCGTTCAATGTGTTATCGCACATGAATAATTCTCGGCCCGTCAGCTTCTTGGTATCATTGTTTTTCTCCCGCTTGGCAGCAATGCCCGTGCTTTCTTCGAAGTCCGACTTCCATTTCATAAATGTCTCGACAGTCACACGTGTGCCTTCAAATTTCTTTCTTTCTGCTTCTTCAACTTCTTGAACCTTGCGCGCGCGCTCATCCTCCTGGTTCTTCTTATGCTCATCCCACTGTACATTAAGCCATTCCTGACCGCTGCTTACCAACGAAAATATCATCTCCATGCCAATGTTCTCCTGAATTGTTTGGTGTAAATGCTCAAGCAGTCGGGTTTCGAAGTTGTCTTCAAAATTTTCGGCTTCCTCAATTTCCACAAGCGGTGCTTCATCTGGATATAATTCTGTGTACGTAAACAAAAGCTTGCAAGCTAAGCCTTTTCCACTGTCATCGGCTGCATCAGCATTGTATTCCTCCGTAGCAATGGGAATTTGGAATTTGTAAAAAGGAGCTGTTTCTAGCACTGCAAATCCACGATAACAATACATTGTTTTTCAAGAATACAAGGCGAGTTACCTTCCATTTCTCCACAGTATATGGAATCCAGCGCTTCAATCTCGTTGGCCTGATCTTCCTTGTAGTTCCGGCTCATTATGATTATTTATTTTATTAACAACAAAATATTATAAATGTCAAAGATGCCGTGTTTGTCTCCGGTGTAGCTTTAAGGTTATTTGTTAGGGTAGTCAAGGCACGTTCAGACGGTATGATGCCACATATCAGCAGCTTAGTACGATGCCACATACCAGAAATTGGTGGTTGAAACCCTCAATACGTCTAATGAACTAACTAAAAAAATGAATTCCCTTTTAATAAAAGAAAAGCAACTTAACAGAAAGTGTTAAGCAAGGCAACATGTATGTCATTCAGCTGATACGTGACATGCGCACTCAATAGTGATGCCATACTTTTAGACTTAGCGCTGCCATATTACGTTACTAGCCGCTCTGAATGTTTTAAATCCAAATAAGAAACATTGTTTTAAAAGTATTTAATAACATCTACACTATGCACTTAATTAAAAAAAATATTTTTTTTCGCCAATCGTCCAGCAATTAATTTTAGAAATTAACCTTAAACTAGTGCTCGGGTGTTTCCAATCTAAAATAAGTTAATAAACAAGCAAATTGTATGAGTATGACTTAAATGAAAAAAAATATTAATAAACATACTTATGGACTGTAATAAGATGGTTGGCATCGACTTTCGTATCTTGAGGGGTTAAAAAACAATACTGCCTGTTTGTAAAATCCATTCCTTCTTGTATAAGCAATTTGGTAATAAAAGTTCTATTCACTTCATCCTTGAAATAAAAAATAAGTTTAAGTTAAAACAAAGTGTGAATTTAACATGCAATTGCACTTACAGTGAAAACATCGTATTCGTCTAAGAAATAAAATGGATGATCGGAAGTACTCCAAAGGCCTTTCAGTAAGGACACTGTGGTAAAAGATCTTTCGCCACCGGATAAACTTCTCGTATTAGATGTCTTATTACCGCTTGGTGGGTAAACGCTGATCTGCAAGGTTTTATCATTATGATTGGGTTCTAGACTGCCTTCAAATTGCCGACAGACTAGTGCTTGCTGAATGATGAGAAAATAATAAAATAAATACATTTGTTTCACAATTCTTGTTTTGAATAGGATCTACCTTAAACTGAAACTGAACCATGGTAAAGAAATGATATCGGGATCGTTGGAATCGCTGGGCTCGACTATGATATTCTATGCGTAATTTCTCCACAACACACAAAATATTCTCCAAATTTTCGGTTTCTGTTTTCAGATTTTCAAGCAATGTGGACAGCTTGTTCTCTATTTCCTCACTGTTTAATTTCATCGATTCATAGTGTTTTATCTTGGCTTTATAACGACTTATTTTGTCACGAATTTTTTCTTCAGACTTATTTGTTTCAATATAGTCACCGACTGTCTGCGCTTCCTGGCGAACCTTTTCTAAATCGTCTTCAAGACATTTTTTATCTTTCTGCATTGTTTTAAGAAGTTCGTTTGTTTGCATAAAACGTCGTTGATTTTCTTCATAATGACGATCCAAATCACGAAGCCTACTTTGCAATTCAATAGATGCCGCCTCAATTTCGCCAACTTTCTTATTTATTCCGTCGAGAGTAGTTTGTTCTCTTTTAGCTTCTTCGGCAGCATGAGTATTCCGCTCAGTAATATCCTGTAGTTGAATTTCCAAGTTTTTTCGCTCCTCTTTAAATTTCTCAATCTTCTCACCGCTAGTCGTTAAATGTGTTTCCTAAATTGATTGACAAAGAAAATGTTTTCGATCTATCCAAAAGCAAATTTCATAATAACCTACCAGTACATCAAGAGCAGGTATTTCCGGATACTCAAAATTCTCTATATCCATAATCCTCTGCATTGCCTTTGTATTTGCAGTGTGATAAGAATTAATCATTGTACTTTTCGAGCTTATTTCCTGCGCATCACTGTCCAGCTTATGCTTGGCATTTGCATACTGTGGTTGTAAAGTTGCTTCACGCTCCCTTAGACTGTCCTGCTCTGCCTTCAGCTGCCGAATTCGATCATCAACATTAACCTGGATGAAACGCGCTGGAGCGATTTTAATAGAGTACATGGCATAGTTGGGGGATGGGCAATATTCAAGCCCTAACTCGGGCACTAATATTCGAGACAAATAAGGTGGAACATTTTCGGAATTCGACGTCAGAGATTCGGCTGTCTCTTTGGAGTCTGTCACTAACACTGTCTCAATGCGTATTGTATCAATCAGATAGTTCATAACGACAGGATCATCACATCTACCAATAAATGCAAACATTCAATTACAGGATATTTGATTGCAATTTGATAAACAGCTCACCTAATTTCATCCATTAAAACAGTCGTATTTGAAGACCTCGATTGCACTTTGTACTTGGAGACGTTGTAAACTCGATTTGTAAACGCACTGGTAACAATAGTTGGTATAGCATTGCCCGCATATGATTTTTGCAGCAGGTTCCTCAAAGATATTCGCTCCTTGTCTGTGTTAACTATATACGAGCGCAGACAATGAGATAATTGATTTTCTATCAGATCGCGATACTTGGGATTAGGCACAGTTATGTACATGCCAATCGGTCCTCTTGGCATTAAGTGTGCATTACTGCCACTATATTGGAGACGCAATGCATTGGCCACTTGCACCGCATGCTCACCATACACTGACATTTTGTTTGATTTGTTGCGTAACAACGATTCCATTTCCCATTGCAGGCTTTCTAAAATAAAGTCATATTAATTAATTTGGTTTAGTTCACTTAAAAGGTTTATTACTTACGCTCAGTTTTTCGCAGTTTGCTTAATTCATTCTTCGTGAACTCCAAATGTTCCTTCGCGGCTGGAAAACGGTTCTTTATGTCGTTCTGTTCATCTCTAAGTTTAGAAATCAGCTCATTACTCTGAGCCACCTTTTCTTTTAGAGTAGCCAGAGTAGCTGCATTTTGTTCCTTAAGTCTTTTCACATCCGAATAGTTAGAATGGTAGTTATTCATATGCTTTTGACAGCCCTCGTAGTTGGTTTGCTCCTCCTTCAACCGTTTCTCCACATTCTTAATGCTTGCTTTAATGGAACTACTTTTATAAAGACAATCTTGAATGGTTCGTTTAGCCGCCCTTAAGCGTGTGTCCTGCATTTTGTGAGTTTCCATGATTCGCCGTTTGGTTTCCTCAACATTCCTTAAACAATGAGAATATTTAGTATTATATAAGATTTAGAATATCCCAACACTTACTTAAGCTCTTGTGCGAGCGATTCCTGTGTGCTGTTCTTTTGAGTTGTTTTTTGAGACAGGTCAGCGTTTTTTTTCTCAATTATTTTGAGTGTTTGCTCCATTTTAGTGAGATCATCTTGAATATTGGTCACTTTTAACCAAGCCAGCATGGTTTTAGCCTCGTTTAATTGAATCTATGTTGTACAAACTAATACTATTATATACGTTTATATGTAGTTAACAATATTGCCTTACCTTAATTGCCTCTTTATTTTTTATTATTGCCAACTTTTCCTCTTCATTTTGGCAGTGTTCCTTAAGTTTTGCTTTTTTCTGAATTAAAGTACAATTTATTTACAGCTCTTGAGTTTAATATGACCAATTTACCAGTTTAAGGAGCTCCAGATCATAATTTATGTGCACGCGTTGTTCGTGACACTGGGTTAAGCTGGCCGCACATAAATCCAGCTGCGTTGCCTTCATGAGCAATTTATAGTTTGACGTGGGTTCCAGGCTGTTATTTCAAATGTTTGATTTAATTTAAAAATGAAATTTTGATCATTTGAGAACTTACTCTTTAAGAAATTCGCGAGATGCTTCCTGATTGAGCACGAAGATTGGATTCTCGACACTTATGCCAAAGTAGAGAAGCAGACGGCGTATTTCGTCTAATTTCCTGGACACTATTCTGTTATGCGCGTCTTTAATATCATACGTCGAAGTCGATTGTCGTATATGACGAACCACCGTAATGTGTGGACCGTAAACGTCAAACTTAAATGGCCGGAGTCCCGTATTGCATAGAGTTAGTTCAATGGATGCAGTTGTCTCTCCGTTTTTAATGAGCTCTAAAAGAAGAAAATTGCTACTTTTAAAATTTATACCATGCGGATTTCAAATCGCTCTTTTACTCTGTATGCTGCTGGCTCGACTTGTGTTACGTGCACTCCCGGCAAGCCCTAACGCTAGAGCAGTGATCACCGCGCTTTTGCCACTGCCATTGCTGCCAACCAGAAAATTAATGTGCGGCCCGAACTCAATGTATAAATTGGAATGGCACATAAAATTTCTTAGACGTATGGAAATGATTTTTCCACAGCGTAAAAACGAGTTCTGTGCAGGCAATCCGTACTATAATCCAAATAGAGTGTTATTTATAGAAATGGCAATCAAATAGAAAAATTAAATATACCGAGGGATTTTCACAATATGACTTCGTATTATCTGATGGGCGCTTCCGAGCTGCCCGAGATGTGGACGCAGCTACAACCATTCCATCATCCTCGTTTGTGTCTGTGCTCCGCTTGGACTTTTTTGACTTTGGCGGCGAAGTTGAAGTTTCGCTCTCTGAGCACGAATCTGACAGTTGTTTCTTTCGGAGCCTACTGCGACCCATCTTTGGTTTGTCTACAGATAAACAAATTATATGCAATGCTCAGCTTAGATTAGCTTCATTACAACGAAATGCGCGCGCAATTTTGTTTACATTATTTTTATATTTGTCGACCTATTTGGCAACAATTGTTTATATATTGCCATAATATAATGCTTTCGCTTACTAAATACAAAATATTGTGGCTATAATTTATGCACATTAATTGCGTTATTATTTTTATTGTTATACGCACTTTACTGAAGACCACTACAAACAGTGCCAAAATACTGCATAGCAAGTGTGACCAAATTTTGGTAAGATGATAATACTGAGAAAATACACGATTCAACGCTTCATCAAGCGCAAAATGTTTACCGGTTTTCTTTCAATTGCTGTGAATATTATTAAATAAAGAAAACAGTTTTTTAAACATAAAGAATAATATATTGTTTATATTTAATAAATGTACTTTACATTAGTACAATGTAAGATTGATAAAAAGAAATGTTCACTCATTTTTTTTATAGGGAAATTCGCCGCCTATAGTATTTTGTTGTTTCAGCTTATTTTGTATATCGCGCCATGTAGAAGATTTCTGTGCTAAAATCTTCATATTTCCAATTATATACAGACCATAGCGAGCACGGGACATGGCCACACAAATTCGATTCTCTTCTGAGAGGAATCCTATATTTCCATGAGAATTACTGCGTACCAACGAAAGCACAACTATATCTGCTTCCAGGCCTTGGAAACTATCCACAGTGGTAACGGAAACATCTTTTAAATTCATTTTCTTTGATAACTGCAAAGTGATAGAGATTATGTATTACCCGCTTCAACGTTAATCTATTTTGGCTTACTTTTTTTTTGATTGATTCAACCTGCATGCTGTAGGGTGTGAGGACGACAACTTCCTTGCTAGTGTAGCCGCTCACTTTTACTAAATGATTTACAATCTCAGACACTTTTAATGTCTCCCATTCATTACAGAGAAACCCATTATGAATTTGTCTCTCAAGCTCCTGATGCTGAAGAAAGTATAGATTCGACGTCATATTGCGAACAGAGGGGAAGCTATACACCGACTCATGGCTTAACAATTTTTGATATATAAGAGGACAGAGCAATTCCGCAAAGGTATTACGCATACGATATTGAATATTCAATACGTTCACCTTAAAATTTGAGCGTATCAAACGCTCAAATAAGGACTGGGAGGTAGATGAATACTTTAACCCCTTTATATAGCTTATATATGGCTTAAGTTGCATGTGATCACCAATCATGATTACGTGTTCAGTGTATGGTGTCAGGCAGGGCAATATGTGAGCCTCTAGAATTTCCGCAGCTTCTTCGAATATAACTGAAATAGCATAAACATGACATTTCTTCCATTGTGAAGGTTTGAATTTCCTTACCAATGCGACTTTTAAGAAAGCGAAAAACAAAATTCATGCGTGCTGCACAGGTTGTAGTCATGGCCACCACGTTCTTCTTGACAATCAAATAATGCTGGAATATCATCCGTATGCAGTTGAGTTTCTCCTGCGCATTCCATACGAAGCGTTGCGTCTCCAATATGTCCGCATAAGCCTTATCGGTATCATTAAAGTTGGTATACAGTGTCTGCAGGCGCTTGAAATGCTCTTTGATTTCCAAATTTACCATCCAGTATAGACGCTTTAATCTGGGATTTATTAAATGCATGTTGGTATCGGCACGGGCATTAAACTTCGCAATTTCTGGGAGCCTCGATTGGCAGCCAAAGCGTACAATACTGCTGGTAAAGGAGCTGAGCTTGAGCAAGAACTTATCTAACGAATCATTGGTGTATGTAATTACAACAATGGGAGCACAGAATTTAGCATGCTCCAAAATCGTTTTTATCAGCTGCAATGATAGATGTGTCTTGCCCGTTCCGGGCGGACCTTGGATTAAATTGAAATTCGTATTTAAAACGTTTTGAAAGGCATCATGCTGTGAAAGATTGAGCGGCATTTTGCGCAATTTGTTTACAAACTTTTGACTTTCGTAGACATTCGGTGGTTGCATTTGATTCAAATATGCTGGTGTTTTAGTCCTGGTTAGACCGTGCACTATATAATCTGACATGGGGAAGTTTATAACATTGCTGTTAGTCAAGTATCTATATGCCTTCTGGTAAGGCTCGAAGTAAACAGGTGTTTCAAACATTATCAAAGGTTTGCCATAAATGTTCCCAATGTTGAACTGGTTAACAATAGTGATAGCAATCTGAAACATACCGACTACATAAATATACGTTTTCTAGATGAATTTCAGGGTCACTTACATAGCCTCGATGGATCTGTTTAACATCAGTGCTGGCCACCGTGGCCAGTACAAGATTATCGAAATCGTAGCTTGTACTAAAACATAATAGTGCACCGTTCTTCACCCTTAACAAAGATTCCTTTTCAGATTTTTCCAATTTAATGTTCTGATCGGCTGCTGTTTTGCGCTTCGCGGCAAATATATCAACAAATAGCAGCTTGCTGCTATGGGCATTCGGGAAGTGCATATTAAGCTTGATTTGTACATCTTCAAATGCGATTTGATCTGGCAATACGTTTAATAGATTTCGCCTACGATTAAGCATGCGAACCAGCTCCCGCAGTGGCAACAAAAACTGCTGCCGGAGAAACAAACGGTGGCTGTTTATGTACTGGGTTGTGCCTATGTAGCTGATTGTTAGTTTCGGTGTATGGAGATAAGCGTCCTCCTCCTGTTTGAGCCACATCTCCAGTTCGTCCAGGCTGGGATATATCTTAAAGAAATGTACATTAAACAGGGTTTACGTTGAAAGCAAGTGTTACCTCAGCAGGATTCGGCTCGGTCAGTGTGTCCAGATCAACACTAAACAAACCATGCAGCTGCTTTAGAAACTCTTTGCAAATGGGACGCTCCTCTATAATTAGGTTATTATTGTTCTTTAGGTTTGTCCACATGTTAAATAATTTTTGCATGCCGTTTTCATCCAAAACGCCAGCGCGTTGCGCCTGCAATAATAGCGTCTGCATATTGCTAATAATGCTATCGACACGATCCATATCCGTCCACATAGTGCGGAAACTTTTGGTGCACAGCTTTCGCACCAATTCATCATAGTGTTCAAGGAGTGGAGTGCAGGTCGCAAATTTGCTGAGTATATCATAGTGGAAGCCAGGCAGTTCCAGCTCACACAATGTTACTAAAATGCGTGTATAGATTAGTACGCGTTCCAGATTGTCGTTGGGACCAATTTGATCGACAAAAAAGTTTGGCTCAGTTTCCGTAGCCAAGTAGAGAAACATGCCCAATGGCTGCAGATTCAGGATCTCCTGAAGACCATCTGTTGGAATTTTAGATGGCACCGGGATTTTAGCCCGATGCCAATAGTTATAGCGCCTGTTATTTTGCACTGAATGTCCGTTGCTAGCATTTTTGCGCGTTAGGCTTCGTAATATTTTCTCCTTATCTGCCTGGAACCATTCCCAGCAGTCGTAATCTTCTCCAAAAAGCTCAACCATGATGATGCTTGTTTTCTAAAAAATATGTTATTCCCCTTTTTTCTAACCGAACCATTATAATAATGCGGCAATGAAAAAAAAAAATATATACATATATGCATTATCAGAAAAAAAAATTGTTTTGTTTGTTTGTTTTTACTTACTCTTCGTTATTAATGTGCACTAATATGCTTTTAGATGAAATATTAATATATTGCAGTACGCAATTCTTTAATACAAAATTTTATCAAAACTACAATTCCGCGCACACACCGAAGATCGTAGTAAAAAGAACAGTGTGACCAAACAAATGTCGCGAAAATTGCAGAATATTCATTTAACTTAAGTTATTGCGGTTTAATGAACGATATGTAAGCACACGAATAAATATGAAAAGTTTACTTAATTGATTTGATTTCTTAGATTGAGTGAAACTTCATAAACTGCTATTAAATGAAATGCATGTCTCCATTTTGACAACTTCGGTAGAAAAATAAAATTCAAAAGAAATAATCGCACTAATAAAATACTTAAAAAATACTTGTCTTCAGTAACTTCGCTGAAATATCGCACATCTCTATTATCTAGATGAAACGATAGCGTTTGACAACCCTGAAACTGCATTCGACAGCCGGTATTCCCATTAAATTGCAGAACGTTACTGCACGTAGGCCAGAAAAAATTGCCATGAGTGACTCAGAGAATGATTGGTTCGACAAGGATGAGGAAGAGCTATTGAAGGACCTGGAGCAACAGGTCAAGCAACAAGTGGAAAAGGAGACTCACGAGGAACGTATCGACTTTTGCAGCAGAACTGGTAAGCAAATGAATTAAAAAAAAAAACTTTACTTAAAAAAATAAAATACCCCATAGATAATTATCTCAAGCAACGTAGCCTGGAATCCACTGCTGATGCTAAAAGTCCCGGCCGCTTTACCACGGCCGAGTTTGCAAAGGCATTGAGCATGACGCCCTTGAAAATGTTTCTCTACTTCATGTCCGAGCAGCGTGATCTCTTTGAAAATCAGATTCTGGCCAATGATTCACAAAAACGTGTTATGCAGTATGTGCAAATATTGTCTATACTATGCCGATTGGAACTGGGCGGGTTTGATCAACCGCTCCTTATTGGGTTTGCCAAGCAAACTGTGCTGCTGGAGCACATGAAGAGGTTAGCGCTGAAAGTCTTTGGATCTCATTCCAATGAAAACATAGATGCCGACGCTGAGCTGATGTTGCGAAGCGTAAAGTGTTTGCTTATTCGCACACACAAGATGGGTTTACTGGAACCATCAGGATACGATCTAATCGAGCATTTCAAAACGCTGATTGCCGGATGTCAGCGGCCCCAATTATTAAAGCATCCGCTCTGTATCGAATTCGCCCAAGAACTACAACTTCTTCCCAGCGTTGTCCATGTGAAAAACGAAATATATCCGAAGCTCGATCAATTACTGCAAACTGATTCAATTGACACGGAAGCCAGTCAAACCCCGGCTGTCGGGTCAAGTGACGTAGCTGGCTACATAAATTCGCAGCGTCGGCTACTTTGTGAGGACTTTGCGCATCCTTTGCGTGAGTACGTGCAGCGTCTGCGCTCCCAGAATAATGTTGACGATTTAGTGACCCAACATTTGCTTTGGCCACACACACAGCTAATATTGAATCCAGAATTTGCTGATGCGGACCGGAATAACCTTATTTTCTTGGATTTTATGCCAACTCAACGTGAAGAAAACGCTAATATGCGGAAATTACGTTTGAGAGGAACGGAACTTGAATACGTGCGCAATATTAAAACGGGAGCCTTGTTGTGCTTCACCACCAGCTATGACTTTGACAATCTTATTTTGGCCACAGCGTCTTTCACTATACCCCAAATGTTAGGACAAGGCTATGTAAGGCTGCTTCATTCTTTACTCTTACTATGGATATTAATGTGTGCAATTTATTTTAGCTTAGCGTAGAGATTGCCAAACAATACAATATTGGCAATATCTATAATAAACCATTGATCATGTTTGAGACACCGGTATTCTTTGAGCCGTATTTACGTGTCCACAACTATTTAAGCACTTGCAGCACTGACAATTTTCCAATGCAACGGTATATTGTCGAAGGCCAAGTAAGTGTTGCACCACAAGTTTGAAAACAAAATAGTAACAATTGTCTATTTGCAGCTTGACGTACGGCCACCCGCCTACATCCCTCAAGATGTTCACTTGATGTACAACAAAAACACATTTACGGTAGATAAGCCGCCATTGGAAACAACTTTGAATGATTCGCAACGAAATGCTTTTGGAAATGCACTTAGCAAGGAATTCAGTTTAATTCAAGGCCCACCAGGCACAGGCAAGACACATTTATCCGTTGAGCTGGTCAACACGTTGATCCAGAACGCTAAGCGATTAAATTCAGGACCCATTATTGTCTTGACTTATACAAACGACTCGCTGGATAAGTTTTTGCTAAAGGCCTCCCGCCACACGGACAGTATTCTCCGCTTTGGGTGTCAGACACGACTGCCACAAATCGAGGAATATAATGTGCGCCGCAATCCAGACGATCTTGTGGTGCCGCCAAGCCTTAAGCGAGTGTGGTGGCTAATCAAGTGTGAGTATAAGGAACAATTTGAGCGATTGCAGGCTTTGCAGGCTGACTTTGATGGGAGTGAGCCGTCCTATATCGAAATACAAACCACGCTAGAGAAATTGGCTTTAGTTGCCGAAAAGATAAATACACTTCGCACAATATTTCAGTTTTATCAGGCTCGTGATAAGGCTTTGCTAGCCATGACAACCACATGTGGGGCCCGGCTCAACTTCTTATTTCGCCTGCTGCAAACCAAATGCTTCATCTTTGAGGAAGCCGCAGAGATAGCTGAACCTCATGTTCTGGCCTGCTTGACTCCTTACACGGAACATGTCATACTTATTGGTGATCATAAGCAGCTGCAACCCCATACCGGCAGTCATACGGTGGAAAGATTGCAAGTGTCGCTCTTCGAGCGTCTAATTGCAAACAACTTTCCGGCAAGTGTGCTCAATGTGCAGTATCGAATGCGCAGTTGCATCGCTGAGCTCCTGGTGCCCATCTTCTATGATAAACTAATCTCCGATGATTCGGTGAAAGCCTACGGTGACGTGCGAGGCATGGCAGCCAATCTGTACTTTGTGCATCACGTACATCCCGAAGAGCAGCTGGTTTGAATATTTTCTTGCAAGTCTACATACAGCCTTTTGATTTCCTTTTTATTTTTAATTTATAGATGGATATGTCCTTTATAAACAAGTACGAGGCTGAAGAGTTAGTGAAACTAGCTGAAAACCTAAAAAGGAAACCCAGCGACATTGTCATTCTTTCGCCCTACAATGCCCAAGTTGAATACATTAAAGGACTATTAAGGAAAAATAAAAAAATTAAGGATGTTTTCGTCACTAGTGTTGACAGCTACCAGGGTCTAGAAGCGAACATTGTGCTACTGTCCTTGGTGCGCAGCAATCCGGCTGGTCAGATTGGATTCCTGCGTCAGTCTAATCGTGTTTGTGTGGCCTTATCGCGTGCCCGTTGGGCCCTGTACATCATGGGCAACATGACAACGCTTCAGAGGGGAAATCCTGAACTTTGGGGAGCCATCAACAATAAGCTGCAAGCAGCACATGCTATTGGTTCGGTATTTCCAATGCCTATAGAGTAGATGAGCGATAACCCAGTAAGGGCTGTGAATCGCAAATACATTGTGAGAATCGCTATAAGCAGGATTTTATAAATAAAATATATTTGTTATCATAATTTTTATGTTTGCTTTTTAATCTAATTGCAGTTTCTTTTTTTTCTTTTCTGTTTGCCGCAAGACGAATGAAATTGATGAATTTGATTTTTGTCAAGATTTATACACTTAATAATCACTATATTGAACCTGGTGTTGCTGTCAAACCGATTTTCTTTTGTTATTTTCGTATCTTAATGCACTTTTTGTAGCTATTGCTACATTTTAATTGGTATTTTTTAAATTGTACGTATGCTGCTCTTTTGGTTTCTATCTTTGATTACACGATACTATACTGCATTAACAATATTTAGAATTTGTTGCTGCTCTCATATAGATTGTATATATAATAGATATTTATATAACTTTTCCTGTCAACTCTTGTCATATATGTATATTAGGTTCTTACTGATATTTCTTAGTTCAAAATTGCAGACTTTGTAACTGTATAAACTGTGTCTGGAGTGGCGACCACTTTTTATCAGATAGCTTATATCGATATCGTATGTATGTAAGGTATATGTATGTATATGCATAAATCTGAATGTACATTATGTTCGAGAAAGCAGCTCTACAACAACTATGTATTTCTTCAACATGTTAATCTGTATATATATATATTTATATACATATGTATATATAGATTTATCCATATTTATGTATATATAGTATATATGTGTGGCCCAGTTATTGTTTGTGAATTAAGGCAATTTTGAAAATTATCATCAATTGTATTTTTGACTCGGTTTTTTGTTAGTTGTTTTTTTTTTTTTGCTTAATCTTTACAAAATAGTTTTTTCTTTTGCATTTTTAACTTAAAAGTAGCTTATTTTGTTTTCTTGTGTGTATGTGTGTGTGTTTATGTGTGTATATATATGTGTGTGTTTGTATGTGTTTGAGTCAGCTTATGAAATATGCTACATGTATCGTAATGTTGTGTTTTACAAGAACGTAATTTAATTATGTGTATTTATATAGTTTATTCGATGCTAAAACTGAAACTAAAATTGATAAAATAGAACGAGAAACGCGGCGTGTAAGAGCAGCAAGTAAATTATGTGTGTGTAGACATCTCCGCTGCTCCGTGTGCGTGTCATAGAGCCTCCATAGCATA
The DNA here is from genome assembly GCA_037075185.1 of Drosophila pseudotalamancana. NCBI lineage: Eukaryota > Metazoa > Arthropoda > Insecta > Diptera > Drosophilidae > Drosophila > Drosophila pseudotalamancana. The sequence goes on along the minus strand of JBAMCK010000878.1, from coordinate 414,003 downwards.
ATCAAATTGAATGCGATAGAAGAATTTGGGGGGATGGTAATCCGTTATGGGGGGTCGCATCGTGCACGCACTTTACGAGCCTGCGCACAAAGTAGCGGATCCTCTACAACTTCGTCATTTTAGAACTCATAAGTGATTGAAATCAAGCCAGAATCAGAACTAAACTATAAACTGAATTATTAAAGAACGGCGCTCTCGATGTTGACGTTGGTCGTTTGGTGATTGATGGGAAAAAGAGGTATTTTTGTTTTTTTTTGTGTTTTTTTTTTTTTTTTTTTTTTGGGCTCATCAGATTGTTGGGGTATTTTGCGGTTTGCGTAATGATCCATGGGTAGCTGGGCGGAGGCTGATGTTGATGTTTTGATTGTTGTTGCTGTTGCCGCTGCTGCTGCGTCCCCGGTAGCTGAACTGCAACGTACCGCCGCTGCCAGAGGCTGTCCGAATTGGTTTTGTTGCCGTCACCATATTCGTCGGCCTACCGCGCCGTGTCTATTGCTACCGTCGATTGATCAGCCCATTAGGAGGCGCCTGCTGGCTGGCGGTGTGCATCAGCTCCAGTTCCACTAGAAGCGGAAAGTGATCGGAGGGTATATGCGGATGCGGACAACCAACCACCTTGTTCTCGCGCAGCCAGTCAGTTGAGACAGGTCCCAGCAGGCCCAATGGTACCATGCCTGTCTTTGTGTAGAAAATATAGTCGATGATGCCCTTAAAATCGAACGTATAGTTTGTGTGCGGCATTATGTCCTCGCTGTAGGCGGAGGCAAGCTTAAAGGAATGCGTAAACTCGTTGGTATCGTTAGAGAGTAACCGTTGCAGGCAAAGCTTGTAGCCCATGTCCTTGAAGTCTAAATGATCCATTGCAACACGCCCCTTTCCCAAAAATTCCACCACACCCGAATCGGGCAGTGAATTAAAGTCGCCGCAGAGCAGCAGCTGCACACTGTTCGAATCGTTCTTATGACCCGGCCGAAAGCTGTGGCTGGCCTCATCAATGATCGTCTTTAACTCATTGCTCAGCATCATGGTTTGTATGAGTTTGACGTCACAGAATTCGGGATCCCAATGTATGTGCGCGGTGCACACGAGCAGCGGCTGTGAGATCTGTGTCACCTCGGACATCGGCTCCCAGGCCGTTTCCTTCACTTTAAGCAGGGCGGCCAAGCCTATGTTATCCTTTGGCATTACACGGTTTAACATGTTGTCCGAACCCTCCGCATTGGCCATTGCCAGCTGATTGAATTCGATTAGATGTTCCTTGATCAGCGTAAATCTGCAAGCAAATGTAAATCCTGTTAGTTACCGATGCCCAGCGCAATTTAGACTCGACTTACTTTGATGTTCGGAAAAATATCGCACATCCGTCAACGTATTTGCGTTCCAGTTCGGACATTGTCTTGGCACGCGACTTTGGTGAGAAGATGCCCTCGTAACCATCATTCTTCAGTTCGGGCAGGAAAAAGTGATAAAACTGTTCCGTTTCGATCTCCTGCAGGCTTATTATGTCCGCCGCATAATGCCTTATCTCGTCGATAATCGACTTTTTCCGATACTCCCAGCACAGTGCCCATGATGGACAATAGCCGTACATTTGCCGTGTCGCATACTTATCGCAGAGCACATTGTAGCACATAACCGTAAATATGCCTGCAACATAGATTAAAAGAAAAACAAAAGGGTTACAGAAATGTGGAAAAAATAAAGTAATTTCCAAATTGTATTTGCTACCGATCTACAAACCGGTACAAAGTGTAAACTTAAAATTGGATTGGTTAACGAAATTAAATAATTCTGTATCAATGAAATAATTTTGTACCAGATGATTTATGTGTAATATTTACTAGTTTTCGACTTATATATATTTCGACTTATATTATATATATATATAATTAATTTAAAACTAAGACTATATACTTTAGAAATAAATGCAGTTGCATAATTCCTAAACTAATGTATTGGAAAAAACTATGTTAAACCCTATATCGTATGAATTGTTCCGTTACTTACAGGCTGGTCGCGATTTGTTGGGCTTGGCGAGGGGCAGCCATGGCCTCTGGGGCGGTGGATTGACGGTAACTGTAAAGAAATAAAAAATAAAAAAAAGAGAGCAAACGTTAGTAGCATATTCAATGAAATGGTTAGGAGGAAAAGTTAAAGAGGCGATTATGAAATTAGCGCCCGTACACCCGCACACAGACACACACACACACACGCGCACACCCCACTGACACACTGCGGTCTCGTCTTCGTTGCTGTTGTTGTTATTGTTGCTGCTGGTTGTGGTGATGATCGTGTTCGCGAACGGTGAAAGTGACATGCAAAAGCAATCAAATAGCTTCCGCCTTCGGTTTGCCAGCAAACGGCAGGCAGGCAGGTGGCGGCGTCGCTGCCATCGTGTGTCTCTTGTTGGTCGTTGCTGTTGTTGTATCTGTTTCCACTCTACCTGGGTTTCTCCAACTGGTGGCGACCTGCGCCTGGGAGCACAATGTCGTTTGTGGCTTTGGGTGCGGGTGTGGGCGGGCAACGACGCAGCGTGCCACCCCGCCGCCACTAATCCTGTTATTCGCCGTTTTTGTTGCCGTCAACTGCTGCCGCCGCCGCCGCCGCTGCTGCTGCTGCTGATGCTGATGCTCCTGCTGCTGCTGCTGCTGCTGCCGCTGAAGCTGCTGCAGCGCCTTACAACATTTTCTTTGGGGATGTCGCCGCTGTTTTCGTTATCGCTTCTTCTGCTTGCCGATTCTATTATCGCCTGCCTATTTGGCGCCGTTATGTTTGAGGATGTGTGCGTGTGTGTTAGCCTATGTATGTGTTAATTTGTATGGGGAACGTGTTGCTGCAGTTTGTTTGTGCTTTTGCTGTTGTTGCTGTTCTTTGTTGTTGTTGTTGTTCAGCAGCTGATCGCGCGCTCTTTGTGCTCAGTCGACTCTCACAAATGAGCAGTGCTGTTGTCGTTGTTGTTGTTGTTGTGTGTATTTCTTTTCGCTTTTGTTTTACTTCGTCTGTGTGTGTGTATGTGTATGTGTATATGTATGAGTGTGTGTAGGTGTGCGTGTGTGTATGTGTGTCTATGTGTGAGAGTTTGTATTTTGTTTTGTTTTGTTTTGATTTGGAAGACACTACGATTGTTTTTCGTATTTTGCTTTTCTGTTAATTTTGTGCAAACGGACGAAAGACGATGAAAAACTTTCACTATTTTTTTATTATTATTATTATTTTTTTTTTTTATTTGTTTTTGTGTTTTTTTTTTTTAATAAATTTTGTTATTTTTCATAATTTTGTTGTTACTTCTGTTGTTGGGCGACTGCGTTTGGCTGCGTTTTGTTTCAGCTCAGGTCTTATTGCATTGCATTTTAGTTGCGCAGCTTGTGGAGTATACTCTTCTTTTGTATTTTTTTTGTATAATTTTTTTTATTGTTTCACAAAGTGCAACAAATTATTTAATAACGAAAAAAAAATGTAACTATGTTTTGTGGGTGTGTAGAAATGTAAATAGAAGCTAGATAAAAAAAAAAAACAATTGACAAAAGATTGAGGCAACAAACGCAATGCCAACTATTTTTTTTTTCTCGATTTGTTAGCATGCAAAGAATGAAAAGAATTGAGCACCACCATACAATTACGAAACTTTTACCATCCAAAACGCCTACAGCACAGTCAATAATTTTCCCCGAATATACCTATGAGTAATTACCGACACAAAAACAAAAAAAAAAAGACACCAATTTTGTTGGTTTTTTTAAAGTTTTTTTTTTTTTGGTTTTTGTGAAAAAAAATTAGTTGAGGCAGCAAGCGTCTAACGGTAAGAGCTGCAAGAGGGGGGCGTTGGGTGCGAATTGGCAGTCCACACAGCAAAAAATAAGAAGTTGAGCACACAAATATGACTTGTCGTAAGTAAATGGGCTACAAAAGTGTCAAATATAAACCACAAGTGGCATTTACGAGCGTCCTAAAAAGAAAGAAACTTCAACTTAAAAACCATTCTTTTTTTTTAAATAGTGGTTTGTCTCTGTTTCGCATGTTTCACATCTTCTAAATTGTATTCTTTTACCGAGAACAGGAGTTATATAGATTTCTTTATCTGGGATCTACTAAACCAATTTAAACTAGGAATCCACTTAGCCCTGTTCGTCTGTCCGTTTGTATGAAAGCGTCGATCTCAGCACCTACAAAATCTAGAGACATGAAATTTTAAATGTAGGTTCTCCTATGGCACACGCTTATCGACTTTGTTTTCGATAGTCGATAACTCTATTCCTTTGCTTGTTGTTTTCTAAAGAGTAGTTATCGACTTTGTTTCCGATAATCGATAACTCTATTCGTTTACTTTTCCTTTGCTTGTTGTTTTCTGTAGACTCGTTTGTATTTGTTTAGTATGAATCACATATTTTTAATTATATTCTATAACAGGGAGGAATTACTTAGAATTTGTAGTCAATAAAGATATATATAATAACTTGACTACAAATTCAAAGTAATTCTGTTGGTTCGTTTGGCAATCGAAACCTTTACATATGTCTGATGACTCACATATTATAATTCACATTGTAGCTAATATAAAGCAAATAAGATCCATTGTATAGCCAAACTTTTTTTTTTACTTTCTTCGATGGAACTTATACATTTATATAAGAAATATCGGGTCCGATCATAAGGTATAACAAGACATTATTTTTATGATTGTCACAGCCCTTTCTACAACATTTTTCATGGTCGTTGCCTGTTGTTGCATTCCAAAACAAAAGAAAATATCAAAAAGAGAAACAAAAAGCACAAAAGTTCGAAAGGCAAAAACCCAAGTGAGCGTATCGAAAAAGAAAGTGAAATTCAAATTGAAATTTGGTGCGATTAACAACACCAACTCAACTGGGAGCCTGATCCGATGGCTTTGGTTGCTTGCTTCGGTTGCCCGTCCGGCGACCCTTCCTCCTAAGCCAGCTTGTCGGCTGGCTTAGTCAACATTTTGTATGCACACAACATGCGATGGAAGAGACGTGTATATATATGTATGTATGTATGTGGCCAATGAGGAGGAGGAGGAGGAGAATGCCTGTGCTCTGAATAGAAAACAAAAGTCAACTCGCCACTTGCCACACTTTGAGCTGCAATTAGATAACCCGTTTCATTTGCACCACTTTTTGTGGCAGCAACCAACCAACTGCAAATGACTGCCAATGTTCAATGGCGTTGGCCGCGAGTTGTCGCCGCACTTCGCGGCTGCTCCGTTGTAGTTGTCGTTGTAGCATCGACAACCCAATCTTGCATTGAAATCATAATAATGAAACTGAATTTAAGGTGCACTCCACGCACACACACACACACACACAGACAGACAGACAGACACACACACACACACACACATGCGTTGATGTGAGGCACACACAAACCAGTTGAACAGCATTTTTCATACATCGAGGCTGCAGTCTCCAATCTCGAGTGTTAAGTGGCCCACGGCTGCGACTACTGCAACGACTTGAGCAACAGACGAGGGTCGTTTATTCAGCAACAAGTTGAAATCAATTATGGTACATTACAGAGTTCCCAAAAATGTTGCAACTTATTTGCAGTTCAATTTAAGGCAATATATTTAAAGCAACTCATGCAGAATATTTTATACTCTGCCATAGGTGAACAATTCTTATCTCCAGATATTCTCATAAGCCGTTCAAATCTCAAAATCTTGTATTATTTTTATTATAATATAACATAACTCTATATATCAACTAAAACTAAATTAGTTTTTTGGAAGTTCTCTTTGTGATATACTATAATAGATTCTTTGCCAAATTTGTTTTTTAATATATAGTATATCAAGCTATATCAACTATTGATTCGAACTACAATTTTTGGAAGCAATCTTAAATTTTATAGATGTATACCTTGAGGCAACTATCAGTGGCGATATCTTTACATTTTAAGTATATTTAAAATTCTGTTTCCCATTGACAAAAATTTCATTTAAAAAATGGTCATTTAAAAAATTGGTCCGTGTAGAACCAGCAGCTGTTAAATATAATTGAGATATATGCCCAAAGTGAGATTTCGAAAACAAATCTCTGTCCAGAGTTAATTACTATAATCGTTAGCACAGTAGTTAACAATTGGGTACATTATGAAAGTATTATCGATTAGTTAATTAACTGAATTATTTAAGGGGCACCCCTCGTTGCGCTCGAGACTTTAGACTCTTTCCTCAGAGACTCCTTCGCCGCAGCTTGCGGATCGTGAGCGCCATATTCAAAAGTCTAACAATAAGCGGGCCGGCAAGCAAATTGTGCTGCGTCACATGGAAAATCAATTGAAATGTGCGCACCGTGATTATGCAGAGAGGAACGATGGATGGCCGGTTGGCCAGTTGGCCGATTGGTAGCTGGTTTGATGATGGCTGATGCATTGAGGATGCTGCCACGGCGGCTGCTGTGCAACACAAGCAGTCGGACGACGCATTGGAGTAGGCTTTCATTCGACAGCTTTGTAGGAGTAGTTGTTGCCGTTGCCATTGCCGTTGTTGTTGTTGTTGTTGTTGCTGTTGCGGTGGCTGCATCTGCGTCTGGAGCTCACGCGATGCTGCCACGCGGTTTGGTTACGTTTATTATTATTTTTTTTGTTTTCTGTCGCTGATCCACTTTCAGCTCTTTTGCGCGTACTTTCTCCCCCAATTGGAAAGCAAGAAACAGCGAGGCTGCCACTGGGACTGCGACTGGGACTGGGATTGGGACCTGGCATTGGAGGCAGCCAGCCTGCCGCTGTTGCAAGTAAACTGTTTATGCGAGGGCAACCCTTAAAGTCGCAAATTGGCATTTTAAGTTGTTTCCATATAAGAAGAAAGGAAAGCAAAACACCAAGAATTTAATGTATGCACGCTTAATGAGTTACATATAAACTCTCATATATAGTGCATGCTCTTAACCAGGTTGGTTGATTGGGTAGTTAGCTAAAGTTGTTTCTCCCATTACCGATCGACCCCTCAAGTCAAGAGGTTTGCATATTTTCAGTGGCTAGTGCTACCAATGACTCGCATTTTACGCCGTCTCTGAGCTGTTACTTCCTAAATCTTAGGGGAATTATTTAGTCTTATAATATAGATATAGCAAATTATGTGATTTGCAAAAAAAAAAATAAATAAATAAAAGAAGGTCGATTCAGAAGGAATGTAACTTACTATTCTTTATAAGGATAGTCAGACGGACTTCCACACTATATTACATGCAATTGGACGCATTATACCCCATTAGTTGCCAATAAAAATAGGTTCAGGGTATATAAACTATATTAAATATATACCATAAACTATACCATAAACTATATTAAACTCGGCAAATAAAAAGTTAACCCGTTTTCTATTTCTTTTTGAGAAACTTTTATTTGTACCCTCGTGTATGCATCTCAGGTACATGATTTATATTGCCCTAGCGGCTGCTCATTCAACTTTCTAAACATTTGCACTTCCTTTTACGCAACAACAACCTTGATAAGACCGAAGCCAGCAACACCAACAACAACAAACAAAAACGCACAGAAAATGAAAACGAAAACGGGCTATGCGCCACTTCCGCACCACAAAGCCAAAGCCAAAGCCAAAGCACAAAACACAATCAACATAATAATAATAATTTTATAATAATAATTTGTATACAGAGATACAAGAAAAAAGCAGTTAAGAAAAGTTTTAATAGCCGAGAATGATCAACGTGGAAATACTGCGTAGCATTATAAGACAAAAGCCCAACAGCACAAATAAATAGTTGATTAACTATTGATAAGATTATTATAAAAAGTTTGTCTATTTGCTGAAAAAATCCACTAAAAACTGAACAAAAACTAAATGATGATATAATTCAAGTGGATCTAAATTTAGTGAAACCCATTTTATTCACGCACAATAATAATAATAAAAACATTTGCGATTTCGTTGCATATTCATAAGAAACGGAAACGGAAACGAAAAGCAAAATGGAAATTTTATACGGAACAAGTAAATATTAATATAAGCCGATGATTTAATACCCTTTCACGCATATTTATTAAATAATGGAATATAAGCATATATTCTATTTATAATCTGATTAATTAGTTCTATATTTATTATTTATTGAATATTCGCTATCTGGCAGATCTTTTCAAAGTGTGTTACAGTATTTAAATACCCTCGGCAAGAGTAAGACGAAAAAAATAAACTGTTCGATGACGCAGCACAAAATCCAAAAATAAATTGTACACATATTTTGTAACCGGCAATAATAATATACTATATACATATGTGAATAAAGAGACAGTTAACATTCAAGGGAGATGTTGACCGACTCACATACATACATACATACATACATATATATGTATGTACATATATCAAAACGGGGGCCAAAGAGAGTTAAGGAAAGGTCTGTTCGGGTCTGTTCCAATTAATGAATCAGTTAACCAGCTGTTTTATTACTTATTGTTATTGTTATTGTTATTGTCACTGTCGACCACATTTTGGCACTAATATTATATGTGTGTTTCGCAGTTATAAATACCGGTTCGTAGCACATGTGCTCCAATAAATCATCATCATCAGCAGCAACAACAATAACAATAACAAGAGGAACTTGTCGCAGACGCGTTTAAAATGCATTACAAAGCATAAATTGTCATCAAAATTAAATTAAATAAAAGCACAAAACTGGCTTAAGCCAATTAAACGATTAGGTAACAGTTATAACAGCAGCAGAAGCAGAAGCAGAAGCAGCAGCTGAGGCAGTGGCAGAGGCAGAGGCAGAGACAGTGGCGGCAGCAACAAGTACGCCACAAAAAACGCTGTCATCAACAACAACAACAACAACAACGAGGTTCGCTATAAACCTACATAAAGAAACAAAATTTGTACAGCCACCGTTGTAAGCAAGAAAAAAAAAAAAACAAAAAAAAAAAAAAAAAGAAGACTGAAAAAACGTTAAAAATTAATTCATGTTGTGCTCATTTCGTGAGCAGCAACAACAACAACAACAATAACAGCAATAGCAAGAAATAAAGCACAAACAGCTGAAAGAGTCGAAATGTCTGATGCCAAAGTTTTAACACCATCTATAGGGAGAGGGAGAGGAGCAACAGAGCTCACTCTGTGGCCCCAAAGTGAGTGAGTGTGAGTGCAGCATCTTCTTTTTTTCTTTTTTTTTTCCTTTTTTATATATGGCACTTACATGGGGTTTACGTCAGGCAGAAAAAGCCATTAGATTCAAGCGTAATTTCATAAAGCTAATGCCTCATCAACAGCAACAAATGGCAATCGCTTTGCTTTGCTTTGCTTTGTCATTTAAGTTGCTGGATCAACTATTACTTAAGTCTTCTTATAACCAGCAATACGATCAATCAAAATTATATCCCGCTTATTTAGCAACAGTTCAGAAAGTTAAGCTCTTTGTAAGAAATGAATATTTTCCATGTTGCAATTGAATTTATATTACATTTTTAAAGAGTGTGCCTTTGGAAGTTGTGGAAGTAGGATCTGGGTTAAATTATTTTTCAAGTTGGGAGAATATGAGAATATCATAATGCTTATGCATATGATCAAAGAAAGCCGCTGAAATATTGTGAAGTGATCCAAAATCAAAACATGTAACTATAATAAAATCATATAATTTTGAAGGTATACATCTAATTTGCAATTCTAAATAATGAATATTTACATAGAATTGATAGAGCGGCTATATCATGCGCTTAACTAGTAGTTAGATAGTGGAAAGTAGAGCACTTTAGCCGTGTATAATAATTCTTGTTAATTTTATGTTAATTATCGATGAAACATGGTAAACTTTTCTTCTCCTTTTTTTTTTATTATTATTGAGACTTCATTTTCGTCGCAAGTTTTTAGATTTGCCGTATAACTTCGATCCCACACTCTTCGATAATATTGAGAAAAATATTACTAAACGTATTATGACCCAGTTAAAAGAAAATTAAAGCTAAGTATCAAACGCAGTGCTACAATACAGATAGACTGTCTCATAGAGACACTCACACACACACTCACACATACACATCGCAACTCGTAGGTAGCCAAAGTAGAGACTACTTCTAGGTAGCACTTTATGGGTATTGCCGATGAGGCAGACGGTAAAGGTAAAGCTCCAGCTGAAATTGTCTGTGAAAATCTGTGTGCGAAGCAGCTCTAAAAAGAAGAAGAATGAGTAAAGGCAACAACTAAACACGAACCGGCGAACTGAGCAGACTACATTAAAAGTGGAAAATAAATGTAATAATGACATTTGTGGCCGTTAGATTCTTAACTGTTTGACATTTTGCGTAACCTTTTTCGTAGACATTTGGCCTTTTTTTCTTTTTGTTTCATTTGCTTGCGGTGCGGCCGGCTTTTAGCTGCTTTTAGCGTCCGCAACTAGGCCATTGGCCTAGTGGACCGAGCGTGAAAAACTTTCAATTTCATTGGAAAATCCATGTATCTATCAAATGAGCCAAGAAATTGAAAATGCGGCTGGCTAAATCAAGCTTAAAAATGCAAGCCAAATGGATAAATCGCGTTACAATCAAAAAAAAAAAAAAATAATGAAAAAAACAACGCGATAAATTTGCAGAGCAGAAAAAAGCTCAGAAATAAACCAGAACCAAAGCATAAATACGTTAACAAGCGGCATTATTTTTAACATATTAAACTTGTTTAAGCTTTACAGAAAATGAGACTTCAACGTCAATCTATAATCTGTACGATTCTAAAACGATTATAATACATGCCTGTTGTAATAAACTACTTATTTCTGGAAATTTTACAGTATTCTAAAGAAACTTTCAACTAAGTGTTAAATATATAGGAAATCGTTAATATGGAAAACTTGGAATCATTGCAAAATTAAAAAAAAAAAACATGATGAGAAAAAGTAGAAATGACTCAAATAAAAGCTTTACGATAAAATTTGTATCAAAATATAAGGGTATTTATTTTTATTAATTACATGATAAAAATTGATCAGAAAAAGGAAAGCTTTTGTTATCATATGCTACGGTTAAAAAGTTTATTTCAAGCGATATATACATATATAGATCGGAAACAAGAGAGAAGATTTAAAGGCCCATTTTTTGTACTTTATGATCAAAGGGAATGAAGAATTTAACAAAAAAAATTCCCGTAATTCAGAATTGGTAAATGCGATAAAAATTGTAATGTAATCGACAGGAAGGGCATTTAGTAACAATTAACTTGTGGCAGTCAAAGTTAAAGTTAACTATGGAATGCTCCGTTGGCCAATGGCGGCGGCAAGAACAAGACGACTTGGCCAAGACGGAGAAGGAAGTGGAGGAGAGAGACAACGCACTTATTGACGTACTCAAGCACATTAGCCACTGGCTGGAGTCTTCATTGTCGTTGGGGCTCCGGCTATTGCCGGCGTGATGGCGCAAACAGTGTTGCAAATGACCCAATTATCCACTGACCCACTCAAAGCGCGTCCCAAACGGTTGGACGATTGCCGGCTAGCACTTGTGCAAGAGCGCGAGAGCGACAGAGTGAGAGACAGACAGAGAGAGAGAGAGAGAGAGAGAGAGAGAGTAAGAGAGAGATAGTAGGAGAGAACAGTAGAAGCCAAGCTTGTGTCAGCAGAGTTAAAGAAAGAAGCGACTTAGAATATAAGCGGGCTCTTTAGGAGTCAGCCCCTTGTGGTGGTCAGAAGTCATCGTGGCTAAATGAATAGAAGATGACGAGACCCTAAAATGGAGGCATTAATTAGCCAAATGACCGGCAATTTGTGGCTCAGACAACAAATAAATTTGCCAGATACGGTTATTACAGCGGATCTGTGCGAACATTTTCAATACGAGCCGCTCTCAACTAGTGGCTCATTCAATTAAAGAGGTAAAAGAAGCGACACCAGGTGAAAGGTAGCGGCACATACAGATACAGATACAGATACCCATCCAAGAGACAATCGCAACCAGGCGGGCAGCCAGCAACAAATCGTGGTTCAAAGTTTGCCCACCAATTCAAAAAAAAAAAAACAATTTATATATATATATATATATATATATATATAAAAACAAAAACAACAAAAAATAGTTCGTTTTGCTGGCTAATGTTTGGAAAGTTCATTCTGAAGTGCAGCTACGGTCCCAAGATCGCTGCTCCAGTGTTGAGTAGTGTATGTTTATTTGTCTGTCTCTCCGGTTTGTTTATTTGTTTATTTTCAAACAGTCGACAACGGCTCGAACGTGCTCCATTAGAAATCTTACGGCTGACTGAGCCACTGAGGAAAACAAACTTTTCGGGGCTATCAAAACAGAGTAATCACTTTTTTTTTTGTTTCTTTCTTTCTTTTCTAATTTTTGTTTGAACACTTTTCCAGACAATCGTTGCTTTTTCTTTCGTTTATTTATATATTTTATTGAGCTCTCATTTACGCTTAATCAAAATAAATAATAATTGCGGTATTGTGCGAGCAACAAGAATCAAACTTAATAGAGATACTTAAACCTAAATAGAATGAGGGTTATGTGTAGTACATTGTATATTTTAAACGCCTTCGTTTTGTTATTTTTGTTATTTGTGCAAAAACTATTAAATACACATACATATATAGAAATACATTTGCGCTTATTTTAACAATTACAATTACAATTACAATTACAAGCTAGTGAAAATCTTAATTAAATAAATTAGTTGCGAGCAATAATTTTATTTTTTTTATTTTTTCCTTTTTATGTGGGGAATGGTAACAAAAGCAGTCGGCACCATACCGGGCGGCCCCGCCATTGGCCGGAACTCGACTTGATCGTGGAAAACTGTGACATTTTTCCAACATGCCAAGCAACAACAACAATACCAACAACTATAGCAGCCAGCAGCAGCAGCAACAGTGGTAGAAAACTTGAGACAACGAATGCAATTTCTGTGCACGGTCGAGAGTTTCTTTTAATTAAAAAAGGCGAAAACTTTTACTCGGCGCCAACTGCTAAATAAGCAGGTAACTAGGGCTGCTGCCGGTGCTTTTGTCTTAGATTTTATGCTCAGTGATCAGAGCTTGGCATAATTGGAAAAAGTGTCTTACAAATTAAAAACGCGCGGCTCTATTGATAAGCCCCAACCTTAACCTTCACACACAAAAAGCTGACCCAAAATCTAAATCAAAATTAAAATCGAAATCAATCAAAGAATTTAAGTAAAATGTGTGCTGATTCAGTCATATGAATAAGGAGTAATGGACTGATACCATACTCTGGAATGCAGAGAATACATTCAGGATTTAAGATCAGATCTATAAATAATGCTGTATGTGTTCGAATGATTTGAATAGTTTAAAAACTCCCAACAGAAGCAAAATGTTTCTAAATGCTAAAAAGTTAAATATGAAATTAATCAATCATTTGAAATCATTTAAAATATACTAACAAAATAAATAAGAAACAAAGTTAATTAAATTATAAAAAACCCATTTTAATCATTAGATATGATATAAAAATACTTCAAGCTGAACTATAAAATCTTACAAAATATACATAATATCTTCTTTTTTTTCAATGTATAAATAAACCCAACCCAGGAAATCTTTTTTTTTTTTTTAAGAAATGAACAAAACTGAAATTTAATGAAATATTTAATTTCATTGCAAAAAGAAACATCAAATATTTCTAGATAGTGAGAACATATGCTATTATGATCCTAATTCGATCCTCAATTCAAGTGCAACACTTGCCAGAGATCTTTGCGTGTCTTGAAATGTGATTTGTCTCAACAGCAATTAGCTTAATAAATAATATAAATAACTTAAATATGTTAAAAAGTTCACTTCGTAGCGCCTTATAAAATAAATCTAAACTAAAACCAATACGAAAACAACAAGCCCAAAAATTGTAAATAAGACATATTGTTAATTAGGAACGTGACTTAATTAAAATCAAATTATTAGCTCAGCAAGGCAAAGAAATGAGGTCAATAATAATGGTAAAAGGTCAATAAGAAAGTGAAACAAATTAAAGCCAAGGGAAATATTTGTTTAACTATTAGAAAATATTTCTCGAAGCATATATCAATAATTGAATTGTCTGATTTGCTTGATCAATTATTTACTTATACATATATATAGAATTAAAAGCAAATAGATCGATCAATGATTTAAGCTATTCAATAAGGTTTGTTTGGGTCATCAAAAACGAACATCAAAACCTTTCAAAATGCATCAAATACAAAACGTTTCTGCACAAATAACAAAAAAATAAACAATCTATAAAACTATACCAATTGTTAAAAATACAAGTTTAAATATAAATATATATATATATATATATATAGAAAGAGTAACTGATAAATCTAGACAGTTGTAGCTGTGTGCTGGGCTTCTTCTCAAGGCACGATTTCTATTTATAGTTTTGTGGCGAAAAATCTGCATAAGAGTTTTCGTTGTTGTTTTTGCTGCTGCTGTTGTTGTTGTTGTTGTCGTTGTTGTCTTTGTGGTTGAATCGCCGCTTGTCTGAGCAAAAACAAAGCGATTCCGCCGCAGTGAAAGTGAAAGTTGTAGCATGTATACATATATATACACAGGTATATATGCATATATTTATGTATGTATAAATATACAGATCTACAAGGTTTACCAGCGCAGACTTCGTCTTCAGTCATATCGCCAATTGCTGCTACTGTTGCTTTTGCTGTTGTTGTTGTCGTTGTTGTTGTTGTTGTTGCGCCCATGGCGCATTAATTTCAATGTCTCAGCGTTGTTTTTGTTTTCTTTCTGTTTCGTTTTTTTTTTCAATTTTTTTTACCATTCAATTTCTCTTCAGCTGACAATTCGCTTAATTTGTGGGTTAACGGTTTTGGTTATGCAACGCACACGCCCCCGCAAAGTAAGCCGCCCCCGCATGAAAAATGGTTCGGCTATTAGCTCAAATTTCCAATGTGATGCGAAGCGACGTTTCGGCGCGTGGATCGTAAATCCCAACAACACGAAAATTAAAAAGGCAACTTTCGTGGGCTTGAATTTGATTTTGGTTTGGATTTCGTTCATGTGTGTGCGTGTGTGTGTATGTGTGTGATTAGTTTATCGTCACGAGATGGTGGAAAATGCTGGCTTCAATTTTCCAACCGTGCCCAGTATTAAATTTGTGGGTGTGGCATTGCTGTCGCCGCTTTTGCCAGCTGTCACTTGGCTGTCGAAGTTGTTGCAGTTGCTGTTACTGTTGTTGTTGTTGTTGTTGATGTTGCAGTTGTTGTTGCTGCGCCACACCAAGTCAAAGCAATTGTTATAAAATTGTTGCTGGGCCGTCGACTTGCGTTCGGCATTGCTGTTGCAGCTAATCTTGCTGCTGCTGCTGCTCCTAATGTTGTTGTTGTTGTTGTTGCAATCTAAAAGAAAATCCATTGCTGTGGGCGTCACAAAGTTCGTATCCATCAAATTCAAATGCTCAAAATTGAAGACAAGCGCCTCGGAGTTAAAGCTGCCAGCACTATCCAAGCCACTGTCACTAGCAGATGCCGAGCAGCTGTCACTGTCTCCGGCAATGCCCTCGCCGGAGCAACTCAAGCCGCTGCCGCTGCCGCTGCTGCTGCTGCTCCCACTCCCGCTGCCGCTCCCGCTCCCGTTGCCGACTGCCTCATTTGGTGGCAACTCGTTTACGGCGCACGTTTCGATCAGCTTACGCGAAATCTCGTTGATGCTTGCGTCGAGGAGCGTCTCGGCTGCGTTGGCAGCGGATGCATGGCCAAAGCAGCTGGCAAACAGATCGTTGGCAATGTTCATGCCGCTTAGGATGTCGCCATAGCCCGAATCGCTCGAGTCGCTTAAGTACAATGCCGGAGTTGTTGCTGTCGCTGTTGCTGTCGCTGTTGCAGTTGCTGTTGCTGTTGCAGTTGCAGTTGCTGATGTTGACGCTGCGTGGGCGTGACTTCGTTGTGAGCCAATGACGCCCACAATTTCGGCGCGACTGCTGTCGCCGGTGATGGGCGCAAAGTGTTCCGTCTCATCAAAATTGTTGGGCACACTCTGGGAGCAGATGGAGCTGGCGCATGAGTTATCCGAGTGCGTGGATGTTGATGAATTGCTCGAGTTGCTGGCGCCCTGCCCGCTCGAGGAGGCATCTGACAGTGAGCGGCGCAACGGATAATCCCACAGCGAGCGCAACGGATCGCAGTCTCGACAGAAGCATACCCCATGGCTATGATCGTGCTGCTGCATCCCGCTGTCACAGCCCATGGCCAGTAACTGCGCATAGCTGTCCGTGTTGTTTGCCCGATGCAGCAGTAGCTGATGTTGTTGTTGCTGCTGCTGCTGCTGCTGTTGATGCAGCTGAAGCTTGGGCTGCAAGTCCGCATCCATTTTGAGCAGCACACCGTTGGCTGGCTTGCGATCCTTTTTGCGACGCTTGCGCGGCTTAATAATGCGTGGCAGACAGCTGTCCGTCACGGACGTTGTTGCGTCCTGACCAGCACAGTTGTTGTTGCTGTTGCTGCTGCTATTGCTGCTGCTAACGTTAAGTGCCTTCTGTTGCTCCTGCGCACTGAGCACGGCTGGCGCCGAGTTCTGATAGCGCAGCATACGCGATTTATCCGTCAATTGAAAGTTGTTCATGCGCACGGGCAGCTGATAGCTGGCCGCGTGCGCCGGCCAGGATTGCTGTGGCAACTGCTGCTGCTGTTGCAAATGGGCATGATGTTGCTTGATGTTCTGCAGCAGCGGCTGGCCCTGCGCATGCACCGCCAGCTGAGACATAGACTGCGCACCCGCGGATGGCCACGGTTTGCCCGACTTGCGCAACAGCCGATGACGCTGGGCTGGCGTTAGGTGGCTGCATGCATTCGATATGAGGGGAATGCCGGCGCACTCGTTGATCCGCTGCTGATTGACCAGCAGCTGTTGCGGCTGTGGCGCAGCGGTGCCATGGTATATGCCATGATGCAGTGGCGCACGCAGGTTGTAGCAGGCGGCAGGCGCTGTTGGCGGGGCAGCGTTCCAAAGCGCGTGCGGCTGCAGCGGGTGTTGCTGTTGACGCGTTTGTGGAGCGTGGAGCGCGTATCTAGCGAACTGGCAACCGTTTGCGTTTTCTGGTGGTGCACGATAAACGGCCACATGCGATCTCATAATCCTGCCTCGTTCGTATCTCACTAGGTAGCTGCGTCTGTTGTCCTGGTATTCCGTGCGTATCGCACATCACTTGGCCGCGTTTGCAGTTTCAACACTTTAATGCATGCAGACAGCCATTGCGAAAAACATTTCCACACGCGGCAACGAAAATTCGCACGAAAATGAAAAGCGTATGAAAAGCGAACTGCATAAAAGAAACTGGCACAACTGTTGCTCGCTCAGCCAACAGCAACTGTTGCTGCTGCCGTTGTCGAAATTACGAAACACTTGGCGCAGGCGCAGCCAGCGACGAGAACGAGACAAAACGATACGGCGCGACGACAGCTAGTAAACTTGTTTCGACTTGTCTCTGCTCTAGAGTTGAAGCGTCCGCTCGCGAGCCAAGCTTGTGGCAGACTGATGGCAGCGAATTCAATTTCATTCGCGCACGAGCTTTGCCGGCCTAACAGTAAACGCACTTGAAGCCGTTATGCCAGCGTTGCCACACTCACGCTCTCACTCTCCCCAGCTCTCTCTACTACTCCTACTCTACAGCGTAAGCTCTCTTTTAAGCTCGCTCTCTTCAAAGCTGTACTTTTCTGCAGCTTCGGGCCAACGTCCAGCAGCTTTGCATGTCGAGGTCATGCAGTGTTGCTTTTGTGTTGTTTTTATTGGTGTTGTTGCGTTGCATATAATTTTGGCGCTTGCATTCAAATAAATTATAATTGATGTTCGGCTTATGCTTTTGCTATTGCCATTATTAATAAGAAAAACCATGAGTTTGAACTTTAATTGCCCAATTGAGAGTTGGAAAACCGGTTGCGCCTTTTTGCCATCCTGTCAACTATGGCTCCCATTACAGTTTGAAAACGAATAGAAAACATATGACGTCTTATACTGATAATTAAATACTCTAGCACGCATATGGCAATATATTGCCATATAACCCAATTATAAAAATAGAAATTTGATAATGCTGACTGTGCTTAAATGTAGGCAGCAATAAATTTGTAATTGATCTTAATATTGTTAAGGGAAAAAAAACAACAGTTGTTTCAAAGCTCTGTAACATATGTGTGATACAGTTGTTTTAAAGCTAACCAAAATCACAGAATAAATCAAATATAGAGTTTCGTATAATGGGTAACTACATCAAATTTAGCTCATATATATGATAGAAAGATCATTTACATGATTAAGGAGACTTAGTGTATATAATTTAATAAGTTGCATATGTTGCAATACAACTATATAACTGTATGTAAGGGTATAAAAAAAAATGACATTTACAACACAAGAGAACTTTCTCTTTTCAATGCGCCTTTTGTAGCTTTCCTTTTTGCCCATACACTGACACACAGGCAGGAGCTCGCGTAAACACTCACACACAGACACACGCACGCACACACACAAACACACACACACACACGCACAAACATGCTGTGTAAAATACATAGTAATAGCGACAATCAGCTACTCACATGATAAGTTGTCCAACATGTAAGTAAGCAATTTCGGCGTCCCATTTGGCTCATTGTAGATGTTCATGAACTCCTTTTGCAGCGGATTGCCCATCAGGCCGAGGATTACCAGATGGAACAGCTTGCCAATCTCATATGGCAGCACACGCAGAAAGTTATTGTTCAATAACAGCTCTCTAGATAAAGGAAAAATGAACTTCATTAGTTAGTTGCAATGATAGGATCTCTATTAAGGTAAGATTCATCACCTCAGCTGTATGAGCTCGCCCAGTTCGGCGGGCAGACTGCGCAGTTTGTTGCTGGATAAGTCAAGCGTTCGCAGACTAACCAACATTCCCACATCCGCGGGCAGCCGCAGAAGCTGGTTGTCATTCAGATAAAGTGCGGTCAGGTGCTCAAACTCCCACAACGACGGGCTAATATTACGCACACAGCCTGCAAGAGGAAACGAGGATTAGTATTTAAATTATTATTAAAGAAAGAGATTAATTTAACATACCCGTTATCTCGAGACCTGTCCAATTTGTTTTCTTGCCAGCGGCAATGTCCTCAGCAGACAGAAATATCTGTTGCCTTCTATTCGTGCTGTCATATTTGTCTTTGTTACGAGACATTTTATAGTAATTACCTGTTAGGGTAGCCGAGAATTCGAATCAGTTATTATTATTGTGGTCAAGAATGGTTTAGGAGTTGCGTTATAGCTGTTGTTTATGTTTTCTTTTTAGCAAGTTAGGGCTCATGTTAGGAGACAAAACCTGGCTTAGGCAACGGCAACGGCAACAAAAATAACGTACATATATGTTTGCATATGCACATATATCATTTGTTATATTACTATATTCCCTTGCAGAAGGTGGTAATACATTAAATCTGATCCCATAAATTACATATATTGTTCGATCTCTCTACTCGGACTCTCTCGGATTGAAGCTTTGTATAATTTACATTTATTTTATTAATTCTTCTCAAAAGATGAGAGTTAATTAAGCTTATTTAAATTCAAGACTTTGACAAATTAGATTATGTATTGGCATTGAAGAGACCGTTATAGTTAGTTTGAAAGTTAATCTCATAGTTCTTATAAAATTGTAATTGCACCAATTGGAGATCTTTGTATCAGAGAGAGAGAGTATAATGCGGCCATCTGCAAAGGATTTTAATCTTCGGCGCTCCGAAGTATAGTTTTTCTTCTTTTATGAATGTAGGGGAAGAATGTTGAAACAAATCATAACCTTTCATAATAACCGCCTGATGATTTAAGCGTCTCTGCAAAATATTAACAAAGTGATTGAATTATTATTTGTATTAGTAAACAAAAAGATAGACGAACATTCTTAAAAATCATACACAAATGCTTAAAAACAAAAAACCAAAATGCAAAGTAAAACCATTTTTTAAACAATTTTGCAAGCGCGCGCGCAAAATTACATATAAATTTTTACATGTACATAAACACATACATCGAAATGTGCATAGGCATATGTATGTATGCATGTGTATATGTATGCAGACGTGGTTGGGATAGTGGGAAACAATTAAAATGTCTTTGGTAGTGAAGGCAGGGAAACAGATACGATTTTAATGAAAATTGCAGCTATGCTAATGCGGCAAAGCTTTTAGTTTTTTTTTTTACACACAGTTATAAATTTTTAACTTATATGCATGTATATACACATATAAAGTAGCTGCTGGGTTGAGGGGTAGTGGAGAAGCCGCGGTAAATGTAAAATGTGCCCAGCACTCTTTACCTATGTATCTATATGCTTATGTTAGTTCTGTCTTGCTTAGTTCTGTTAATTAAGTTTTGTTTCTTGCCGCCTCTTCACTCGCGCCTTCTCATTGAATTACCAAACAATTTTGAATACTAAACGGTTTTTTTGTCGAGTTTTTGTTGTTGTTTTTAGTGTATTTGTACAAATGTTGTTCTTGAGTGAAATGCGCGTAACTAGAAATTTTGTACTAAAGCGACGAAATTGCTTATTCTCTTTCTCGTTTTGGGTCGCTTTTTCTTTTTTGCGCGTTTGCCTTCCATTTATTTATTGTGCGATTCGTTTTCATAGTCGCTTCTTGTTTTTGTATACATGTTGGCTTGGAGTTGCCACTTATTGTCCAGAGAATATATGTATATTGCAAATGGGAAGAAATTGGATATAAATAAACATTAAATTTAATATTTAACGAATTATTTTGATAGATATTTCAAATATTTTTATCATCGTTATTTTATACACAAGTAATTTACAACAATCTGATTTAATCAAAACAAAACAAGCACGTATAAACACTCAAAACACATATACACACACACACAGTTACAATAAGATGCGCCATGCATATACATACAAGCACAATGAAATTTCGTACTATTTGCTTTGTCAGCCACTTTATATGATTAAATTTTGTTAAATATTTGTTCTTGTTATTGCAACTATTTTTAGTTTTATTCGTGACTTTGCTGCGACAAACTTTTCTTTTTTTGCATATCTCTTGCACACGCTCTTCTACACGATGTGACCAACGCGAAGAAGCAGAAAAACGCGTAGTTCCAGTATTATCATTTTTATTTGATCATTAAAGTGTGGCTGCACCCGACATGAATTGATCATTTAATTAAGTTTTGGTCCTACTCGAAACGATCATTTAAAAATTATTGTACATTTTTTTTATTAACTTGCAAAATATCTAATCTACAATAACTGATAAGATAACACAACTATTAATAATACATTTTTGAAATAGACTTATTCATTAAGAATCACTACTAATATTTTTCTAGATCTTGCTTCAATACACTTCAATAACAATTGTAACTTGCAGATCCCTGTGAATAGCTTTGTTACTCAATTCCATTGTGCGTCTTAGTTGATGTTTGGATTGGAATATACATTAATTTTTCTATCTTTCAATCTCGATCGAGATTTAAAATATTTTGTTTATCAACAGAAATTAATTTTTTTTATATATTGTCGATTCTGCTGGCGATGTCAAAAATTAAACTCATCCCATGCATGAATCTTGGACATATTTTGGTTCGTGGGTCATCTCTGCCTTTATTAATATTTACCAGGAGGTTATCTGCAAGGCATTGTTTAACAATCACACGAAGTTTTCTACACACACATATTCGCTGGGTATCCTTCTTCCTTTTTTTGTTTGTCAACATTTCAAACACTGGAATATTGCTCAAGCGCCGGAAAAGTCGGAGTAGCGGTGCTGCACAATGTATTCATTATTTATTAATACAACACGTATATTTCGCGGGAAAAGCTCCTTAGTTCAGGTAACGAACAAGACAAAACAGTATTAGTTCCATGTAATAAAGTATATAATATTTAAAAATAAATGCTTAAAAACTTTTTAGATGAAAAAAAAACCAATCAAATAATTCATATAAAATACAATTAGGAAGTATTTTATGTAATTCGACAAAAAATATTGTAATGAATTAATAAGTATATATAATTATTATTACTGCAATAAATTGACAATTTTATTCTTTCAGCTCATTCAATATCCTTATGTTACCTTCATTTAATTATTGAAGTACATATTTTTGAATGTTAAGTATACATTCAGTATATTTCATGTAACTTTTATTTATTTTAGCGTTTGTAATACATGGTCACATTGATTAATACAAAACGCAGAGCCAATTCTATATTTCGCAATCTCAATGCTACAATGGCGCGCTGTTTGTCAAATGTGTTAATAAATTTCCAAGCTGCAGAGGAGGCTAAAATCTTGAGTATCGCCGATGATTTGGATGAGTCTAGCAAAGCATTAGTGCGCGAATTGTATGAGCCGCTTGTAAGTACTTGTAACAATGCAGCTGTTGCATCGGAATTTATCACCCAACAATTATTGTTTTCAGAAAATAACATGCGAAGATTTGTGTCGTGAATATACTCCAAATGAAGAAAAGCTACTTTGTCTACGTACTAAAGTCCGCGTGAATATGACACTCTTCAACTGCGTTTGGGAAGCAAAGCGGCGTTTGGAGAAAAAAGGACGTCTAGCCAACCGTTCGGATCGCTTCATTAATGCGATGCTGGTTAAATCAGTGGCCAAAAAAATGGTTTTGCCTTACACCGCAGATGAGATTGCCAAATGCAATCATATTAGACAATGTCAACTGAAAAAAGAGAACAATTGTAGATTGGATCGTTGGCGCAAGGAATCTACGCAAGCCTCTGTTCTGGATTCAAGCAATTTAAGTCCCTCTCTGTTGCCGGCGCAGTTAGCTGATAAGGCGCAGGTACCTGGTAAACCTCAGTCTAGCAGCGAAAAACAGCTGTCGACCCTACTGAAATATCCAACTTCTTCACAAAATTCGGAGTCCACATTAGGGATTTTAACGAATGATCCTGAATTGTGGGTTATTGAAGAATCACCGGATACTATTAAGCCATTAGATACTGTGAATGAAAATCCTCAAGAGTTCAATTTCAATGAGTACGGGCCGGACACAGACTGGGCCGCGGCTGCCGCAGAAATTAATACAGAGTCTATGACCATCGGCACCTCAGATTTAGACTTGCAAACGCCACAAAGTCAAAGCCAACCAATTGTATTAAATAGTGAGGACTATGAAAATTTTAATACCCAAGTTCCGGCCACAT
This sequence comes from Drosophila pseudotalamancana, assembly GCA_037075185.1. Lineage (NCBI taxonomy): Eukaryota > Metazoa > Arthropoda > Insecta > Diptera > Drosophilidae > Drosophila > Drosophila pseudotalamancana. Next base: position 390,873 of record JBAMCK010000878.1, on the reverse strand, counting down.
CTACACAAACTCAAAGTTCCGAGCCGTTTCTTTAGGCTAAGCATATTGTAAAGCAAAATTCAATCATTATAAATAATGTTAAATAGTTCGACTTTATTGTGCGTTTTGAGTATAAAAATTTCCTTAAAACGTCATATATATATATATATATATATATATATATATATAAATGTTTAATGCACTATTCTAGTTAAAATCGCTGTTTTTAATTATAATTTCTGTTTACCAATTTTATAGTAAAAAACTTATGATATAAAAATATATATTTATAAAATTATAATTGTGTCCCTGCAGTGGACATTATTCTTTTAGAACTGGGCTATAGTTTTATCTTATGTTTTAATTTGCATAAGTTATGAACATGGTTCTGTACAAGTTTAAAAACAAATCTATATACAATCTACAACAAATATAAATATTCTATATACAAAATTGTATTAATTTTCCAATTTTAAATTATGGAAACCCTAAAATGAAATTGATGTTTTGTTATCAGAATCACTGCACGAATCTGTGGACTTCGGCTGGCCGAAGGATAACTTATTTCTTAACAAAATTATGTACAAAGATTTACATCAACACATAACATTTATACGATCAAAGCGAATTGTCGTACTTCCTCGGGCAGCTTACGGTGGGGGTCAACTGTACAAGTTGCACTTTATTTAGCAGCCCCGTTGCCGGGGCCTGCTATAGCTATGGGAAGTGATCAAAGTTGAACTGTTCCATGAACAGCGATTCCGAATGTTAGTTGGATGAGTTTTCGCCCATTTCACTCACAGAGATGGTCATTTTCTCTTCATCGCCACTGTCCTCTTCGTCGTCTTCTTCATCCTCCTCGGTTAGCTCCTCATCATCTTCTTCGGTCAGTTCTTCATCTTCCCCATCGTCATCCTCCCCAAAACTATCAGTTGAGGCGCCTCCAACTACATCACCGCCAGTTATTTGGGGCAGCTGAACAATTGTCGCTCCTCCTGGCGCTGCCGTAACAGTTGAGCCCGCAACTGTTGCCGCCACGCTGGAGGCGCCACTGCCATTTGCCTGTGCACCGCTAGTAGGTATCTCAATGGTCACAATGCCGCTCATGGTGTTAATACTTTTGGGCGCATTCATCTTCGGCTCCTGCTTAATGTTTAGCTCGATAAGGTCATGACCTGAGCGGGTCTTAAAGTGCGTCTTGATGTGCTTAGACAGATGATCGCTACGCATGAACTTTTTGTTGCACTCATGGCACTGGAAACGCTTCTCACCCGTGTGCGTCCGCCGATGCCGTTGCAACTCGTCGGAGCGCGTAAAACGCTTTCCGCAAAATACCCAGGAACAAACAAACGGACGCTCCCCCGTGTGCCAGCGCAAGTGAGCACGGAGATGCGATGTCTTGCCATAAACCTTGCTGCAGCCGGGTATGTGACAGATGTGCTGACGCTTGCGATCCGAATGCTTTTCACCATCGGTGCAGTTGGGACAAGTGCAAGCAACGCGCTTTAGCCGTGGCTTGATTTCCGGCACAATGCTCTCACCCACATTAATGTTCACATTGACACTGGTCGCCGATGAAGCTAGCTGCGATGATTGCTTCATCAGCTTACTGCGAGCCGGAGTGGTTACCGCCACCACTTGACCAGCCGAGCTCATCGTAATCTGTGTGCTGGTATTGGTGCTGCCAATGCTTGACATCGTCAGCTTTGGCGTACTGCGCACCGTTGCTGGCGGCGCTGGTGCCGGCAAGGCGGTTATCTGTATGGAGGCTGGTATGGTTACGGCGGGCAGGCAGCTGATATTGCTGCCATCAGTGTTCAGCTGCTGTTGCAACTGTGGCGATTGTGGCATTATGAATTTGATCTGTTGCTGTTGCTGTTGCTGCTGCTGCTGCTGCGCCGGCATCTGTACTGTTGTAGGCACTGTATTCGAGGGGGTTGTGGTGCCGCATGTGTCTGGTGGCTCCTGTTTGATGTTTGTGATCAGGTGCGTGGGACTCTGCGGCTCCTGCTTGGGCAGCACAGTCAGGGCTGGTGTTGCAGAATTTGTAGTTTGTGCTGTATGAGCTTGATTTCCAACTGCCGTTGTCGATTGCATAGGCATGGGAAGCTGTGTGAGCACCTGCTGAAAATTGGCCGCCATATTCGCAGGCAGTTGGTTTGCCTGAATGATCTGCACTTGCCCCAAACCGGGGATGTTCTGTATGGGTAGCGCTTGAAGATTGCCCGACTGAAGCTGCATTGCCGCTGCAGCAGCAGCATTCTGGCTGGCACGCAACTGTTGCAAGTGTTGCAGCTGCTGTGCTGGTATCACCGTCAACTGTTGTCCCTGTGCATTTGTAATAGTTATGGGCTGATTCGCTGGCAGTTGTCCGCCCGCCTCATTAATCGCATTAAGCAGTTGTTGATGTTGATGTTGTTGTTGCTGTTGTAGAGCTGCCGCTGCTGCCACCTGTTGTTGCTGTGTTTGCTGCTGCAGTTGCTGCTGTTGCGCCTGCTGCTGCTGCTGCTGCTGCTGCTGCTGTAGCCCCTGCGGCTGGACAAACTGCTGATGTTGCTGTGGGTTCTGTATATGTATGATATTCGCATTTTGTGGCAGCTGCGAATAGTTGAGTGCATTTATAGGTGCCAACTGTACCTGTATATAAAAACATGTGAATTATAATTCGTTTATCTTTACTTAATTATCAGTTCAATGAAATGTAGGCTTATTTTTCTTATGAACAGTTTATTGAAAGCCCAATTGCATTGTCTGACTTTTGTATATATTTATATATGTTGCTACTGGCCAATATTTACCTGTTGTATTTGCCCATTGGGCGTGACAATTTGTGCAATTTGCGCAAACTGTGGTATGATTTGCATTTGAGCTGCCGCCTGTTGCATGGATGCAGGTAATGCCTGGATAGATTGCGTTAGATTGGACAACGTTGGCTGCGCAGATGCCGCTTGAGCTGCCGCCGCCTGAACGGGCACATGTACCGTTTGGTAGATGGTCTGGCCATTGGCCGTTTGCACTGGTATTTGTACGGCTACCGTTTGTTGCAGCGTTGGTGCCGCTGCCGCAGCCTGTGGGAATTGTAGCAATTGTGGCGCTGAGCCCGGCGCCGCAGCGCGCAGTTGTATGTTTTGCAGAGCCTGGCCGTTCTCCAGCTTAATTGTGGTGGGTCCACCACCCAGCAGATTCGTAATGTTGCCTAGCAGACCGTTAGCGGCGGCCACAGAGGTGGGTATCTGTATGTTGGTGCCCGGAATGGTGATGGTTTGTGTCGTTCCAGACCCACCAGCGGTCGCCTGGTTCTGCTGTTGTTGTGGTTGTTGCTGCTGCTGCTGTTGTTGTTGTTGTTGTTGTTGGTGTTGTTGCTGCTGCTGCTGCTGCTGTGTCGCCGCCTGGGCTTGAAGTGCAATAGCGGGTGTGGCGGCCTGTTGGGGCTGTTGCTGTTGTTGTTGCTGCGCCTGCTGCTGCACAATGTTGGCCAATGGTATTTGTATATTAGTGCCGGGTATTGTAAATAGCTGCGTTTGCGTCGGATCATGCGCTGGAATCGCCTGTGGCGCCCGCACTATCTGGCCGTTGGGAGTAATAAAAGCCTGCTGGCCATTTATGTTAACTGCTTGTGCTGTCGCCAGCTGTGCATTCAGATTAGGTATAAAGATGGCCTCCTGACCGTCAATGTTGACAGTTTGCATTCCCATCGGTTGCACGATCTGAAACATGTTCTGCGGCAATCCAGATACAGTGGCAGCACCACCAGCTTGCTGCAGTTGTGCTGCTTGCATAAACTGCGGAGGCATTTGATGTATGTTTATAATCTGTTGCATTTGTGGTGCAGGCGTCCCCGTAGACGCATTAGTGGCAGCACATGCATTGTTTGCCACCTTTGTGGAGGCGGCGGGTGTGGCAGCGGCCGCTTGCCCATTGTTATTGTTATTGACCACACTGGCAACGGTTGTGTTCGCGTTTTTATACTGCAGCATTATTGCTCGTTGGCTGCTTAATAAATATATAATTTTGATTTGTGGCCTTTAGTTGCGACCATCGCAAGTGCATAGAATACTAAACTTGGATATGTCCATTTTTTTCATACACAGGGACAGATTTTCAGACGACAAATTGTATACTTTACGCACAATAATATAGACACAAACACACAGAAAAACGTTGGGAAGTTATTTACATTGCATTTTGTGAACTTTGCTTTGATTAGACGCTAATTATACAATAATTAAATTATTTTTTGATTTTTAATTTTTGTTTTGACAAACATAAACGCGAAAGAGAGATGAACCGAAAATATCGTCGACAATATCGATAGCTTGTGCAGAACCTATCGACTGTGCCAAGTTTTAAATTGAAATAAAATTACTAATCTATTTTATGTTCTTCTAAAAATTAAAATTTCAAATCAAATATTTTATATCTTATATCTGGCATTGGGTTAATATCATTGTTATTTGATGTGTGGCATGTTAAGAATTCAAAATATTTGTAATCCTATCGGTCTCATTTATTTCGCGTCTCTAATTACCAAGTGTTGTAACCCAAGTGCAAACTTATCGATATACAAAAGATTTGTATCATTATAAACGCATCCCTGCAATTGTATCCTCTCTAACTACCAAGTATGGTATATCGATAAGTCAACAAAAAGTGTCGGTATGGGCAAAGAGGAAAGTTAAATCTGCTGTGTATTTTTTTTAATATTTCCTAAACAACCGCTTTTTTTTGACGCGTACACAACATGGATGTGGATCAGCTGACTTTAGCCGATGTTGTGTTTGTTATAGAAAGTAGTGCGATAAATGGAGCTTATTTAAACGAGTTGAAAACAAATTACATTTTGCCCACCCTGGAGCATTTTACGCAGGGCTCTATTGATGAACGTGAATTCCTGATCGCCGAACGATATGCGACACTTTATGGCATTGTCACATACCATACTGCCTCGAATCTCCTGGAGCCTGTATGTACTACATACGGCCCCTTTGTGCAGCCACAGAAAGTCATCGAGACCATTGAGCGTCTGCCGCTGGTCGGTGGCGGAATGGAATCGCATGCCCATATGGCTGAGGGCTTTGCTGCTGCACACGGCTGCTTCGATGAGATCACCGAACAGCGCCACATGATGGAGCAGGGGAATATGCAACGCCATTGCATATTAATATGTAACAGTCCGCCATATCAGATGGCTGTGAATGAATCCTGGAAATACAAAGGAAAATCGTGCGAACAGCTGGCGGCACTCTTCAATGAGCGCAAAATCAATTTATCCATTATCGCACCACGTAAAATACCAGTGTTGTTCAAACTGTTTATGAAGGCCGACGGCGATCAGCCCATAACGACCAAAAACTATGCCAAAAACATACGGCATCTCGTCCTGCTTAAGGGCTACAGCCTGAAGGAGCGTGCACCCAGCCCCAATAGCATGTCTGTGGGGAACTCAACGGCAGCACAGCATCAAATGGGCGCACTGCAAGTCCAAGGATCAGCGGTGCAGGGCATGAATAATAATCCAAATGGACAACAGTCGGTTCAGGTTCAGAATATGCCCATGGATACGACCACAGCGCAGCAGCAACAGCCGGGTGGTGGATCACAGCAGCAGCAGCAAGTTATGAATATGAATTCGATACAACAACAGCCACAACAGCAGCCAGGTGCAGGTGCGCAGACAGGTTTGATGACTGCCCAGCAACAGCAGCAGTTGCTCCAACAGCAGCAGCAGCAGCAGCAGCAGCAACAACAGCAGCAACAACAACAGCAGCAGCAACAGCAGCAGCAGCAACAACAACAATTTGTGCCTAATCAAATGCAGAATGCCAACTTTCAGCCAAATGTTGTACCCGGTCAGAATCGGTGGCTATATCCAAATCAGCCTGGTCAACGACCGGCCTTTATGCAAACAGCTGGCAACAATATGCCACTGCAGCAAAACCAGCCTCCTAATTCGGCTTTGATTTCTCGAATAAATGCGCCGCCCAATCAAACTGTCAACTCTCTACAGCAGCAACAGCAGCAGATGCAGCAGCAGCAACAGCAGCAAAGATTCCAAATGCTGAACCATCAACAATTTAATCAGCTACAACAGCAGCTCGCGCAACAGCAGCAGCAACAACAGCAGCAGCAGCAGCAGCAACAGCAGCAGCAGCAGCAGCAACAACATCCACAGCAGCAGGTTAATCCCAATGCCAATGCCAATATGTTGCCGGCTGTATCCAGTGCTACCAATGTACCTGCTTTGCAGCAACAAACAGCGCCACAGCAGCAACAACAGACGCAGCAACAGCAGCAACAACAACTGCAGCAACAACAGCAGCAGCAACAGCAGCAACAACAACAACAACAGCAGCAGCAGCAGCAACAACAACAGCAACAACAACAGCAGCAGCCACAGGAGCAATCATCGCTGCGTGAGAAAATCTGGACCGGCGTCCTTGAGTGGGCGGAAAAAACCAAAAATGATCAGCAAAAGATTCCGCATTCGCTACAATGCACAGTTTGCACCAATATCAAGGATGGGGAGCCTGAAATCAAAGCAGACAACTGGCCGCCAAAGCTGTTGATGCAGCTAATGCCCAAGCATCTGGTGGGCAATATTGGAGGTCAGTTCCTCAAAGACTCCAAAATGGTTGTGTTTCGACCGTCGCCCGGCGAGGCACTCGATTCACTGGCCAAAATGATGACATCCGGTTTTGCCGGCTGTGTTCACTTCTCAGCGCTGCCTAATACGCCCGCCTGCGATATTAAGGTGCTCATCTTGTTATATACGGCCGATCGCAATGCCTTTCTTGGCTTTATACCGAACAATCAATCTATGTTCGTAGACCGCTTGCGAAAGGTGATACAGCAGAAGCAATCAAATGGTAGCATGCAACAGCAGCAGCAGCAAATGCCGCCGCAACAACAAATGCAGCAAATGATGCAGCAGCAGCAGCAGCAACAGCAACAGGGCAAATCGCCCATGGAAATGCAGCAGCAGCAACAAATGCAGCAAGACAATACTCAACAACAGCAGCCGCATTACAATCAATATGCGCAGCTCAACATGCAAATGGGCGGGGCTCCCGGTGGCAATGGGGGTGGCGGCATGCCCATGCAGCCGCAAATGCAAATGAATATGATGCAGCAGCAGCAACAACAACAACAGCAGCAGCAGCAGCGAATGCCATTGGGAGTGCCTGTTGCGAACCCCAATCTGCAACAACAGCTGCAGCAGCAGCAACAAGTGCCTCAGCAGCAACAACAGCGAATGGTGCGTCCATTGCTGGGCAACAACAATCCCGGACTGCGGCAGCTGCTGCAGCACCAAACGCCTGGCAATCAGTTTCGCCCCCAAATGGGCGGACAACCGAATCAGATGGGCGCAGGTGGTCCTATGGTGGGAAATCGGAACTTCGACGACGGCGGCTATGAGTTTATGTAAAATTTTAATATGTTCTTGTAGTATATATATATATTTATATATATAGATTCGCGTTCAGTATCAGTATCAATGTTACTCAAACTTGTTTGTGAATTGTCAAGTTTCTCTCTTTAGCGACATTGTGTAATCATATAAGTCTACTTTAATACATGTTTGTATTTAACATAAAGGATTTTATTTTAGTACAAGCACAATAAAATACAATTGTGTTAAATGCATCTAAACGAAAGTGTAAATTCTAAATGGATGAGGCGTATTCCGCTGGGAATTTGAATATGTGCTTTCCGGTTGATTGCACTGACGGCAGTAATCCAGCGTTGGGTATTATGTTCCACGACAAGGATAGCGTAATATTTTTGTTATCCTTCAAACCGTTGCCATCGTCCCAGAAGTAATATTTGGTGTACATGTTCTTTAAGTCCAGCACTGCATTATCTCCACGCAGAATAATTTTGTCCCAGAGCACAACCTGGTTCAATTCGTTTGACGGAGTTTTATATTCAGCTGTTAAATACAAGAATAATTGTTTGACGTTCCAGTTGAATATATTTGTTAGATTCGTCTCCAAATCGAACGTAACGAATCCTAGATCGTGCTTCTCCCTTGATGCACCGTAATCGGGAACATTTTTCACTAGCACCCGAACGGTTTTTATATTAGCATCGGTTCTGTAATCCAAAAAAACTGTAGATATAAAGCAGCAGAATGTTAAGCATGCCAAAACGCTTAAGGAATAGGCAACAGTTGCATTTCCTCTGGTTAAAACCGTATGCATTTTGATAAATTTATAAGAAAGATGCAAGTGGACACGTAGTTTGCGTATGGAAAAATATATACGTGTTAGCGATGTTCAACTATCGCCGGCACTAGCCATTTTCAATCGTTAATATACCGATAACATTAACGATTAAGAAAATCATAATTTTAAATACATTGTAGTTAAATAATTTTAAAAAATCTCTTTTCCGGTTAACTTACCAACAAAATATATAATAATAAATAATTATCCTTATGCTTTACAAATATTTAAGTATATATTTTTTATGTCAAATTATAGTTCGGCAGCATTCCGATAACTGTGATTAACATCATTTAAGACATTTCTTAAATTGTTTACATTAAATGCTGCTCAGATATATGTATATACATAATTACTACGCTGATATCAACTTTATAAACTAATCTTAAAACGATATATTTCTTATAAGTACTCCCCAATGCCTAATTCAATAAATAAAATTTGTAGACGATGGATAATTTTATCGCTTCATAAATAATTTGCCTAATGCAAACAAAATTCATCTTTATATCAATATATGCCAAACGCAATTGTAAAATTTATTTATTTGTGTTCTTTGTACATTTATTTTAAGGATTGCAAAATAAATGTATCAATGTTTAATACAAATATTTAGTAAGCATCTTATAATAAGACGTCAATATGAAATAATTGTATATTTAACATAGTGTACAAGATGTAGCTATCCTATTTAATTTTAATATCTTATCTATAAAATATAATCCTTTATTTATCCTTTCAAATTCAGGGATAATCGTTCTCCAAACCTTACGTTTCGTAACAATTACGTAGCGGTGGAACCGACTGGTTCATCTTTTTCGTTGCGTTCTGGTTCAATTCAATATCCGGGAATAATATGGCGATCCGAAACTCTGAATGACAGACAGTGAATTTTAAAGCTGCTGAAAAATTTATTTATTTGCCAAAAATTTGCAACGGTAATACGCGAAACTATTGTAAAAGTATTGCATAACATGTGGCCCATACGCTGTGCATGTTTTCAATCCTTAACGCATCGTTAAATTTGTGAAAAGTTGCATCGGAATAGTAGCGAAGAAAATTTTCCCTTAGTTGCTTAATTTGCCTTCGTCGTCGTCTGCCTGCTATTCGACTTTGGCGTGCGTGTGATTGTGGTTTCGCTTAACTCAGTAGCGTCCTCTCGCTTGCGCACATACTATGTTGAGCCAGTTGGCTGGTTGGCCGTTGTTATCTCGCTTTGACGCGATGTTCGCTCGGTTTCGTTCGCTGTAAAATGTGTAAAGTGATTTTTTGCCTGTGCTCGTTTAGGGCGAAGTCGAAAATGCTCGAAAAAGTCTAATAAATAAAATACTACAATTTAATATTTACATAAATTGTAATTCGCTTAAAATGCTGCAAGTATATTTACTTAGTATCCTTGCTGCGATTATATAAAGCGTTAAAGCACGCTGTGTCAGCGTCTAATTTACCAATTGCGCATCGATTGGACAAGTAAAAGGATAAAAAATAAATAATTTTATGTATTTAAAAGAATAAGTGATTTGCCTTGAATACCTGTGTATTTCTTTTCCTTTTTTTAATAAGTTACTACGAAAACGTGAATTAAGCAAACGGAAAATTAAATGAGTATATGTATGTATGTATGGGTATATACATATGTACAACAGCGAACGAATGAGTGTACAATGCTAAAGAAGTGAAAGAATGCGCAGCGTTGCCATACGGTTGCGATCTCAAATGTGCTTGTGTTTGTGTCTCTGTGCTTGTATATATATATATATATATATATATATATATGCACATTTGTATAATCTAGCTCAATTCCTTAACAAAATCGATAAAAACGCAGCACGCTTTGTATAAGATATGTAAAATTATAGGAAATTCTGTTTGGCGTTTTTGTCGATGGCAAAAAGTAAAAAAAAAAATGAAAAAATCCCCAAAATGTCAAATTCTTTGAAGTAATTTATTATTTAATATTTTGTTAAAAATTCGTATTTGTACACGGCAAGCACGCGTGAATTGATTTTAAAGGAAGCCCAATCGAGACTAAAATGAATAATGATGCGAAAAATCATGATGGCGATGACTTGAACTTGAATTTAAATAACGTGCGCCCTGCGTATTTAAACAAAAACAAAGCAAAGACAACTGCAAAACCAACAACAACAACAACATCATCATTAGCAGTATCAGCAACAACAACAACAACTATAACAACACAAGTTAAAGCTAATAGCGCATCTGCACAAAGAATTGCAGTAGCAAAGAACAACAACAACAACAACGTTAGGCAGGTGAATTACACCGGTCCGCGGATTGCAGCCGCCAGACACTCGATAGCGGCTGCGCTCATTGCGAACAACATCAAGAACAGCAACAATAACAGCAAGAAGAAGGCTGTCAAGCATGAGACGGCTACTGTTGTTGCCAAGGATCTGACAGCAACAACAACAACAGCTGAGTTGAGTCAATTGAATAAGAGCACAAGCAACAGCAGCAGCAACAACAACAACACGAGTGTCAGATTGAAAGTAAATAGTAACAATAACAGCGCGTTAGCCACTGCCAATACTAACAGTACTACCAGTTACAACAACAACACCAGCAAAATGTCTAAAACGGCTGCCAGCAAAACAAACGCTCAAAGCAGCGATGCGGCTGCTGCCGCATTCGTTACAGCTGGCACCACAACCACGCCCACAGCCACGCCCATGCCCATGCCCGCCACAACAACAGCAGGTGAAACGACTTCAATGAATGCACCTATAGCAGCCGCTGCAGCTGCCAAATTTCGAGCAGCCATCGCCTCAGCGCCTGGTCCTGCATCCGCGCCCGCGCCTGCGCCCGCTCCAACGACCAGCAGCTCGAAGAAGACGCGGGCTGCCTATGCAGCGCTTAAGCGGCAAGTAGCCCTCCAGCAGCAGAAGCAACAGCAAAATGCCTCTCCCACTACTACAGCAATAGGTTCAGCTGCTGGACCAGCCAGGAGCAGGAACACTGCGCATTTGGAATACGCAGCAGCATGGCTAATGGGGGCCGCAGACGGTGCTGCCTATAGGAAGGGAAGCACTGCTGTTGGAGTCGATCAGACGCCGCAAACGAGTAGCTCGGCGGCTACCGCTGTCGCCGTGCTTAAAAAGCTGAAGGATGTGGGCGCCATATCGAATGCCGCTGCTGCCGCCGCAGCTGCAGCGGCTGCTGCCAATCGTTCAGCTGCCTCATCGTCCACATCATCCAATTCCTCGCCACTGTCATCGTCGGTCGGCATTGTGAATGCCTTTTCATCGGCATTGCAGAATATCATAACAACGGATACAGATACGGATACCGAATTCTATCCACAACCCGTCACCACAGATCTCTCAGAATCTGAGGAGGAGTCTGTCTCAGAGGTAAGTGAAAGAATCACCTAGAGATATAATAATTGAATACAAGCTGAAAGCTTTATGCAATACTTAAGATCTTTCCTTGTTATTGATACATTTATTTTGCATAAAAATTAAAAGTAGTTCCATCTATCGTCTAATAATGGACTACTTAATAATTCATTTAACGTGTCGTCAGACAAATGATTTTACATTTGTTTTATTTTATTTTATTTTTTACAAATATCCAGTTTGTAAAGCTCGTTTAAAATACTCGTGAACTACATCGATGACTAGAACACGTCAGAGATTGACTCTTTCTTACTATAATTAATGATAATTGTAACTCCCTGCAAATTTCTTATACATGGAATTTTTCAATTAAAATTAATATATTTATATATATATATATATATATATCTAAAGAATTGATTATTTCACTTTTTTTATGCTTGTCCTTGTTATCAAGTAAAACACTTGACTGGCTTGATGATTTTCTTTAGAATTAGTTCACTTGCATTTCTTTTTAGTAAATCAATATTGTATTTATTAATTTAGTTATATTTTCATTTGAAATTAATAAATACAGCTCCCTCTAACTACTTGAGTATGCTGAAAAACCCGTTTCAAGTAACAATTTTGTATGACTCGTTTTTAGTCTTTTTCTTCACTGCGATGCTTTGTGAATAACATTCGTTGGACTGTGTGTGTACATGTGTAAGTGTTTATACATACACAAATCAGCTGTGCAGCTGCTGCTGTTAGTTAGTATTTGTGTGTATATTTATTTCTTTGTCTGGCCTTTTGTGGATATAGTACAACATACACATATTTACATACATATCGTTTACTTGCCTGAAAGGTCATTAGCCATCGTTTTGTAGATTCATTTGGGTTACTTAAAACAACTCGCAACGTTCAATTAATACTATTCCCGATTTCTCTTCTTTGTATATGAATTACATTTCAACTGAACATAGAATTTGGATTAGTCTCATTTTGTTAGCCGCATTGTTTTTGCAGGTTAAATTCACACCAGTATTTAAATAATCTGGCAACGCCAGTCGCCTGCTGCGCTTGTAGTTTTTGTCGAGTGAAATCGTGTGTGAAAAGCAATTGCGCAAAACTACAAAGAAAAATAGGAAACACAAAACATCACAATAAAAAATATCAACGTACGCAAGTTTAATCTCCCATTAATACTGATAGGCAAATAATTCTTAAAATTACATTTTGAAATTTGAAGGAGCAACGATCAAAAAATTATATTAATATATATCTGAAAAAAAAAAAACAAATAAATAAAACATCACTATACGAGCACACGATGTACACAGTGTACACACTAACAAGCACACGCACCTTACCGCCCGAAACAACAATAATAAGGCACGAGTAACAAAAAACGCATGTCGTGGCGGCGACGGTGATTGAACTCGTTTTGATCTTTATATTTTCTTTTATTTTTTTTATACATGTACGTATTTATATAAATTTGTATGTAAATATGGATATCATGATTTACACAAATCTTAATTTATTTTTTTTACGTGAATTTAAAAACTATAACATAATGTAAAATGAAGATGTGAACGGAATACACAGCTCGCAAATTATATAAATTTATATCTTAACATGTGAACATACATTTTTACGTTCTTCTAATCACTATCACAGTGCACCGAATAGAATGACTCATCCAATTTTTAAAATTCCAAAGAAAACGTTTCTTTGCTTCTCCCCTTTGACTTGCAAATTTGTAATAAAAACCCAGCAGGCTGGTCAGCACCGTACTCACCAATACAAGCATAAAATATTGCACGAGTGTTGGTGTTGAAATGAAACAAAATGGAAATGGTGATGAATGAAAGCAAAAAGCATACGGCCAACAATAATTTGATGGTCGTTCTGGTTTTTTTTATTTTTATTTGTACTGCCACTTATGTTGATATCTGGCAACACTGCTTGTTAAAAAAATTTGCGGCATATTTTGAGTAATAAAAGAGTATGTGTACAAAACAAAAAAAAAAAAAAATAAAAATAAAATAATAAAAAAAAAAAAATAAAATAAACCGAACTCGGCACTTGCGTGTGTGTGTTACAGTAAATTTAAATTTAAACTAATAGTACGCCGTGTAAATATAATCATATTTCATGATCTTTGACAATTAAAATAACTCAAAAAATTCTTGTTCTAATTGCATTTGATATCTGACAACTACTCATACCACCTAAGAATGGTTCAATCGTCATTTTTTGATAGTATAATGCGTGCTTCAGTTAAAGATTTGGTACGGCGTGCATTATCCACCATGGACTTTGTGTTGCAGTCCTTTGTTCAAGTAATATCAACGTGTTTCTGAAAGTTTCAAGCCAAGCAAGAATGAAACTACGTCAATACCATATTGAACTGGTTTAAATTAATAAACATGCATTATTCGCTTCAGTTATTTTTATTATTTATGTATGTCTCTTACGTTTCTCTTTATTTGTAGATCCTATTGGCATTCTTGTGTTTAAGGCCAGATCTCCTGGTAAGTTTCGCGTTTTAAGTGCCTCTTAAAAACCATAATTGAAGCGTTTCAAAATTAGTTATCAATTTTTGTGACCATCGTTTACAATTCAATCAATAAGCTCTACTTACCCCAAACTTAACCAACAAGAACTCTAAATCAACTGTTTCATAGGTTTTAAGAAAATTGTTTGGAAGTTAGACCAAAACGATTTACATTTTCTTTTGTATGTATATTGGCTTAAAGGCTATTTAATAAAACCAAATACAATTTTGGTAACTGTTCATTATAATTATAACAATAATAATACCAACAATAATAATAATACCACCATTTCGGTTATGTAACAACACAAAAAGCATCATACTGCTGGCCTTAGACAACAAGAATGTGCCCTTTAAGTGCTCTACTGATTAGTTCAAGCTTTAATTAATTTTATTTACGGCAACCTTTCGTACTCACCCTTAATCTGACGGGCACGAAAATATATTTAACCCAAATTAAACGTCTGCCCTAACACATTGTGCGATCCCTGGATCTAATGCAAAATGATATCGTTATGTTTTCAGGATGATATAGCAGAGTCTGATCACGATAGCTGTCCACATGAGGAGGGCGAAGCGAGAGAAGATGATGACGAGACGGAAGAGGAATCCGAAGATTCAGATGAATCTGAAGGTGATGACGAGGAAGATGATGAAGAGATTGGTGAGTATATCAAAGTTTGCTCCCAATTCAAAGCAATTTAAACACATCAAAAACTTCATTTTACCACCAGACGTACTCCAGGATAATGATGCTGATGATGAAGACATCGACGATGAGGATGAAGATGACGAAGCGCCAGAGGTTAAAAATTTTATGCTTGATGCCAGCAACAAACGTTCAAGTAATCTCACGGCCCTACTGGAGGCAGCCGCAAACGAGAAAGCACCCGTACTCCGCCACGCCACCCACGCAATCGATGAGACCAAGCAGGCGCTAACGAAAATGCGCTGTGCCAACAGTCCGCGCGATAAGAAGTAAGTTGAACATAGATAAATAACCATCCCATGTGGATGTGCATCTGCATTATCAAATTGGTAACATCAAACTGAAATTTACAGTAGTGGTTTCTCGCGCAGCCTTGCCAACGCCTGCGCGGACAATGATGTCAACACTGTGAAGCGTTTGCTTTGCAAAGGCAATTTGAACGAAGCTGCTGCGTCCACGGATGAGGGCGAGTCGTTATTGTCGATGGCCTGCTCGGCCGGATACTATGAGCTAGCACAGGTAAGAAATATATTTAAACACAAACCAAGATTGAAATTAGAAAAGTAAAAACATTTAGGAACGTTTGCTACCTAAAAGAAAACTTCTAACCTGACTTCAAAGAAAAATCCTAAAAATATATGTATTCTAGTATCGTCATGTTTAAGCTAATATATAGCGATTCCTTTTCTAAAATTCCGTTTAAAAGCGACTATTCATTTTATACATTATTTCCATAAAAATTTGAATTTGAACTATGTTAACAAATTAAAGTAATTTTGTATATACTGATTATAAACAGGTTCCATAAAATAACATTTGTTCTGTTCGTCACAGTTCGAAACTGTGTTGAACACACTGTGGCAATATCATTTCAATAATGTGATAGAGTGGCAACATCATGTCTCACAGAATTGCTATTTTATAATATCATGCTATCGATAATTCGATAAAATTCTTGAAGCAGCAGGATAAAAAAAATTGCAAGTTGCATGAGTTTTGAAAAATTCACTCAGATTATTTAATTAGTTTAAAATTCGCGAATTTAGTTTGTATTACATTTTCAAGAAAACAATTGTTTTTTTTTGCTATAGGTTCTACTGGCTATGTCAGCTGCTCAAGTCGAGGACAAGGGACAAAAAGATTCGACGCCCCTAATGGAAGCTGCTTCAGCCGGGCATTTGGACATTGTTAAACTGCTGCTTAGCCACAACGCAGATGTAAATGCACATTGTGCAACTGGCAATACACCGCTTATGTTTGCTTGCGCCGGTGGTCAAGTGGACGTTGTAAAAGTGTTGCTAAAACATGGCGCTAATGTTGAGGAGCAGAACGAAAACGGACATACACCGCTGATGGAGGCTGCCTCCGCAGGCCACGTGCAAGTAGCCAAGGTAAATATTTAAGGATTGATTTATCCTAATCAGGTATACTTACGACTTGCAAGTGATTAGAATCCGAGATTTGATTATTTTGTGGCCAATTTCAAGCATCGAGTTACTGATTTTGAAATTTGGAAACGCAAATTTCATGATTTAGTTTGATCTTATCTGATGCGAATGGGGTTAATTTATATTTATTAATATACTACTTTAATTTTTAATTGTAAATTAATGCCGAATAATCTATTGCAGGTGCTGCTTGAACATGGTGCCGGCATTAACACCCACTCGAATGAGTTTAAGGAGAGCGCACTGACATTAGCCTGTTATAAGGGTCATCTGGATATGGTGCGTTTTCTGTTGCAAGCGGGAGCTGATCAAGAGCATAAAACTGATGAAATGCATACGGCACTAATGGAGGCATCGATGGACGGGCACGTGGAGGTGGCTCGATTATTGCTAGACTCTGGAGCGCAAGTTAATATGCCAACCGATTCATTTGAATCACCTCTCACGTTGGCTGCCTGTGGAGGTCATGTGGAGCTTGCCACGCTCTTAATTGAGCGCGGTGCCAATATTGAGGAAGTCAATGATGAAGGCTACACACCTTTAATGGAGGCAGCGCGTGAAGGGCATGAGGAAATGGTGGCTCTGCTTCTCAGCAAGGGCGGCAACATTAATGCCACTACTGAGGAAACCCAGGAAACCGCTCTTACTCTTGCCTGTTGTGGCGGCTTCAGCGAAGTGGCCTCTTTCCTGATAAACGGAGGTGCCAATTTAGAGCTGGGCGCCTCCACACCGCTCATGGAAGCCTCTCAGGAAGGGCACACCGATCTGGTGCGTTTCCTGTTGCAGAACAAGGCCAATGTGCATGCCGAGACGCAAACTGGAGACACAGCCTTAACGCATGCCTGTGAGAATGGGCATACAGATGCTGCGGGTGTGCTTCTGTCGTATGGCGCCGAACTGGAACACGAGTCTGAAGGTGGGCGTACACCGTTGATGAAAGCTTGTCGTGCCGGTCACCTGTGCACCGTCAAATTCCTTATACAAAAGGGCGCCAATGTGAACAAGCAGACGACCAGCAATGATCACACTCCTCTTTCACTGGCATGTGCCGGCGGACATCAGTCTGTGGTTGAGTTGTTGCTTAAGAACAATGCCGATCCTTTTCATAAGCTCAAGGACAACAGCACAATGCTGATTGAGGCTTCCAAAGGAGGCCACACACGCGTTGTGGAGCTGCTCTTCCGTTATCCCCACATCTCACCTACAGAGCTTACACCGGGTACAAGTGCTCAGGCAGTGAATCAAATACGTCAGCAGAAGATATTGCAACAGCAAATACAGCACCAGCTGCACATGCAACAGTTGAATGCTCCTCCCGGACTGCACGAGGTATCTGAAGCCGCACGCGCCAACAATCAGCAAGTGTTATATCAGCAGCAATTCAGTGGCACTTCACCCAGCAATATTGTAGCCCTGGGTACCGGTGATTTTCTGGATGCTGGTGAACTTCAACTAACGGCAGCAACTGCAGCAAGTATAACTGATGCGGCAGCTACAGAGGAGTATGTCTCCGCTATGGGTGGTGCTAGTGGCGGTGGCATTGATTTGACCACGCTGAGCGCACAACAGCAGGAAGGCCTTATTGCCAAATCACGTCTGTTTCATCTACAGCCAGGATTTGAGCAACAACAGCAATCAACACTGCCGTCAACTGGTGCCCAGCTGGTGCCCTGCAAGCACTTTGATCTGGACATGGAACATATAAACTCCCTAACACCTCCACAAAAAGCTCCACCAGCGCCACCAGTTCTTTTGCATACCGTTTGCCAGCAGCCCGTTCTGCAGCAGCAACAGCAGCAGCCAAAGCTGAAAGGCGTTGGCTCTCGAAAGAATCGTCAGGTTTTAAATGAGGTGAAGGCTATTGATTTACCGCTGGAGGCTATTGATTTGCCGTTGGAACAGCATTCCGAGCATGTACGCTCACAGCCATTAGGCGAGGATGATAAACAACAACAACTACATCAGCAGCAGCAACAGCAACAGCAACAATTTGCCAGTGCTGGAGACGAAACACGTTTGCAGAGGCGACGAGGCTTCGATGGACCCTCCGAGGCTAATGATGGCAATGAGGCAACTTTGGAAACTATTCAAAATGGTATATTTAAATAGTAAATTGTGAAAAAAAAACACAATTCTAAGCAATGTATTTCTCATTTAGACACCTCAGTGAATGATAACAATCAAAGTACATACACGGCTAACGAGAACGGATCACAAATTTCAGCGGTAAGGGCAAAATCAATTTTATAAATTGGATAATCATAAATGTTAATCTTGTAGCTCAATACTAGTGGCTCTGGGGCCATTACCCACTCCTCGGAAGTGCTGCAGAGCACTGCAATTAGCGATCGACCCAAGGTTAAAGCCAGCAATAAGAACAATCGTAAGCAGGCGGCCACGTTAGCAGCTCGAGGCTCTACAGCAACAGGACAGCCTGGCCAAAATCAAATGGTCTCGTTTTTCAACAATTTGGTGAGCATTACAGAAAATGTAGTATTTATTTACGTTAATTTGATTAAAAATCTGAAATGCAACTAACATCCATGAATTAGAATCGCCTTAATTTGTGACCGACCTTTATGCCATTAAAATTGGTTCTTGCGGTTCGATTGTATTTCAAACACAAACTTTTTCGAAAACTAAAAAAACGATCAAAAATCAAATAATTATCTAAAATTAAATAAATCTATTATTTTTTGAATACTTCCGTTTCGTAACAAATCATTTTTTCTTTCTTCATTTTAATGACTTACGACTATGATGTGCGTGTCTCCGAATTTGCTCATTTTTGAAAATTTTTTAATTTAGTTTATTTTTTGCTTTCATACAAATTACATGTTGCTCAGGAACTAACAATTGAACTAATGAACTTTTTATACGATTAACAGCAATTACAACAACAACAGGAGCTTCAGTTACAGCAACAAATGCAGCAAACGCAGCTACAATTGCAGCAACATCTGCAGTTGCATCATCATCAACAGCGTGCGGCTTCCGTTGTTGACTACTCCAATTCGCCGGCCTCGCCAATGGCCTCCCCAACAGGCTGTAGCAGTAACAGTTTTTCCGATCAGCAGCCGCCCATGGAAGGAGGTGGCACTGAGGTGCTGCTTGAGACGGCTGTTAATGAGTCCAGGAGTGTTCACTCGCTGGCACGATTTAATGATAAGTTGGCAAATGCTCCGCAGTTGACGTTCTTTAAAGAGGGATGGCAGATGCACAATTTCTTTGGCGAGCAACCCAAGTCACCCACTGAAACGCCGCCCGAAATGGAGGAGACGATCATGGCGCCAAATATGGAACGTGTTGAGACTCGGGCCGAAATGAAAAATCTGGCTACCCTCTGCTCCGCGGCAGCAATGGCGGCTCAGGTAACAGCGGCAAATAAGCAAATTGACGAAATTGTTACCGATGTTGAAAGCGATGAAGGAGAGGCCGACGGTGAGGAAAATACTCTACCTCCGGAACCCATTGAGTTGACTGACAATATTATCGAAGAGGAGGTAGTGGATGAAGATGATGATGAAGATGATCCGGATACCCAAAGTGGTGAAATTGATAAGCTTAACTACGACGACGATGATGCGGAGGTTGACTACATTGACGAAGACGATGGCGGCGACGACGACGATGGCGGTGATGACGACGATGAAGACGATGAGTTTTTCTTAGACGTCAATGTCGCCGTTGGCGATCAGAGCGATACCAACTCAAAAAGTGGTGCAGCTTTGCGGCCGAAACTTCGTAAAATGTCAACAAGGCTGGAGAATCTAATATTAACCAAACCCGATGTGTTGTCTCAATCATTATGCGATTTTCGTCAAGATATGCCTAATTCCGAGCTGATGCATATGCTTCCCATTAAGGCAGCTGCAGCCAATAATGCTGCTTTGAGCAGCCTGCTGCAACAACAACTGGCAGCAGCAGCGGTACATGCCAAGGCTCACAGCCAACATCAACAGGATGGAGATCTGTGTGGTAAGCTTTTGTAAACATTTTGAATTACATATGTTTTAAACACATAATTTAAATGTATTGCAATAGATGATGCAGCAGCAACGGCAGCAGCTGGGGAACTCTATGCCGGCCTCGAGCATTTTGCGAGTGATGGCGCTGATGGCGGACAATACGATTTAACTGGTGAAATGGAGGATATATTCCAGGTACATATTTCACATTCTTAAATAAAAAAAGGGTGGTCCCATAGTTATTAAATGTTTGTGTACAGGAGTTGGCCAGCAATCTGCACTATCCAGAACTAGCAGAGTTCAGCCTTAATCAGATGTGCAAGGGTAGGTTCACCGGACATTGGTCACAATCATCTGGCAAATGGAGCGGGCAGGAGCAGCTATTGGCAGCAGCAGCTGCACAGCATTCACAGGCATTATTGAGTGCCGGCGATGCACCAACGGACGTTCAGCAGCGTCAGACGAATCTAGTGCTACTGGATTATCCTATACAGCCGCAGCAGTCATTGCAGCAACGTTTGCTTGATCCCGAGGACTTGCAGAATATTCAGGTAAGGCAACTCTTTTGTTTGAGTGTATTATCTATTAATGTGTGCATCTCTCATCTATGCAGCACCAGCAGACGCCAGTTGCGCTGTTACCTTTCTCCGCAGACAATGCCGCCGTTGGTGTTGCCACACAACAGCAGCAAACGCATTCAACACTGCCCAACAGCGCCGAGTTTCAGCTGCAGCAGCACCAGCAGCAGCAAATCGCATTGGAAGGTGATCCAGAATTGAAGCAGCAGCTTCAACAACTGCATCACTTGCAGCAGCAGCAGCACTCAAATGCACGCATCATTAAAGCCGTCGCAGCGGCAACCGGCCAACAACAGCAACAACAACAACCTGCTGCCAATTTTGTGTACAACGTGGAGAGCAGCGATAAGAATTCACCGCCAGTTCAGTTTTTGTTCCAACTGCCACCAACCATGGCTCAACAACCGCAACAACAACAACAGATGCAGTTAACTGATCAGCCAACAGACCAACAGCTACACCAGCAGCAACTACTCCACTGTGAGCAACAGCAACAGGTAATGTTTCAGCAACGTGCTGAACGACTGCTTCAGCAACAACAGCAGCGACCACCCACACAAAGCGAATTGGAACAGGTGGCGCAAGAGTTGCTGCTGCAGCAGCGGCAATCACCCGCCGTCGGTTCCGTTGTTGGTGTTCAGGCGTTGCCCATACCTCAGAGCCTAAAGCAGAAACACTTTAACTTGCAGGAGCAGCTTTTGCTGCATCCCCCGCCACATATGCAGGCACCAACATGCGTGCAGCACCAGGTTAGTGGCGTTAACCAAAGCACGTTCGATTAATTTTGTCATTTTATACATTACAGGTGTCCACACAGACGCATGCAGGCTCCGTTGTAGTGCCCCAGCAGTTCACACAGTTTGCACTTCAACAGCAACAACAGCAGCAGCAGCAAACCCCACAACAACAACAGCAGCAGCAAAATGAGCTATCCATTTGGCCCATTTCGACGCCAAATACAGGAGCAGTGGCAACGGCAGCAGGTGCACCCAAATCAATGCCTGGTGGAATTGCAAAGAAGGCAATTGACAAGCAATCTCGAAAGGATCGACGATGTTCCGGTTTTCGTCAAACACCAGCTGGTAGTCAAGGTAAATACCGTATATATTAATTTATTCAGTGGTTGAAAAAATGACTAATTTTGAAATATCCTTACGTCTAAATAGTCAATACCAATCAACATCAGCAGCCCGTGACAACAGCAACGGCGGCGGCAGCAGCAGCAGCAGCTGCAGCGGCTGCTGCACAGCAACAGGCACAACTACAAAATCAGCTTGCGGTTGCAGCCGCTGCCGCTGTGGATAAAACAATTGAGATTGACTCGGAAACGGAGTCAAATCATGATACGGCACTCACGCTGGCCTGTGCTGGTGGTCATGAGGAGCTGGTGGAACTGCTTATCAGTCGAGGTGCAAATATTGAGCATCGCGATAAGAAAGGATTTACGCCTCTGATACTGGCCGCCACCGCGGGACACGAGAAGGTCGTCGAAATTCTGCTCAAGAATAATGCGGAGTTGGAAGCGCAATCTGAACGCACCAAGGATACACCGTTATCATTGGCCTGCTCCGGTGGGCGCTATGAGGTTGTCGAACTGTTGCTTGGTATTGGCGCAAACAAGGAGCATCGCAATGTTTCGGACTATACACCACTTAGCTTGGCCGCAAGCGGTGGGTACGTAAACATTATCAAGCTACTCCTCAACCATGGCGCCGAGATCAATTCTCGTACTGGCAGCAAATTGGGCATCTCACCGTTAATGTTGGCTGCAATGAATGGCCACACGGCAGCTGTTAAATTGTTGTTGGATCAGGGATCTGATATAAACGCACAGATTGAGACAAATCGCAATACAGCCCTCACGCTCGCCTGCTTCCAAGGGCGTCATGAGGTGGTCAGTTTACTACTCGATCGTCGGGCAAATGTCGAGCATCGCGCCAAAACCGGCCTGACTCCTCTGATGGAGGCCGCATCTGGCGGCTATATTGAAGTAGGTCGTGTATTGCTTGACAAGGGTGCTGATGTAAATGCAGCACCTGTTCCTACGTCCAGGGATACAGCGCTCACCATTGCCGCCGACAAGGGGCACCAAAAATTCGTTGAACTGTTATTGTCACGAGGCGCCAGTGTGGAGGTGAAAAATAAAAAGGGCAACTCACCTCTGTGGTTGGCAGCACATGGTGGTCATTTAAGTGTCGTCGAATTGCTGTACAATCACAATGCAGACATTGATTCACAGGATAATCGACGCGTCTCCTGCCTGATGGCCGCTTACCGCAAAGGCCATACTAAAATTGTAAAATGGATGGTGCAGTATGTGTCCCAGTTTCCCTCAGATCAAGAAATGATTCGGTTTATTGGCACCATAAGCGATAAGGAGCTGATTGAGAAGTGCTACGATTGTATGAAAATTCTGCGTTCCGCTAAGGAAGCTCAAGCAGTCAAGGCCAACAAGAATGCCTCGATATTGCTAGAGGAGCTGGATTTGGAACGTACGCGCGAAGAAAGTCGCAAAGCCGCCGCAGCACGTCGTCGTGAGCGTAAAAAGAAAAAGAAAATGGAGAAGAAAGAGGAGAAGCGACGGCAGCAACAGGTCAGTAATGGACCTAATGGTGGAGACGATGATCAGCAAGGCGACGACGATGATGTCAGCGACAATGACAAGGACGATGACACTGACAAGGACGATGACGATGAGGAAACGCCGCCTGCACGCGAGGAAGGTGATTCCGGCATTGATCAGGGCTCCTGTTCCAGCGGTGATACAAAAGCAGCGCGTGTTATATCCAACCAGCCGGACATTGTCAATGCCAGTGCCAATCCTTCCTCTAAGAAGACTAAAAAGCAGCAGCAGAAAAACAAAACGCAACAAGTGATTCCACCCAGCAGCGATACAGCCGCCACAACACCACCAGTTGCTCCAGTGGTGGCCACGCCTATTGGAAAGAGTGCTGTTACTGTTAAAAACTACACAACAACCACTAAGGAGAGCGTAAAACTGCCGTCCAGCAACAATCTGCAAACGGCTGGCCAGCCACTAAAGCGTCAGGCTGATGCCAAAAAAGAGGAACCATTGGCGGCAACGACAGCTGTAACTGTAACAACAGCTCCCACTGCCAACTGCAGCAAGAAAGCAGCTAAGGAAACCATTAGCAACAAGCGCGAAAAGGAAAATCTAGCACCCAAGGAGTCTATGGCGACGCCAAAGCCACAAACTCCTGGTTCCGCCAGTAAACTCCAGCCAGTTAGTACTGAATCGATCAGCAATATTGCAACGCGGAAGGATGCCGGCAAGTCGGGCAGCTCGACAGCGAGCTCTGCACAAGCAAAGCGCAGCGAAGTAGACGGTTGGAAGGAGGTGGTACGCAAGAGCAGTGCCCAACAAACAACAATTGTCAGCAGCTCGGCTGGTGGTATTCCCTCAATCGGAGCAGGCGGCGCCAGTAGCACAAATGTAACGCCCAATAATTCGACAACTAGTGTGAACAGCGGCGGTGTTGGCCAGCATCATCATTCAGTAAGCAGTTCGAGTTCGAGCTCCTTGGCTACCTCAGCACCGGAGATGACATGCAAAAAGGTCCAGGTTCCGGTGAATGCCATATCCCGTGTTATAGGACGCGCCGGCAGCAACATCAATGCAATACGTGCCACCACAGGCGCTCACATTGAGGTAGAGAAACAGGGCAAAAATCAGTCGGAGCGTAGCATTACAATTAAAGGCCTTACCGATGCTACAAAGCAGGCGCACATGCTCATCCTATCGCTTATCAAGGATCCCGATGTTGATATACTGCAGATGTTGCCACGCATCAACAGTAGCATAAAGGCGGGCACCACTGCAGCAGCAGCGGCTGCGACAGGCAGTAGTACCGCTCAGATGACTGTCGGTACCTGGGATAACCGCACTGCTGCCGTTAGTGCATCAGGCGCAACGGCTGTGGGTAATTATTCCTCGGCTGCATCGACAACATCCACATCGTCGAGCTCTTCAGCCAGCTCAACGCCGGCCGTGGCCTATAGTAATGCTCAAGTCCACAGTGCCAAGCAACTTCAACAAGCGCCCGTTAGCGGAGCCAAGGCGCAAAGCGGACGCGGTGGTACCTCCAAGTCGAATGCCGCCGGCGGCAAAACGTCAACGCGTGGTCAAAGCAGTCGGGCATACAGCAGCACACAGCAGCAATCGACACGTGGCGGCACATCCACTTCCTCGTCGGCCAATGGTGTGGTCTCCACTCAATCGGCGAAGACGAAACCGGATAACTCCATCCTCAAGTCATTGGCCACGTTTACCAATCAAAAGAGCTCAGCTGCTGCCCAAGGGAAATCTTCGCTAAGCTTTGGAATGAAGTCAGCACCAACTGCAGCACAATCCCCAAAAAAATTGGATACACTTGGCGGTGTCAGCACTGTCAGTGGTCGTAGCAGTGGTGGTGTGGTTGTTGCGCCTTTTGGTCGTGGCAAGCCTGTGGGTAGCGCAACTACATCAGTTTCGCAACTGGGCAACAGTAACAACAACACATTGGCTGGACCAATTGGCACCTTCAACGTGGCCGATGTGGCCGCCGTTAATGCAGCCGCAGCGGCTGCTGCAGCTAGTGCAAACAACAACACTAGCAGCAATAGCAGTAATAATAATGCTAATAACAATAGTACGAAACCACGCGCTGTAACGCCCATTGCGCCGCCCAGCAAGCGTATTACCTCGCCCATACCACAAAATCTGCAGCAACAACAGCAACAACAACAAAAGCAGCAGCAGCAGCAGCAACAACTGCAGCAAATACCCCAACTGCAACAGCAGCATCAGGCACAACAGCAGCAACCACCACAACAGATACAGCCGCAGCATCAATCACCACAGTTGCAATCTCAAACGAATAACAACCAACAGAATTTGGTCATTAATACAAACGTATTTAACGATATAATGACCGCCGATAGTTTCAGTGCACAACTGGCTGCCAAGCTCTCCAGCGCGTATTCCCTGTTCAGTGACTATCAGCAGTCACAGTGGGGCAAACTAGCTGTTGATGGTAATATAGCTGGTGGG
The DNA here is from genome assembly GCA_037075185.1 of Drosophila pseudotalamancana. Taxonomy (NCBI): domain Eukaryota; kingdom Metazoa; phylum Arthropoda; class Insecta; order Diptera; family Drosophilidae; genus Drosophila; species Drosophila pseudotalamancana. The sequence continues at coordinate 365,012 of JBAMCK010000878.1, read as the reverse complement.
GGTACTGGTGCTGGCAATGTAGCTGGCTGTGGACTTAATACCATAGAGGGAGATGTTTTGCCACAGGCTGATGCTTCCAAGGCGCCGGGCTACAATCGGAACATACTCAGTTCGCCAGTTGGCAGCTCAAAGGCCTCCTCGAATCACTCGACTTCTCCACCAGTGGGAAATGCAGCGATACCAATGCAACAGCAGTCACAACAACAGCCTCAACAGCAGCCTTCGAGCAACCAGCAAAGCGTGCAACAAGCGCTCAACATAATCACAAGTGGCACTGGGAACAGCGCGACGGCAGCAAGATCACCGTTGATAGCTGAAGCTGGAGCAGGTAGCAATGGCGCTACTTCATCTGGATTGGTGTCTGTCAATGGCACGCAGGGTCATGGCGATAGCAATAATGCGGCATCCGCTCACTCGCCCGGCGTCATTAAGCCGCCGACGGCACCAATTCAGAGGCCTACGCTTCCTATGCAAATGAATGCACCAGATTCCACAACGAACAGCAATTTCGGATCAGCCGCCGCAGCTGCCACAATATCGGCCAATGCTGCTATGATTGAGCGCCAGGTTCAGGATTTGCAACGTTTGCAGCGTCTGTATGATAAAGTGGGCACTCCCCAACCGTCGCTTAACTATCCCATGGATTCCTTCCATCAAACCACAAACCTCCACCACATGGTGGATGGCATAATGCGTCTGAATCCACGGCCCTCGGTGTTTGCTCAAGGCAACAAAGGGCAGCAGCAGCCACCAACTGGTGGCAATCAGGCACAAGCCACCCAACAGTCAAATATGTTTGCCAATCAGGGTCGGCAAGCCCCGGGGCCACGTCAACCGCCTGTAGGCGGGGCAGCTGCTGTGGCACAACAGCGCTGGTATGGAGGCGCTTTGGAGTATCCAGCTTATAGTGGACGCGACATGCTGCATTTGGAGAATGGCGGCGCCTTAGCGGGCTTGAGCTCGCCATCTGCTATGTCACCCAATCATGATGACATACGCAAGATACCGCGGCCCATTGGCACCGAGCGCGCTGCAGCCTCATGGAAGTATAATAATTACAATGTGGCCGCGACGCCGCTCAGCATGGATGATGCATTGGTAAACGTTCATGTGCCCTGGGCGCATGAGCCCAAAGCACAGCCGCCAGGTCTACAACAGCAGCAGCCGCAGCAACCGCCCAATTGGCTTAAACAGCACTATAGACCATACAACAATGGGCCCTATCCTCAACACGAGCCAATGAATGTGAGTTAATGAAAGTAATAAAATAAAAAATCAAAAATCATTAATATTTGCATTTATTCATTCATTCAGATGCCCATGGATTATCACAATATGCAGCAGCAACCGCCACCGCCGCCTCCACAGCAGCAGCAGCAGCATGTAAATCTGATGCCGCCTTCGTATGGCTTTCAACACTTCGTGGGCGGGCACGGCGCTGCCGATGTGTCGTCGCATCTGCCCGACAAGGTGGAGGCCTGGGAACACCATGATAAGCACGTGAGTGTCCAGCATTCACAAATCTACTACTAGACCCGCTCTGTAATACGCTTCTTTTTGTGCCCGTGCAGCAGCCCTGGGCAAACTATACCACCAACTGGTCAAATTGATGCGCCAGCGAACAGCAAGCAGCTGCCACAGAATGGACATCAGGCTAGCATGCTGCACTATATTAGGTCAGATGAAGTTGCATCTGGTCCAAACTTATCGGATTAGACTACACATAAAACAAGGAAAAGTCGTTGCCAATGTAGATGAAAGAAGTGTACAGCAATACAATAGCCGGGCAGACTCGTCATAGAAATGGAAATGGAAATGCAAATTGGTTGCTCGATTGTTTTTCAACATTTTCTAGGCGAATGCATGCGCATACAAACACTTCTCGTACTAACAGATGCAAATACACACACTTCCACGCACAGCTACACATACAGCAACACACACACAACACACACACACACACACAACGTCACATATATACAGAAACATAAAACAATAATCGACTGACTCTCAAATGCAGTGAAACAGAGAACCTTGGCCTTGTTCATTATTAGTTTACAATTTAAGTTTTCATTACCTTGGGCAACTATTTAAATTTACAGGTAACTTGAAATTTGGCAAAAAAAACTTTACGATTAGAACAGCAACAAGCCCGCACTTCCCACATACATACATAAACAAACACATAGGAAAACCTGCACAACGCACTCGCACATTTACTTGAATAAATACACATACATACATACCCGATGACAGAAATCATGGAAAAATTATATATTATTTATTTTAAATGTAATTTGAATAATTTGATATTCCTTGAAGTAAACAAATGTATAACTTATTATTTCGTGTGACCAAGCGATGAATCGATAGAAAAGAAGATCAGATGAAGGAAAAGCATACACACGTTTAATTTTAAGCTAGAAGTCATTCTTATAAATGAAAATTATAATTAAAACAAAATTAGCAAAAGCTAAACATATTTACCATCCTCCATATACACATATACACACCCACACCCCCACACACACACACACATACAAACTGAGAGAAACATTAAGAAAGATGATATATATATATGCATATTTAATATTAATTAATAAAAATGCCACTCTATGAATATTGAAACTGTAAATCTAGGCGCGCACTTTCTTCGTTTCTTTAAAAGTCCAATTCCTGATAAGGCGACAGGTGGAACTTGTTTTTGGGTCCTAGCTAAGACAGACTGCATGAAAATGAATTATAAGAAGCAATACGATACGCTTGCAGCAACTATAACAACAGCAACAACAGTCACAAGAAATTACTTAAACGCTACTTATTTAACATACATAAGCAACAAACAAAAACTTACAATTACCTACCTACACTAACTGTTAAAACGTTTTGCGAAGTCTACGAAAAAATGAAGCGAATACATTTAAAATTTATGACGTATTTAGCTAAGAACAAATTACACACACACAACAACAACTTACACACCTATTAAGCAGCAACAAAATGAAAAAAAAAACGAAAATTTAGAGATTTTTTTTTGAAAAATTTTGCGTTGTAATTTTGACTGTACTTTAATTCTTCTCAGCTTACATACATAGGGAACGGATACTAAAAAGTAGCTAGTAGAAATTCGAAATTCTTAATTAACTTAAAATAAAACGAGCATAAAGATCGAGTAACAATTAAATATTCCATTTAAAAAATTACTACACTTCAAATGCATAAACGACATAAAAGATTAACGGCTTGCCAACTTTTAAATGCTTATCCGACACTACGAGTAGGAGGTCTTAGAGATAGAGCACAACAAAACATAGCATAGAATGTGTTTCAACAAATGCAAACCTATACAAAAACAACAACAACAAAATATGTAAAAACACTTGATTAACAAAAAACATGATCATAAAAAACACGCGCACTGGTTGGCCAAACGGTGCCGTGTGGCATTAATTGCTTTGTAAAATGAATAATATATCTATAATATATATAAATACATATATATATATATCTACACTCATATATATTCATAGATAAAACGCATTCGCATATGTATGCGTATGTGTGCATGTTTGCGCTACATTGCCTACACTTGCATAAATACACAAAGGAAACAAAAAATAAATTGATGATATAAAATTACCTTTAACGGTGTTAAAAAGCATAACTAATCTAATAGAATAACAAAAAGAAAATGAACGATATACTTTTTTTTTGCCTGTTTGGTTTGTTTGTTTCAAACATTGTTTTAGCTGCAAGCAAATTATGTAATGAATGCAATATGCAGATTTGTTTCAATAATTTAAAAAACATGTCACACACTGCACCCATAAATACATGCATACATTATACACACACCAGACGGACGGAACATTTATAACAAATGAAATAAATGAATAGCTGCTTGTGCAGAAACAGCCGTTATTTAGATCCTTTATCGACAGCAAAGCAGAATAATATAGATTTTTTTCTTGCGAAAAAAATGAAATTCATAGATTTATTAATTTAAAAATTTAAAATACACACAAAGTACTTCAAATCTGAATTATGAAGTATGCATGCAGAAAAACTAAAATAAAATAATAAAAAAAAAACTACATACATATATGATATACATACATACTATACGGATTATTATTACTCTTATAATTATTATTGTATTGAAGGAAAAATATAAGAACATTAAACAGCATAAATAAAAAGAAATAAAAAACATTTTGTGTTTTGACAGACTTTGTGACCGTTTATTAAGACTTTAAGGAATTTTAAAAACAATTATATTGTTAAGCTGTGCTCTTCTTCTACTGCTTTCCTTAAACAAATGGTTCAATAGTGAACTCAACGACCGAGCAAGGAGTTGTTAATTCGAAAGCTTGAAGCACGCTAGGATGCAGCACACCAATTCGACCAATGATGGCGCTATTGTACATGATATTTGCGCATCGACCGGGAAAGTAGCTGGGATCTGATTAGAAAAGCAATAAAAAATTTTATTTTTGGATATAATATCTTGCGACATGCTTACCTTCAGTTGCCTGGAGATAGTATCCTTTCTCGGCGTTGCCCGTCTTCCAGGGCACAGACAGCAACTGCATGACACGATCCAGCAGACCATGCACCACCTCAAATCCGGCAGTCTTGTTGCAATTAACCGCACACAAGCGTCGCTCGTTACGTGCACCCACCTCTGAACTTTCGTCGGTAACCACCACATCGCTTATTTCAAATAGTTTTAGTGGCAACGGCATCTTACGATTTGCCACAAGAGTCTTTAGCAGGCCCGAGACCAGAGTGGTGCGCACCACTTGGAATTCCAATGTCTTGGGATTGCCTATATGAACCGCAGGCAAGGCTTCAATTTCCTTGTTTAACTTGAGACCTATATCATCCCGCGAACATAGCGTAAAGGTGAGCGCCTCAGTAAATCCGGCCTGGGCCACCTGTTCGCGCAGCTGCTCGGTCAGCTTGTTGAGTGGGAACTGTTTGGCAATTTGCATAAAGGCTGGCAATGATTTCTTGATATTATTGTAGCCAAAAGCAATGGCAATGTCCTCGTAGATATCGCAAGCATGTATAACATCATGACGCGTTGGCGGAATCTTGACCTTTAGCGTGTCGCCATCCTTCGCATCAACCTCAGCCTCCAGATACATGCGTGTCAGCATGTCTGCCAGCTTGTTGGCCGGTTCGTTGATGCCGATATACGCATTGGCTCGTTTGACCGAAACACGTTCTTCACGCACTGCAAGCTCTGGATAGGAAATAATGGTTCCATCAGTTTGTACCACATCACATGGTTCGACAGTAAATTTTTTAGAGCAGTGTTCAGAGAACAGGCATACAATAGTGTCCAGCACCACCTTAGCTTTGGTTAAATCCGTAGCGGTGCATTCGATGAACACATTTTTGGTTTTCAGCGATATTTTCGAGTGATCTCCGTTAATAATTGGCGGCAGCGACAACACCACACGGTTAGCATCATAAATTACTGGATAGACGGGCGAATCACGAATAATGGGCAAATATTGCTTGAGCTGGGCGTGTGTGGCATAGAAGTCCATTAGTTGATTGCCGTTAAGCTCCTGAGTTTGGTTTAACGGTACAAATTTGATTTGTTCCGGTGCCAGGGCCTCGTAGCTGAATGGTCCTTGAATAGTGTCCAGATCGTGAGTACCAATGGCAACCAGCGTGCGCTTGCGGCAAATATTCTGATGCAGCTTGTCTTGCAGGTCAATGAAGCTGTTGTACGAATCCTGAGTAAAGGTGACATTACGCAGCACTGCAGCCACAGCGAATGGACGGATTTGCGCCGTTGAGGGAGTAATTTTTAGCACTTGACGCGTTGTCGGCTCCACGAACTCAAACTTCGGTGGCTTCATTCTTTAAGAAAATCTTGTTGATATACATAGATGATAATAGAAATAACTTATTCTACTCACTTGCTCTGAAATACTAAGAGACCGGTGACCAAGCCCTCCAGACAAAGCAAGTCGTAACGATTGGCTGGTATATCTATCCTGTAGATAATTTCCTCGCTGGCATTCGCAGCCGCCGCAACGTCCCCTTGCTCTTTTGTGAGCATTTGCTTCTCTGTTGTCTGCAAAAATTGAATGATGAAATATCCTCTTTATGATATATTATATTACTAGATCTTACCACTTCATCCAGCTCCAAGCCAAAAGCAAAGCAAAGATTCTGGAATTCTTCATCGGCTGAGGAAAGGGGTAAATATTAATTTAATAATCCACGTGGACTGCCAACAGTGAACTTACTGTACTTCTTGCCGAGTGCACCAAAAAGCAAATCACGTTTAACTCCAATTGTTGGCATTGCGTCGGTATAAATAAATCACGGAGACCTCCTTAGATATAAATACACTTAATTTCTTATTAAGAAATATTAATATAAATTTGTTGTTATTTGCTAGGAGTGTCTACACACTTAATTTGTAATTTTTTGCAATTATGTTATTTAACATAACAGTGCTAAAAACTTTATCATTCATTGCAGAACAACTCAAGACAATGTAGGTAAACGTGATTTCATAAAAAAGAGTTTAATTTAGGTATAGCAAGGGAGAAAACATCAATATTTATTAATATAAAGAAATGTTGTAACTAAAAGTGTCATTCCAGCTCGAATTTGAACTTAAGTTAACAGAAGAAGTAGACCGCGCTGGTGATGAACGATGTTTGCGACATGTATTATGCACAACTATCGATAACTATAGCTTATATATATATAGCTTAGTTGCGATACAATTAGTATTTTCGCTGTTAAATAAATACTAGTTTAAAATTAAATTTAAACTAAGAAATTAATTATATTTTAGATTGAATATCTTTCGATTCTCGCGTAGTTTTATTTAACATTATTAAAAGTAACTTTGTATTATGACACGTCTTTGTACATTAATACTTATGTTTACTTAACGCCATATGCTATCACTTCAATTTAAAGTTAAAGCTTCTTTTTAGTTGGACACACGTCGCCAAAAAATGCCACACACTGCGTGTTGCAGCTTGTTGTTGCTTGTACGGATTCCAAATCAGCAGAAAAAAGCGTGTGCTAGTGACAGCTGTTGTTGTCGCCTGGCCTGGCCTGGCGCTGCGTTTCCAAAATGTCCTCATAAGAAATCGGAAGTAAAAAGCGTCCCATTTTTAATACCCTGACACAAACTGCAACTTTAAGCAATTAACCAGGCAACACGACGTCGACGTCGACGTCGAGCAACCTCTTTGGCAGACGCGCGTCAGACAGGTCCCAAAACATAAAAGAAAACAAAAAGTACAGAGCGCGTGTGGCCAAAATTTAATGAAGCGTTAAAACTTAACTTGCGATCGTAAAAAAAAGCTGCGAGCTATTTTAACAGTTATAAGCTGGGCCCTCAGGTGAGTTTCGATGGTGTGTTAAATTGTTTTCGTTTTTGTTTTACCCATCGATGCAATCCAAATTTGTTTTCTGTGGCATATTGGGAACATCATAAATATGTATTATATGGAAGGATTGTTCGTCTAAAATATATGTGTAATACTTATAGATTATAGATGGTCGAATGTATTTCCTAATTGAGCACTGCCGACTAGAAACGCTCTCATTTGCTTTTGTAAGGATGAGGCCATTGTATCTGTGATCTATTTCCCTCATAAATATGTATTAAATTGAGCATTTGAATCGGGAAACTTTTTTTTTTTTGGGCTGTGCCCAAAGGAATAATCAATTTAAAAACGCCTTCAACTGCGCGCTGTTGCATTTTTCATAAGCATGTCCTTGCGCAGAGCCTTTGTGTTTGTTTGTTCAACCCTTGAAGAGATTGATTATTGTTTATATTTGTGCCTCCATACGCATACGAATGCAGTGCAAACATACGCATCGCATTGTGGCATGCGGCCAGGTCGACGCCATATCTCCGTCTCCACTGCCACATCCATAGCCATAGTCAACTCTTCCATTTGAATTGGGGCAATTAAAGTGTGGTACAACTCACGGCTGAATAACTCTATAAACACGTGAGTTGTAGAAGAAAGAGCTGCTGGGGCAGCGATTCATCCTGCGCTGCCCAACAACAATAGCAATTAACATTAACCCCTTTGACCGTGGCTTGGAAGCGGGGGCGTTAATTCAGACACGAGTTCTTGGTCAATTTATCAAATAATGCGACCGATTCCTGGAAACCCAAATAAAGTAATTATCAAGTCATTGGGCACCAAAGCAATATTAACCGGAGCATTCTTCATCTTTCGTATTGTCCTTTGACCTTGCATTTCGTTTGTAATTATGCTAAATATTTATTTCAAATTCATTATCATTTTAAAGATGAGTTAAATAGTATGGGAAACATTTAGAAAACGAGAGTAAATTGTATATTGAATATAGAGTAATATATAAAATCATTAGTTATTATAATTATATTTTAAACCTCTTAGCTGCAGAGATAATACATGTGAGATAATATGTATAAATTTTTCACTCTTGTAAGTCTGGAACATTATTTTGAAAATATTGTATATACCAATCCAGTAATGTTCTACACAGATCATTAAAATTTTAGATTATTTTCTTCTCACGGCTCGAAGAGATTGCACTAATTGCTAACTTGTTAGTTTTTCACACGTTTGCTCCAGTTACAATTACGTGGCACACCTTTTCCGGTCTTCCGGCAAACGTGGCAAAAAAAAAGGCAAGCCGTAAGATCAATTCATCATGTGCGTAATTGGATGTTACCTGTTGCCAAACTCTTGTGCTGTTACCTGTGTTGTTAACTCGTCTGCCGCTGTGTGGTCAGATTCATTAGAAATTAGCTATATGCATATGCATATGCATTACACGATATCGCGTAATCGTATCTGCGGTTAGGAATATCAACTTTCATATAATGCAATTGTCACCCTGCAGGACCTCCATGCTTCTTCTTGTTTTCTAAACTGTCAACGGGGCTGGTCCTGGATTGCTTCTGTCTGCAATAAAAAACATTCCTTTATCAAATTGACTTCACTTGTAGACTTCAGTGGGTTTATCTGATCCGCAATTTTTCAATTTCTCGAGCTGATGTTGAGAAATGACCCAGCATCGATATCAGTTACGATTTACATTTTATTTTTACACCGTTGGACGAAGGTAAAAGGTAAACATATCAATTACCAACAATCGAGGACCGTTGACAGACAAACCGAACTACGAACTGCTGCATCCATCTAATCCAACTACTGGTTACCCAGCAGCCCGGTCGCTCGCTTCCGAGAAAGTCATTTCTCACACTGGGCATCGGGATTTGTTTGTGTTTCATTTCGATTTCAATTTCGATTTCTTTTGTCTTGACCAGACTCGGACTCAATCCCAAATGCAATTCTAGTCTCAAGTGTCGCTTTGGAAAGTGTTGCTACTTTTGACTTCTGGCTAAGTGTTTTAGGCCGGAGCAACAGGCGCAGACAGTCGACCCTTCAGGTGCCAACGACTAACTGCACCTATGGGAAATAATACGAATTATAAAAAACAGACTCAACAGGGACAAACGAAATCCCTGAAACCGTTTGAAAGTTTCGCTTTTTGTTTTTACTTTTTTTTTATGCAGTCGCGACGCAGCAGCCGTTTCCTAAAAATACCCTTTAAAAAATGTTGAAACGGGGTATTTGAACATAATCAAAGCTTATACTAAGTATGTATGTATTTATATATACATATATATATTTACATTCAATAAAATTAACTATATGAATAAAATAAAAAAAAAAAACATTTTTACTAAGAACTGTAAAGACAATAAAATAGACTTTTATATAGACAGCTTAATAGGTATGTATAAGTCGGGCACTTTGAGGCAAGTCTCACTTGCTGTTAACCGCGATTGTTACCCTAATTTTGAGTCGTCTTTAAAAATGAAACGGTCTGATCGCCTTCGCCCTCGCCTGCGCCTGACCGCTGGGCCGGGCCCATCATCGGCAGCTCCAACCACGCGTTGGATGGCCCGTAATGGCACAATCCGTATAGCTAGCCGCGGCGCACGCGTGTCATTCCTGGGCAGCAATCAAAGTGATGGGAAAATTGCGTTTGGGTTCAACAGGTTCGTTGTTCGTTCTGTACATTATTTTTGTTTGCCTAAAGGTTAAACGTGCGAATTTCACCAATGCAGGCAGAACGGCAGAACGGCAGAACCAGAGGCCAGGTCTTCAGCTCGAGGTCCAGACCCAGGGCCTTTTTGATCAGCGGTCGATCAATGAGTATGCGAATCCGAATGCGCCACGGTTTTGTTTTGTTTTGTTTTGTTTTCGGTGGTAATCGTAATCGTCTGACTTCTTAAACTTCTTAAGCTTCTGCTCCTGCCATTATCGGTCGCGTACGGTACGCGAATTTACTTTATATATATACATATAAATACATATATATACATATATATATTCAGGTATATATATATATAAGCCTAATTAAATGTAATTTGGTACTTCCTTTTCAGCCGAAATAATACATATAAATAGTATCTTTAGTTTACATTTTATTCGCGCTCTGCACGGCTGGCCCTCGGCCCTCATTATTATAAATTTTCGTTTTCTTTCAGCGCTGGCCAAAACTTAAGGTCACTTCAGTACCACATAGGTATAAAGGGTATACATGAATGTGTGCCAGGGTAAGTTTAAATGTGTGCTTATTGAGAATTCAAAGGAATTCACTCTCGTACTCGCACTCGCACTCGCACTCCAAGTGCAACAATGTAACAATTGCTATAAGGAGAACAGAACTATATGGTGGAAGAGGCGGAAAACCGATGTCGTAGCCGAAACCGAAACCAAAACAGAAACAGAAACTTGTTAATTGTTTTGCGCTCGAGTGGCGGCCTCTGTAGGAGCGTACACTTAAGTTTCCAGAGAAGAAACACTTTCCATTCAAGCCCAATAAACGGCCCATTGTGAAAAACGTCGGCCCATTCATGAAAGCACCAAAAAGGGGCACCGCGTTTTGTATCTCGAAGTGCAATTGTTGCGCCGCAAATTAGACGCTCAATTACTCTACGAAATTCCGGTATAATTTCAGTGCAATTCACGTGAGTTGTGCCACAGAACAGACTCTTCTGTGTAGGGAGTGTGCAGACCCTCACACCCTATGCTGTCTATACGAAAGTGAATCTTGACCACGTGGTCTTTCTTTGATTGTAACCCTTCGGTTAGACGATCATTTTTCATAATTTAGCCTCTAGCCGCATGCACATCCTTCCGTAAAATGTTCTCACACTTGACCCGCTGCGTTTGGGCTACGCCCCGGCAAGGATCGGAAGTTGTTCCTGTGCATCATCCCATCATCATCGTCATTCCTAGGCACACTCAAAATCTTGTTGCTCAACGGGCGAGGAGAAAATCTTATTAAAAATTGTTATTTCTTTCGTGGTCCTTTTCTCTTGTTATTTTTTATTTTGTATTTTTTCTGTTTTTTTTTTTTTTTTTTTTATTGCTTTAATCATTTTTATTTTGTGCGGCTTCCGTGCCACCTGTTATGCTTAACGTTTGCTGCTGAGGTGTAGCAGCCAGAAGCAGCAACAGCAGCAACAGCAGCAACAGCAGCAACTACAACAGCAGCAGCAGCAGCCAGAGGTCCTCGATCTGATCCTTGAGGCCTTTTTGATTTTTCTCAAGTGATTGCGTAGTTTTCATCTTTTGTTCGCTCATTGTTGTAGTTCTCACTGTTTCAAATTTGAATTGATCATTGGATTTTGATCTGGGTAAAGGGAACGTGGGAGCCCCTCAAATTCCATGTCCTGCTCCCGACCCTTTCACAATACCAATCACAATTAGTCGAATATAATTTCTACTTCCGATTTCGATTTCGATTTCGAATTCGAATTCGTTTTAAATAACAATTTGACTGCAGCGTGAAATTAATTTCTATTTGGTAAGACAAATCGCTTCGAGCACAAGATGAATGCCAGCGAATTAGTCAAAGTTGTTGCAGGATTAGGATCAGGCCGGCGCCAAGCAGTTGCCAAAGATCACCAAAGATCGCTATCGGGAGCTCTGCCTCATGTTGGCAAAATAAACCCAAAAGCAGCTTCAAAGTCGAGCCGTGCGACAAAAATTGTTACGCTTCGCTCTGATCCCATCAGAGGCTGATAAATATATATGTATATGTATATATAGATAGATAGATGCCGGCAGTTGTGATAACCATCAGTATGCAATCTATAACAACAGGCCGCCTGCAGGCGTGCCCAAACAATGACACAGTGGGCGCTGCATTGACCTGGCGAGGACAAATTCGAATGGCTCGAGGACCTGGACATGGACGTGGACGTGGACCTGAACCCGAACCCTAACCCCGACTCGTAACTGAGCGTGTGTATAATCTAGTTTTAATTTTCATGGGAATTAACCCCTGTCCACATCTCCTAACAACATTTTTTTTTTCGTGTAAACAATGTGCAATTTATGCACCACATATGTTTATATATATGTATGTATGTATGGGTATAAAACAGAAAAAATATTGCTCCTGTGCTGGCGAGTCCTGCCACTGTTTGAGCTATTATTTGCTTTGATTTTAACTTGACTCTTTTTGCGCCGACTGAAGTGTACATATCATATCATATTTGTATCAATTTTTTTCTCTCCCATTTTCTCTGATTCCCCCGTCAATATTTGCACGTCGAGTCAAACAGTTGGCAACAACGTTTCTCCTCGACTTTGCAAAGCATTTGCATATTTAATTTGCCTTTAATGAATTTTCAATTTGACAATTGGCAAAATACTGCACACGAATACGCCGGGACCACCCACATAGAACATGAAAGGCCTTACATGCAAGCCCCTCCCCTCCCCTCCCCACTCCATCCCCATCCAGCTCCAACTCCAACTCCGACTCGAATGCATATCGCATGTTTGCATCCTGCTTCCGATTGACTTTCGCTCTTTGCTTTCCATTCGATCGAACCTGATCCAATGCTGGGCGGCGTTAAATGCTAATAAAATAAGTAACATACAAATTTTTCAATTTACGTTAAAAAAGGAAAGCAATAACTGGGCTACGGCTGCCGAAAATGATCGCAGTCAGAGCACGGACAACACGGACAACACTTTCACGGCCTAGAGGGACTTGCTAATGGTATTCGTTGACGTGCGCCTACTTTTATTCCTGATTGGCGTCTCTACAGCTCCTACACGTTCCACATATCGATCCCTGACAATTTGGGCATATTTGGTTTCTTAAACATTTCGCAATTACAAGAGGTACAATTTATCGAAAGTCCATTTTAAGTTACATTTTAATGTGGTACTAAATTTCCTGATATCCCCTTTTAACTCTTCGCAATTCTTCTTTTATATTATAATATATTATATTATACGATATTTTAAATATAATTACAAGAGGTACAATTTATCGAAAGTCCATTTAAAGTTATATTTTAATGTGGAATCAAATTTCCTGATATCCCTTTTTAACTCTTCGCAATTCTTCTTTTATATTATATTATATTATATCGTATGATATTATTGATACAATTAAAAGAGGCACAATTTATCGTAAGTATATTTTAAGTTACATTTTAATGTGGTACTAAATTTCCTGATATCCCTTTTTAACTCTTCGTAATTCTTCTTTTATATTATATTATATTATATGATATTATTGATACAATTAAAAGAGGCACAATTTATAAGTATATTTTAAATTATATTTTAACAGAATTTTCTATTATTCTTTTTTATTTTTCCTAATTCTTATTTTCTACGATTGTGAATATATTTGATTTTATTTTAAAAATTTTAACTTTTCGTAATTTGTTTTTTCTAATTCATATGTATATTATATGATATTATTTTTACAATTACAGGAGCTATAATTTATCGAAAATATTTCGTAATTTTTATTTTTTAATTCTTGCAGTAATTAAATAGTAATTGCTTTCATATATTATATTATATGGCCACTAAATTTATAAAAAAATGTTTAAATAGCTATCAAAGTTTTATCTAAAACAAAAACTTAAAGATTACAAAAGATCTTAAGATGAAGATCGGCAGGTTTAAAAGTTGAGCTGGAGTTGAAGATGTATTTGCCATAGGTAGATTCCAATTGATAATCACATAGGTATGCAGATGAGATAGAAAAGTTGCATTTCATGGTTAGAGTATTTAAAATTCTTCCAGCTGGCTTCATAAGTTTTTGGCGTGCGCTCGCTGGAAGCTGCTCCACATCGCCTCCACACGGCAGAGCCAGGACCAGAGCAACAGACATAAGTTGCATTTATGGGTATTGACATGAAAAGTATGACCCGTTACCCGTTACCCGTTACCCGCCACCCTCCACCGGTAACCCTTTAGCCAGGAGATGGATCTGGCTGTGGATGTGGATATGCGTATTGAAGTATATGCGGCATTGTTCATATTTAGCCGGCTATAAGTGGCTGCAGTTTTGGGATCACTCGTGACTAAGTGACAGGCACGCAAGGCGCCGTTGAGCATGGGATGGAGGAACACGAAGCCGGCTCTGGGAATAGCTAACCCTTTCTTCCCTCTCTCCCCCCTCTCTCACTCTCTCTCTGTTGCGCACGTGTGTCCTCTTCTTGGTTGTTGGTTTTGCTGCTGTTGCGAGTTTTTGTCAATGCGCATAAAATTCAAATCGATATGCAAACGTTTAGTTGGCGGATGCCTCGACATCAGCCAGGATCGATAAACATGAAAGCTGGATGGCAGCAGAGGGATATGGCGATACGATCGTCGTTCCTTTGTCTCCGCTGCAGGTGTAACCGAAGGCGTCACATGCACAACTGTCACTTGTGCGCACTCGCAGCAACCACTTGCCGCAACTCGTGTACTCGTAAATTGCACTTGCCACAGGACACGAGAGCAAAGGACGCGCACAGGTGAGCGCTCGAGGGTTGTTTGCTGCCTCGTCTCTTGCATTTGGCCAATAAATTTGTTGTGCTGCTCTCGGTGCGGTTTGTTGTGTGACATTTTTATCTAATTGACAACGTTTTATTGCCGCCTCGCAGATGTGCACACCAGATAGACTCCGATGGCCCAAGGATATTGCAACGTGGGGCGTGCTACTTCAGTTAGTTGATCGCCCGCCCACACATCAAAGGCGGCAGCGGCGGCGGCGGTATAAAGAGATTTTAATATCAAATCGACTTGCACAATATGATTTCCAGCGAATCATTTCGTATAGCTGGTCGTGGGCGTGGGCGTGGCTCAGCATTGAGATCGACCACCAGGCTAGCCAACTCCGACATCCAAATGCGCTGTCTCATCCTTCGGGTACAACTAAATTGGTGTATTAATTGTTGGCGCTAAAATGTGAGCCTAACTATCCGAGTTGGTTAGCGCCGGGCACGCTTATTAGGCATGCCTATGGACGAGGACTGCTGACTGCCAAGCGTGTCCTTGACGGTCGGCTAACAAGCGGCGGATCGAACCCTCACGAGCATATCAATTGGAAAATTTTGCCAGGTTGTAATAAACAAGATTCTCCATTGCGATATCTTTTTGGGCATTGGCGGTGGTCAGCGGCATGCCGAATCGCCTGTCCGGCGGCACATTTGTAAAGGTGTGTCCGGCAGGTAGAGGCATGAGTTGCTCTGCCTTGCGGCTCACTCTTTGGTCCTCAACTTGGGCACTGGCGACGATTTAGATAAGATGATGTTGCTGGCCATTTGGTGCTGACAAATCGTTGTGGCAATCCAAGTCCTTATGTTTGGATTTTTGCAAATTTCGCAGCGCTTAGCGGTCAAACTAATCCTGTTATAGGTTTGTTTGCATTTCCGCCCCGTCTTCCGGCACAACCTCAACCTCTACTTCAACCTCAACC
Organism: Drosophila pseudotalamancana; assembly: GCA_037075185.1. Lineage (NCBI taxonomy): Eukaryota > Metazoa > Arthropoda > Insecta > Diptera > Drosophilidae > Drosophila > Drosophila pseudotalamancana. The sequence continues at coordinate 349,226 of JBAMCK010000878.1, read as the reverse complement.
CCATAATCATCTTGTTAACGGCTTTAGATTGCCACCGATAGGCGCCAGCGCATCTTCTATTCAAGCCCGCCGGCGCCATTTTGAAGCAATGCTGTTGTTGCTTTTGCTTGTTGCTGTTGTCGAAGCTCAACAAGGCGAAAGCAGAATTTCAACACAGCCCAACTCACCACCGTCTGCCATTGGCTGCTGGCCTGTCACGGCACGTGCTGCCTCTGCCTCTGTCTCTGCCTTTGCCTTTGCCTTTGCCTCTGGCTGCGGCTGTGGCTGAGGTAGGCAACTCGTTTACCGTTTACCTGTCCCTCGCTCTGCGGGCCTTACCTGCCCGTTATGGTAGGATTTCGCTGAGCGTATAAATACTGCAGCCAGGATAAGGCCAGAGACAGAAACTCGCAAGCAGTCACGGCGAACGGTTCAGGTTTTTTTTATTGCAAGCAAACGCAACTCAGAATACAATTAGAAGATGTCGTCCAGTGAGATATATCGCTACTACTACAAGACCTCGGAGGATTTGCAGGGCTTCAAGCCTAGCGTGGCGGAGCCGTACTTTAATCCGATGGCCGCCTACAATCCGGGCATGACGCACTATCAATTCAATTGCAACACGCTCGCCAGCTCCAGCAATCATTTGTCCGCCAATGGGTTCGTCAGCTTCGAGCAGGCCAGCTCCGATGGCTGGATCACCTCGTCGCCGGCAAGTCATCGCTCCGAGAGTCCCGAGTACGTTGATCTAAACACCATCTACAACAATGGCTGCAACGGAATGCCGCATGCCCAGCAGTTTCCCCTGACTCTGGAGCAGCCGGCTCCAGCCGTGCCAACGCTTGCTCCACAGCCAACTATCGAGATTATGGGCTCATCCAATGTGGGAACGTGTAAGACGTTGCCTGCGGCGGCGCCAGTGACGAAACCCAAGCGCAGCTACACTCGCAAGAACCAGCAAGCAGCTCCAGCTCCAGCTCCATTGGCTCCAGTTCCAGCTCCAGTCACCAACACCCTAAGCAGCCACAATTCAGGCCAGGCTGCAGCTCAGAGCAACAACTCCAATGTCCAGCTGTATACCGACGATTTCCAGAGCTTCGACTTCGACAATTCCGCTTTGTTTGATGACAGCGTGGAGGATGACGATGACATGATACTCGACTTCGACGACGACTTTGATGGCGATGGCAACGATGGCTCCTTCGACCTGAACGATGGCGACAGCGAGGATGCAGCGGGCAATCCCAGTGCACCAACAGCCGGCGCTGGCAAGAAGCGCCGCAATAAGCAAATCTCGCCCGTGGTCAAGCGCAAACGTCGCCTGGCAGCCAATGCTCGGGAACGTCGCCGCATGCAGAATCTCAACCAGGCCTTCGACCGTCTGCGTCAGTATCTGCCCTGCCTGGGCAACGACCGTCAGCTGTCGAAGCACGAAACCCTCCAAATGGCCCAGACCTACATCTCCGCCCTGGGTGATCTGCTCCGCTAGAGGATCCCATCCCACAATCAGTTGCCAAATGTTGTACCTTCTCTGTATATATATATATATATGTGTGTACGTCAAGCTAGATCCCAGTAGGAAATTATTGTCTAAGTATTACGCTGTTAATTGTTTAGTTAAATAGTTGCAATTAAACATTAAGACTTCAAATAAAATCCGAATATTAAAAAAAAACACAAATTTTTTATTTATACAGCCTTCTTTCTTAGTTAAACTAATGGAAAATAATAATGAAATATGCTTTAAATAATGCCACATTTATTCGCTCTTAAATGAGAGCTGGGAAAATGTGTGTGATGATAAAGGAAGTTGGTGAACAGTGTAGTAATCCCTATTACTATCCGATATTTTAAAATATTTATAACTTATATTAAGTGAATTAACCCTTAAGATATAATGGTATATGAAATGATAAGCAAAACTTGATTTTTTTCATAAAAAATGTCTTGATAATATTTCGAGACTCTTTATAGATTTATGCAATTGTTATTTAATTGTGTAATTGTTTAAGAAAAATGTGGAGAATTGAAATGTTCAATCAAAAGAATCCCCAAATAATGAACCAAAAGTTAATATTACAAACTATTGGAATATTGCATAATCTGTCTTCGTGGATAGCGCTCCTTATTATTTAATGCTTTTACTACATATATACAAATTGCATATTATATAATCTGTAGATGTCTGGCGAGTTTATGTTTACCTACTGTCAGGTTAGCCCTTAAGACGACCCATCAAACTAACCCAATCTGAGGTTCAGTTAATGTCTTCACCTTTTGGGCATTTATTGGCGCTTCCTTTCCAGGCGCCTCATTTATCGGAGTGGATCGATTCTCACACACCGAGTCCGTGGAGTCCGTCGAGTCCGTCGAGTCGCGAGCTCCGCTTTATTATGTGGAGCAAGGTGATCGATTTGGCGCTTCGCGATCAATTTGTAGACAGTTCACCGAAATTAGTCGCCGGTTACAGATGCTGGCCAAAACAAATACTCGAAAAGTGATCCCCGACCGGGCCAGAACGGGATCAGTATTGTGCCGATAATTATATGGCACAGCACACCGGAGTGTGGCTGCCAAATTAAGTTAAGTGTGGGGCTGCGACTGCTGAAAGCAGATCAGCCCCCAATACAATACATATATATACATATATATATATATATATATATATATATATATATATAAATGCGCCACTCAAAACAAATCGTTTAAAGCGAACTTCGATTGATGATCGTTGCTGGCGGATAACCGACAAAGGCTGAGACTAAGCTGGCTTAAGCCCGGAGTTAAGGGCGACCAATTCATTGAGCAGAAAGCGGAGCAGTTCCTGGCCAAGTCACTCGGATCAGCGATTCAATCATTCGGAAGATACAAAACCAATTTGTTGATAGCTAACCGACTGGCCATCGGCTGCCACTACGCAATCGCAATGGGAACTTTGAGGGGGCGCTGGGGGCGTGGCAGGAGATTGTTACGTGGGTCGCTTCTTTCTTTCTTTTTTCCTTTTTTTTTTTGTTTTTTGTATTGCTGTGTGTGTTGTTTGTTTTATAAAATGATTTTCGGGCGTTACCGCAAAGCTCTCGAGATTCGAACTCGGCCCGGCCCGAACAATCAAAAGGAAATTCACATAATTAGTTAGCGGCGCGACTTGGACAGCGCTTCGTTAAATTGTTAATGACTTAATTTAGAGTTCTCCCTCGCATTTGACTAGGCCTGACAGTGGCAATTATGCAGGTAGCCCCAATATCCCAATATTCCAATATCCCAATATCCTGCCGCGATCTCTGGGACTGGGGATCGCGCTCTTGTTAGCGACAATTTACGGCTTTGAACGCTTCCGCACAATGCGTCGCCGTCAATTTGTCAATTACACAAATTGTTTAGGTCTCGCATCGCCACGACACCAACAACAGCAACAGCAACAGCAACAACAACAACAGCAACAATAACAACAATAAGAGGAGCAAAAAAAAAAAAAGAAGAAGTTGCGTTTCGGTGCTTCTTCCTGCCTGAAGCTTGAATGGCTTTGTGCAACCGAGCTACGTTCCGATCGGTGTGCAGCTGCACAGATTCGATCCAGCTTCCATCTCTTACCAAAATGCAACTGCTCGCCAATACAATTAGTTAGAATTCATGAATGGCAATGGGAACTTACGTGCAGCCGACCCCAGCCAGCTTTTGGCAATGCCGATGCCCGGACTCCAATGTGGCAAGCAGAAGTCCAATGTGCCCCAGTCGGAGTCTTGCATGTCTTTGTCAATTTATAGACAGCTTGCCTGAGCATTATTAACACGTATTATTATGCGTTCGAATTGGAGTTCAGATCGGGCTTGAGGGTACGTCGCCCTGTTGCATATTTTGTGGGTTTTTTTTTTTAAGGAATTAATGTCCCTAAAAATTTGTCATGTCGATAATTGGCGCGCTTTATTTTGAGGTTTTTCTTCTTCTTTATATACATACATGTGTATATATGTATATATTTTTTTTTTATTTCGGTTTCTGGCTTTTATTCTGCCGCACAAGTCTGTTAAAGCGGTTGCTGATCCTCACTGAATTATATCTGTATCTGCGTGAAACAAGTTAATGAGCTTTAACACCATCAATTTGTCACTTCTTATTAGCGTCCCCATGGGGCATCGATTGGTAAAGCAAACCGCATAACAAGCCCACTGAATGCTGACAGCTAATTGCAACAATACGACGTATTTGTCTCTCCTCCAGTACCTTAGTATTATTGTAGTTTTTAGTGTTCGGCAAATTTTTTTTACTATAGCAGTTGATCTTAGATTCCATCTTTATCATGCCGAACACACCAAACACTTATTTCATTTGTATACTCGATTAAAATTCAATTTAGTGTGTTTAAAAACATTAATCGTAAAGTAAGGAATATGAATATATAGCCTGATGGGAATCCATGTCATAACCTATCAATGTGGACAGCCGTTTAAAGGAAACAGTCTGGCCTAAAGATTTCTGTTTATCTGAATAAAAGATTATTTTTTTTATGTTGTTGTAAGGTAGATCCGACATATTCGGTATATTTAAAATTTGTCCTAACAAAGAATAATAAAAAAAAAAAAGAACATTTTTGCAGTTTAGTGCAAGCTTTTATTTCGCTCCTTAAATGTTTTCCATACTAGGGTACATATAATTAGTACATAGAAAAAAATAAAAATCAACTGTTCTTTTCAATTCGATCGTTTTTTGGCTAATGAATATTTGATTTGGAAGCAGATATCTGTATCAATCTTTTTATTCTGTTCATCGAACGCTGTAAATTCCATCACTAATTTGTAAAGCCCGTTCATAGCAGCGATAGAAGAATTCAATTGTTCTTGTATGGGAAATCTGGGATGCATAAATTTGGTCTGCAGAAAATAAAAAATAAAAAATAAAAATATATTCTATAATTATGTGGGATAAAACTTACCCCAGGCTGCAAGCATTTGTCCTTGATATTATCTTCGTTAGTTAAATTCTGGAGCCAAAATTTGTACCAATACTGACTTTTATCGTACATTTCCTTGCAAAAATTATATATGGTAATTATTGGCCCAGTTGGCTTCCAAAGTCCCAACTCGGAACGAAAAAGTTGAATAGACAACTATAGGGATATCCAAATAAGAGCTCATATTTTTCTTTAGGTAGGTTCGATTTATTATTTACCTGAATACGATCATTGGCATGAATATCCCATATTGTAGTTAAATTCCCTTTCACCATTAAAGTACTGCTTGTCTTAAATAAAATTATCTCAGATAAATTAAACAATCCATTTATTGGAAGTCTGTTGTCTTGATTGGGACATGCTGAGAATATTCTATCTTGCCATAGGAATAAATAGTATTCGTAAGATTGTGAGATCCTGATTGCTCCTAGCAAAAGGACGAATGATCCGAACGAATGTCGATTAAGCCACATCTTTTAGTTATATTTTTTTGTAACTGGGCTTCGAATAGGTTTTATGAGTTCTTATATAGCAAAAAAATATATAATTTAAGACACGTGAATTTAATGTCGAAACTATACGGGCAGATAATTAAAAAATTATCTGTCATCTATATAATCGCTTTTAGATTCGTGAATACATGGAATAGTGATAAAATTTTAATATCTTAAAATGAACAACAATATTGACATAACAATATTTTATTATTGATAAAAATTATTATAGATTGCATTCATATAATGCATTATTTGTGCCCTGAATCTATTGAAAATCTCTGGATCAATGGTATCTCTCTTAAAAGAAGGGAGAGTTAGCTAGACTAGACCTTAAGAATACAATGAATATGTATTATAACAAATTTTGAATGTTGTAATATATTAATTTAAAATATTATTGCAAAAACAAACTTAGATCTTAGTATGGTGTTTTATTATAAAATACTATTTGTTTAGCATACTTAAATAATGAATTATATTTTACTATATTTTAATTGAATTTATTGTATATAACATACCATAATACACTTAAAAAAATAAAATTGGTCTATTATCCATCAAAACAAATGATAATCATATGAGTACCTGCATTAATTAATTCTGTATTTGCGGTTTGGAATCCTATTTTAAATTTTTCCTTTTTTTAACAATTTCAAAGAGCATTTTCTCAGACCCATGCAACATATTCTCATGCCTAGCTGAGCACATTTTTCTTACTATTAAAAAACCAGAGAAACCGCAACATTTTTTGTTGTTTAAAGGAATTTATTTTTTTTTTATATTTTGTTGAAGTGGACGTAGTTTCCGTTTCCGGCGGTTTATTTTGGCATTGTTGTGTGAACATTTTACGCTGATCCTTTAATTATTGCGCAATAATTGTTTGCGCCAAGGCGAACCCCAAACAAAAGTGAAACTCCATTCGGTTGATTGATGCATGTCTGGGACCAGGTCTTGGTCATGGTCCTGCTCCTCGTCCTGGTTTGTGGCTGCATCGAAGCAATTGTACAATCTTTATAGGTTAATGGTCGTGTGTGTGTGTGTGGGCCCATTTTGGTCTTAGCCAAAAGTCAAAGTCAAAGTCGAAGTCGAAGTCGAAGCGATTGCAATTATTAAGCCATAAAACGGGCTGCGTTAAATGCCAAGTCTGTAATTAGCGACACCAAATCACGCTGGCCACGCCCCCTTCGAGCATTGTGTGCGGCCCGAGGAGGACCAGAGCAAAGGATCGTTACCTGGTCGGAGAAAGTCAAAGTCAAAGTCAAAGTCGTAGCCAAAACCAATTATAGATCGCTGTTTGTTTAAGGAAGTTTTGGCCAATTAGTCAAACATTCGCCTCGCTCCTCGAGCAGCCATCCATCAGTCGTCCATCAATCAGTAGCTCCGATTACTGCCGAGCGCTGCAGGAGCAACAGATTTAACCGTTACAGGTTGACAAATAATTCGCACGGCCGATCGCTCGACTGGGCAACTCAATTAGCCACACAGACGCACCGCTCCAGTTGACTGACTTCACTCTGTTGGCCAACAACAAGCTGGCCAAGTAGGTGGCAAGCATCAAAGTCTAAGCCATTGCCTTTGCCCTTGCCCTTGCCCTTGCCCTTGTCGTACTTGTTCGAGATTCGAGAGTATCTCACGCTGCAACCAACCGATCAGCGATCCTCCTGCCCGCTGCCCGTTCTCCGTTCTCCGTTCCCCGTTCTCCGTTCACCGTTCTCGGTTCTCCGTTGCCCGGTGGCCAGTGAAAGTGCATCAAAAATCAAAGTCGACGTTGATTTTTTGACAAACTTTTGGGCGAGGCATCAAATTAACACAGCACAAAGGCAAAGATGCTACCAAGGATGCAGAGCCACAAAATAATTGCCCCAAATATGGAGGCTTGAATACCCTTTCCTTATTATGATAAAGAGTGGCTTAAATGCTTAAAAGGTTGAGTTTAAAAAAATTAATTTAGGCAAATAGCAAAGGATCTATTTATATAATTATTATAGATAAATTATAATTATTATATAAGATACTTATTGAACGATCGAATATATGGGGTTGTATATTCCACTTAGCTCATACTGTAGAGCCCTATTGTATGGTAATTAGTCTTAAGAAACATCCATTAAGTACAGTTAGCTAAAAAATGTCTACAGCCTTACGTAAGAGTAGCTCGAAGCCCAAATCGCAAAGCCCTAGCTGTATTTTTTAACTGAAATTGCCACACGCAAGCCATCTCCAACGCTTTGTCACGTTAAGATGATGCTGAGGCTGAGGGAGCAGACAGAGAGGGTGCCATCGAGCGTGTGAGCGAGACAAAAGATGTCGGCAGTGGAGTTTTTGGCAAAGATTGCTGGGCTGTGCAACTTGTTCTGGCTGTGGTCTTGCGGTCTGTAATTTTGTATTCGCATTCGGGGGTCATTTGATACAGTTTTCCAGCTCATTTGCTTGTAATTGGGCACCAAAAGGTTCGGCTTGGTTCGGTTCGGTTAGGTTAGGTTCGCGCAGGCTCCACATGAAATCTCTGTCCCGTTGTCTGGTCGCCTGCGTCCCAGCGGCTGCCAACTTTAGCTCAGGTTGACGACTTTTCAAATTATCAGTTCAATTTTTGGGTACTTATATATTTATTAATCAGGATTTCGTGTGAAAAATGCGAGCAGTGTGCGCTCATATTTTGTCTTTAAGCTCAGCTCAGCAGATAGCGAGCCACAACAGCAACAACAACAAGCAACAAGCAACAACAACAACAAGCAACAACAACAAGCAACAAGCAACAAGCAACTAACTTAATGTCAACGACGCCGGTGGCTTTGGCATCAGTTCAAGTCTGGAGAATTTTTGGTCTTGCAGCTTTTGGCTTTTATTCGTCCTTTTTTTCCATTGCACGTCCACCTGCAAAAACCGTCGCGACTTCTTTTTGGTTTCTGTGGACTGCGTGTGAATTTAATCCCTTGGCCCCAATTATTCAAGTAATTAAGTATTAATGTGCGAAACTTTATCACCTCTGGCGACGCAGCAATTCGTGATTTTCCAGGCCATTTGTGCTTAAGCGTTCAGAAAAATGGGTACACGGGAGCGTTACGGTTATAGAGGTAGCCCATTAACGCGTGTTATCCGCAGGTGTGCAAGCGGCACTTAACTATTAACAGTTAGATCAAAATAATAATTCATAAATTAATAATTATGTGCATTTAGTGGTATAGTTTTCCTTTATCTAGTATCAGGTCGAAATCAGAAAGTCTAGTGAGATAATCTGGCTTAAATGGAAATGACTAACTGGACTCTTCGGCCTATAGGTTTTATGGAACTAACACAATAAGCCAGACTGAAACCCTTAAATGCAATTCCGACTCATAATTACAATTCCTGGCGCTCTACCGAACCTTAGGATTTAGCTCTGCACTACGATCTTCTATAAATTTTCCCACTTTAAACTGTACTTTACTAATTACTATTAAATCAGCTCGATCAAGGATGCCGCCAAAGGACTTCAGATGTAAGCGCAATTAGCAGATACAATCCGTGTGATTCCAACCGACTAAAATGTCAATAACAATAAATCCGTTGGCAAGTACGGCGCACACATGGAAGAGAAGTTCGGCGGAAATCAAGATATGAGCTCGGCAAAAGGTGATTACGTAGGGAATGCAGCTCATAACTGTCAAAATCAGGCAATCAATTGATTTGCGCATTGATCGGAGGCTAGGACTCAAGAGCTAGGATGAAGAGCTGGGCAGTGGGGACCGCACAGGACTCGGATCGCCTTGCACAATATTTTAGAGGCGTGTTCCGGCTGTCAACATTTTATGTTGGTGGTCAGAAAGTCAACTTGTGGTCGCAACTGCAACAGCCAACAGCCAACAGTCAAGGATCGATGCTGGGAACCGCGCGGGTGTTCCCACAGGTCCTTCAGCCAGACAATAGCGCACACAATTTGCCGCCCTGGCGAGTCCTTTGTGCGTGCCCAGGACACAAAGGCAACTACTTACAACACATTATGACACGAATTTGAAAACCGAAAACCGAAAACCGAACACCGAAAACGAAAACTGCTTGACCTTAGGAAAGGCATTTTATTGCCCAGCACAAGTCCTGATTCATTGCTATTACTCTATTTCAGTTTTCCCTTTCGCTCTGCGGCGTGTCCTTGTGCTCCTTTTGATGCCGGACAATCGCTTTCAATTTGCGTGAACCAAATCAAATTTTATTGCTTAATTTTTTTGTATTCCGCGGCCGATTTTCTAATTGAATTGGCCGCTCTGTTAAATTTTACATTTGTCTCATCAGCCAAAGTTCATTATTTATTTCTATATCTCAACATTTTAATGTAAATTAACTTTCTGTTATTGTTTGTGATCGCTATTTGGATTCTCTCCTTTGTGTTCAGAACAACTTTTTGTAAATAGTCCCAAATTTTCTACGCCGTTGGAATCCGTAATTTATTAATCGTTGCTATTTATTACATATACGAGTATTTCAACATGCTGAATAATTTAATGGTTTGGTATATTTGACTTATTGCTTTTACAGACTTGCAAATGATCAATAGTATAAGGCAGAATGAGTCAGACAGGTTTAACCGACTGTTCCGTGCACTGTTAAATGACAACGAGGTAAGCTTTAAGCCATAGTTTTAGAGATTTCATACTTTTATTGGGTGTATAAGAAGAACATCCCAATAGATATTAATTAGATTAAGAATAATTTATCAAGACTCCATAAATGATATACTGAAAAAAAACCCGATTCAAAATGGTTTTTATTAAAAACTTTTTAAACATTTTTTTTATTTTTCTGTAGCTTTCAATATATGTCGAAACTTAATATTCTATTGGTATAATATTTAATATTCTATTGGTTTTATATGGTATATTTATTAAAGTGTTTATCTTTTTAGATAAAGATTAGATTTTTCGTTGAGAATAGATCATTTTTACTTTTTTCATAATATCTTTAAAAACAAAGTTGTACATATAAGAAGTTGATTTCTTACGTCTATAATCCATGTTAACTATATGATATATAAAGCACAAGATCTATTTCTTACATCTTACTCTAAACTATATGACATACAGGGCACTAGATATTGATCTTTAAATTGAAAATTAATATTATAATTATAATAATATAAGCCCTATAAATATATACATAAATAATCTAAACTATATGACACACTAGATATTGTTCTTTAAATTGAAAAATAATATTATAATTTTAATAATATAAGCCCTATAAATATATACATAAATAATAATAATAAATATATACATAAATATATATTAGATATATTATGCGTAAATATATATATTATATATATATGTGTAGTAGGCAGGCAGAGAACCGCCAAGGTTTGCCTAGGCTGCTTTGTAATTAGTACTGCAAGTCCTACGCCGTTATCCTTAAGGCTGACCGTAACAGCTGACGCTCGCTGGGCACACGTGTTCGTGGCCAGGAATTGGAGGGCATGCGCGCGAGTTTTGGTCTCAATTCGGATTTGTAAGCCGAGACCCGGCCAAGACCCGGTCGAGACCCGGTCGAGAGAATGGTTAGCTGAGCTGCATCTGTGTATCCTTGTCGGCATCACACCTTCTCCACCTTCTCTTGCACTCCATCAGGCAGCAACCCTTTCCAATTTGTCTTGGCGCACTGCTGGCCATGTCCTTTAAGCGGTTTATCCTGCTGTTGCGCTTGCCGCTCTTGCCTGCTGCTATCCTTCTCGCTCGCTCTTCCTCCTCGTGCTTATCGGAAGTCAACAAACAGTTACTGTTCAAGGGGGAGCGGGTAGGGGGGAAGGGGGAAGGGGGAGCACTCTGCTTCCTTGAAATTGTGTAGTAGTTGAGGAGAGCTGCGAAATGCCGAACCGTAAAGAAACAGCTACAACAACGACAAAAGAAGATGAAGAAGAGGAAGAAGAAGCGTAGGCAACAGCAGCTCGGTGGCAGCTCTGCGGCAGCTCTGTGGCAGGGGCAAATGCTACCCAATTTTGAAGTCAAAGTAGCACCAGATGACGGCATGCGCCGTCCGTTTGTTCTGAGCGATCCTTGGGCAGCATATGTTGGCCTTTGGCTTGAGTGTTGGTTCTATCTCGCTTTGGCTGCCAGTTCCTCGGTTTGGTCCTTTTTGGCAGGCTTTCACTCGCACGCCACGCGGCGATATAATAATAATAATAATAATAATAATGATAATGATAATTTCTTATTGTGTCGGTTCGAAGATGCGCCAGTTGGTTACGAGACTCTCTGCTGAATAGCCCAACTAGTTAGTAGACAACTCTAGATGTCCTGCGGCAACGTCTATAGTGCGTCACAAGTTTCAGCATCAATCAAAATTAAGACCTTACATTGAGTCCAATTAAGTCAAGACACCAAAACTGGAACCGTATTAAGTATACCAAAGAACTTATGGAACCGGGAATTAGCATGGACCAAAACGGTGGCCAAGGACAGAATGATTAAAATCATATTAATAAATACAATGTTGTACAAAAGCGTATCTAGAAAGTTTTACGTGATTGTTAACTACTTAGTTAGTGTCCAGCGATTCCAGCGAAAGGCGGATCGTTAAAGTGTTGCTCTGTGTAACTGTAACTGTATGCAGAAGCCTCTCACCGCATCCAGACTCAACGCAGCAAATTATCCGCAAACGTGCAGAAAATTGCTGTTAATTAGTCTAAAGCTATTCGGGCGAAAGACGTCCAAACAGAAGTTGCCAATAACATATTTTTGATTTGGGCTAGCGAGAGAATAAATTTTTCATTTGCATTTCGTTTGCCACCGCTTAAATATCATATAGAATATATCAATATATTTATATATATAAATATTAGTACTCTTTTTCCTAGCTAAGCGGACAGCAATTCAGGCCGAGAAAAAGCTTGGCAATAATATATTTTAAATTAAAGCTAGCTAGAAATATATGACTATATATATAGCTATTAGCTAAGCGTACTTTAATTCAGGCTGAAAAAAAAATTCGAGAGCGAGAGAATAAATTTTTCATTTGCAACCGCTCAAATATCATATAGAGTATATCACAAATATGACTATATAAATATATTTATATATATAAATATTAGTACTCTTTTCCCTAGCTAAACGTACTTCAATTTAGGCTGAGGAAAAGTTCGGCAATAATATATACTTTCGATTTGGGCTAGCGAGAGAATAAATTTTTCATTTGCATTTCGTTTGCCACCGCTTAAATATCATATACAATATATCACATTTATGACTATATAAATATATTTATATATATATAAATATTAGTACCCTTTTCCCTAGCTAAGCGGACAGCAATTCAGGCCGAGAAAAAGCTTGGCAATAATATATTTTAAATTTAAGCTAGCTAGAAATATATGACTATATATATATATAGCTATTAGCAAAGCGTACTTTAATTCAGGCTGAAAAAAAAATTCAAGAGCGGGAGAATAAATTTTTCATTTGCAACCGCTTTAACATCATATAGAATATATCACATATATGACTATATAAATATATTTATATATATAAATATTAGTACTCTTTTCCCTAGCTAAACGTACTTTAATTTAGGCTGAGAAAAAGTTCGGCAATAATATATATTTTTGATTCGGGCTAGCGAGAGAATAAATTTATCATTTGCATTTCGTTTGCCACCGCTTAAATATCATATAGAATATATCACATGTACATAGACCTATACACATAAATAGTAGCACGCTTTTCCCTAGCTAAACGTACTTCAATTCAGGCTGGGGAAAAGTTCGGCGCTCAGTGCGTCACCCGGATCCGACAGTTGTCTAGAAAATGCTCAACAGATGTTGGAGTAGGCCTTGTATAGGTATCACAGCGTTTGAGCAACTACAACAACAGCAACAACAACAACAACAACAGCTATAATGCGATCATCATCAACAACAACTGTTACAAGCACTAAAAATAAGATAAAATTCAGACGCTGTTGGTTAAAATTGCGCCATTGAGCAAGAAAAAAAAAAAAAGAAACAACAACAACAACAACTAATGTTGTAGGAATTTGTTGCTGATCGTGGTTTCCTATGCACTGAAAACAAATTGTAGGCAACAGTTGTGAGGCGGCCGAACTAACGGAAAGGTAACTCGAAATTGTGCGCAGTGTATGGGCGCAGGTCAAAATAATTTGGCTCTGTGCGGAAATGCTTGAGTGTCCACCAACTAATGCTGTCTCTTTCTATGGCCAGCTGTTGCCTCTTTTGTAGTCATTGTCGTTGTTGCTGTTGTTGTTGTTTTGGTGATCGGATCGTGTGTTTGCCACGTGTCGTTTGCAAGCCGATCGACCAATGTGCGAAAGAGAGAGCATTATATATATATGTATGTATGTATGTATGTATATGTACAAATTGGATGCGAGCGAATTTGAAAAGTGAACTCGCGATTAGGCCAACAAATGGTTGAAATTTATGCCAATGGAGCAGCTGTAAAATCAATCAAAAACTTGTCAAATAAATGTCAACATTGGCTCGATTTGCATTCCTTTTCCGCCGACTTATGCGCATGCATAACCAATGAGCGGCAATGCATCCTGTTCCAGCGTATCCTTCGGGTGCATAAATTGTGCATTTTATTTGCGTAAGTTGCAAAAATTGTACAATTGTAAAATTGTAAAATTGTTAAATTGTCTTTTATGCATTGCTTAAGTTCTACTTAACTACAATTGGCGCGCTGAATGCGCAGATACTCATTGACCTGGCCAACAAGGGCATCGGCGCATCGCTGGGAGCGCGGCATTTGCTCCTGGGAGAGGCGACGCGTGCGGACCAGCAGCAAGGAGGCGTTGTGCATGGCCTCGGCCAGTCCTTGATTGATGGCCGTGATGCCGCGCAGAAAGCAGCTATTGCTGCCATCGACACTAAAGCCGAGTGGCGCGATTGCCACGCTCGCTTCTTGATTCTGGCAGAGAATTGGCAACTGGGCCATCTGCTGCACAAAGTCCTGCACATTGGCCAACGCCTTCTGGCCATCGTCGCGATAGACTCCAATCATATCGCTCAGCCGGAGTGTGCAGGCTCTCAGCTCGTCTGTCACATTCAGTGTGAAGTCCTGCAGATTCCAGGCGGGATTGCAGCTGGGATTGCGGAGCAGCACCTGGCTGGTGTCGTCAATGGCAAAGCTCATCTCTGCCATGGCATTGGTGGTCAACGCTTCCACGTTGTCCATTATGCTCCGCAAGGTTCGCTCTATATTCGCTTGCAGCTGCGACGATGTTCCATCCGTTATATTGACCGCCATATCCGCAAACTGATCAACCACCATACTAATTGGTCCATATTCCGTGGTCTCCGTCGTTTCCGTCACGCTCTCTGTAGTCCTCGAGGATTGCGCCTGGACACACTGTAAGATTCGAGTTTGGATTTAGTGGATCGCTTGACATACTATATTCCTATATACTAACTGTCCATGTCAGCAAAAGAAAGCTGCAAATTTCAATACTTCTCCTCATGATGGTTCTCCTTCAATTGCTGTTGATGGCATTGGCGACTCCACATATATATATCTATATATATAGCTGGCGAGTGATTCCCGATAAAAAAAACACACATAAGCCCTACACAGCTTCTCAATTTGGTTGATGAAAAATATAAACAAATAAAGATAAAACTACAGGGCTGGATCGAACGATAGCTTGAGTCTTTATTTTCTCTCTACCTTCCATATAAATAAAATATAAAAATAAATATTAATACAATGCTAAAATTCTTTATCAGCCTGTTAAAAGATATTCTATAGCCTATCATATTTCAATTATTGCCATTTATACTCATATATGTCATAATTTATATTATATTATATATTAAGTGTTCAAGTGCTTCAAAATGTTAGTATAGCCTATTTAAGGGTATTTGTACTACCCATGCATGACTCACAAGTGTAAACAAGAATAATTTCTAATATTTTTCTTGAACAATAATCAACAACCTAGATATCAATTGCTAGCTGAAACTGCATTTGCAGTCAATTTAATGGCGCCTTGTGTCAGATTGCTTCTTTTCATACCCTACCTAGACCATATAATGTCTATAATGTATATAGTTTGTGAGAATGTATGTAACGGACAGATGGAGGCGTGGCAGATGCCCATAAAGTATCTATAATCCTAACTACTGCAAACGAGTAGATTTAGCCCTGTAAGTCGGTTTGTTTTTCCGTCTGTCCGACTGTATAAACCCGTCGATCTCAGGAACTAGAAGAGCTACAGACTTGAAATTTTACAAGTAGGATCTCCTTTAGCACATGCATGTCAAGTTTGTTTTCGATATTCGATAACTCTTTCCGTTTGCTTGTTATCGATAACACGTTTGAGTTTTTCGGGCATATCTCCTACATCTCAAAAGCTAGAGGTATCAAACTAACCAAATAAAAAATCAGCTAAGGGAGACACAAATGTTGGATACTACGTAATTTGTATACCTCTCCCCGTTTATCGGGAAAAAACTCATTTGTGCCTTTAATGTGTACAAAAAGTGTCAACAAGATTGGATAAGAAACAAAAAAGTTATAGCCTCGCGCATTATTGCAAATTTTCGTCACTAGTAGCAAGCGAAATACTTAGAATATATATATATATATATATATATGTATATATATATATATACTTAAAAATATTTACTACTACCACATCAATATAAGGGGTATTGGATAAATGTTTTTTTAATGCTCCAAGTATAAACTCAATCAAGAATCTGGCCGCAGTAATTGATTAGCATTACTTATTGGATCGCCCACTGTTCTATGTATAGTAATGAATTTTATTATTGACAACCTGAAGATTAAAGTTGAATAAAGTGTGTAAATTGTTCATAAACTAGATTAGCCGCATCTTATCAAACATTTTAAGACAATCCAAGTGTGGTCGCCGATAAGATTTAGAGTCCATACCTCAGATAGTGGAACTGGACAGTAGAGTCCAAGCTCCCCGAATGGGCTACGAATCAGTTGAATTACTTCATTCGAGGCGGCGAAATGATGAAAGTTTGCCTGCTGCTGCCTCTGCTTGTCTCCTTGCTCTTGGAAGGCGCTTTTGGCCAGCTGGAGTTGGCCAACCTACTGGCCGAGCAACAGATGGATTTGGACTTGTCCGCAACAGAAGTGGAAGCTCTTCGTCCATTCTACCTGGAGCTGCAGGTTCAGCATGACTACCTGAACAACCTGACCATGCAGAAAGGCGATGAAGAGGACCGAATGGTCTCCATGGATGCGCCGTTGGACAATGCCTATGCCCAGATCTTCAGTGAATTTCGTGCCCACTTTGAAGGATATTTAAGCTACAGTCCTGGCATTGAGTACGACACAACGCTGCCTACGTTGGAGCAGCTGATCGGAGAACCCAACAGAGACATGACCAAGCTGGAGCAGGAGGAGCTGCAGGATCTGCTGGATATACTACAGGATGTTATCGATGAATCCCAGCTGGGAATTAACCAGCTGGTGGCACGCGCTACGGACATGGAAGTCCATTTGCTGAGGCTCAACAAGCCGAAGATTGTGATCGCCGGCATCGCAGGATTGGAGTTCATGTGGCGCAGCTGGGGGCGTGCCTCGCAAGCCGCCTACTGCAGCTACTCACATGTACCGCAGTTTACGGAGGCACTGCACGCCATCAATGGCGGCGTTGATTGCTACTCCTACACGATGGGGCTGATCCTGCACATCCAGAACGAAACGGTTGCCTCCGTCAAGGAGATCAAGCAGAATGTCCAGCGGCTGGTGAAGATATACAAGCAGATAGCGGCCAAGAAAACATTGATGGGCAAAATACTCTCCGGAACATTGAAGGTGTTCAGTGCTCTGCGACGTGTCCACGACATCATCGCAGTCGGGATCGCCGGCTACGACAAGGTGAACCACCAACTGCCAGGTGCGGCCATGCACTCGGCCCAATGTGGAGCGGACTTTGCGCACAGCATTCCACAGATGATCGAAACGGCGCAAAATCTGACTGTTTGCATTACCTTTGTGGAGACGAATAAAACGGATTACGATTTCCTCAAGCCGGAGTCCGATCGCTATTGGAACACTGGCGATCCACCTGTGGAAATAGCCCATGAAAACGACGCTGCAGAGGATGAGGATGACGATGACAGCGATTGGATGGACGATGACTACGTGGACCATCGATAAGCCCAAATATATTCATAATCTTCGAGAATAAAATGCATGTGAAATGTTTGGTTTTAGAATATATTTGGTTAGCTCTGGATGACACCCACTGATAGGCTGAGAACTGGACTTAGAGGTACTCGTGAATGGCTGACTAGACGTCGCTCTCTTTGAGCTGGCGCACATACTGCTCGCTGAGGGATTTGTTGATGCCATCGCAGCTGGCATTCAAATTCGATACGGATCCCGCCTGCGGTGAGCTCTGCGACTTGTGCACGTTGCGGGCGGGCGGGGATGTGGAGGCACTGGGACTGGGACTGGGACTGGCCGGCGGTCGGTCGCCACCAATCACCAGGTCGGCCATCAGGGTCTGACGGCAGAGCGCGGACAGGGCGCTGCCACCCGGCATGGGAGCGGGTGGATCCTTGGGCTTCTTGCCGCCGCGACGGAGCTTGGAGGCCAGCGTGGCGAAGCCAAGCTTACTGGAGATCCGGGCCGAGCGGCTCACGGAACGTGGCAAGCTATCGTAGGCGCTCGAGTTGCTTACGCTCTCCTGATCCGTATTGGCATCGGGCTGCAGCAGCTGCTGGCCATGCTGCAGTTGATCCGCAGAGCTGCCTCCGACGCCGCGCATGCTGCCAACGCTGACGCTCTTGTGCAGCAGCGCCACATCGCTAATGGCCAACGGAGTGGTGGGCTCCTGCCTGGGCGTTACGGGCGCACTCTGCAGGAACTCCGCCTTGGCCTGCTGCAGCCGCAGGGCGCGCTCGGACAGCGGCGTTGCCGGACGTGGGGGCTCCAAGCTGGGTGCCGGAAACTCGAACTGCTTTGCCTTGGTGGGCGTTAGCAGGGCCTTGCCTCTGCCCTCCAGCTTGCGCTGTATGCGTGGCAGCGTGTTGTCCAGCCGGTTCGGCAGGACGAACCTCGCCGACGAGCTTGTCGCTGGACAAGCTTTGCTCACCGTCGAGCCGGAGCTGGTCTTGGCGATCTTGTGCTCAATGTTGTTACTCACGTTGGCGCTTTGCGACTTGTGCAGCGAGTTCTTCTTGTAGAGATGAGCCTTGCGTGGCGGCACCTGCGGAAATGGAGACGCGCCCAGCTGGCGCTTGGAGCGGGCCAAGCGCTTTATGCTGTCGCTGGCGAGGGGCGGACGCACGGGAATGGCGGCTCGATGCATGCCTTCGCTGCTCTGGCACCTGCGCAGCTCCTCCTTCGGTCGCAGCGGCGACAAACGCTCCAAGCTGATCGACTTGTAGAGGCAAAGTGGGCGTGGCGTCGCCTTCGACTTGACCGTCTGCGGCTCCTCGACGCTGTGCGTGGGACTTTCCACCTCTTTTTCGATAAGCGTAATACCCTCCGGCGCATTGGGCTTCAGTATAGCTGTGAAGACCTTGCGCTTGGTCTTCACGAACACATTGGCATTGGCGTTGTAGCTCCTGGTGTGCAGCTCCGGCAGCGGCGGCGGCACAAATCCACTTGGCTTGGCCAAGGGTTGAGCGGCGATGCTGCTGCTGGCAATACTCTGGGACTCCTCGATGGGCTCGCCGGGCTTGACTTTCAGTGAGCTGCAAATGATGTCATCCGCCTCGACCGACGGCGGAGCAGGCGCGGCAATCGAGCCCAGGCGAAAATCATCGTCCAGGGATCGCTGCTTGAGGCGGAAGTTCTTGCGGCGCATCCGACGCGGTGTCTCCAGCACACTATGCGCATCCGCATCACTGCTGTCGCTCTCGGTCTTGCTATTCTGGCGGGAGCCCATCTTGCGCAGCCGCAGCTTCTTCTTGGACGCATTGATGGAGCTGCTTGCTCGGCACAGCGTGCCAGTTGTGGTGCTCGTCTCGGTCTCGTGCTCCATGGCTGAGGGCGAGGGTGAGGCGGCGCTGTGCTCCTCCAGCGTCAGCTGATCCCGACCAGAGGCATTGCAAGCGGCATAGTGGGAGCAGCTCTCCAGCTGCTGCCCATCCTCGCCAGTAATGTTGATGTCCGGCACAATGTCGCGCGGAAATCGATTCGTGCCGCCCTCTGCATGGCAATAGATACAAAATATAGACGTATATATATTATATATATATATATTCTTTACTTACGTATGCTCAGCTTGAGGCAGAGCAGCGACTCGTGCAGGCCCTGCAGCTCCTCCATGTACTCGTTGGTGCGCTCCTCCATCGTCTCCTGGCAGCAAGCCTCGTCCAACGGCGACTTGATACACTGAAAAAGCATTGATTTTAGCCATATTGATTTTAGCCATAGCTCGAC
Organism: Drosophila pseudotalamancana; assembly: GCA_037075185.1. Lineage (NCBI taxonomy): Eukaryota > Metazoa > Arthropoda > Insecta > Diptera > Drosophilidae > Drosophila > Drosophila pseudotalamancana. The sequence continues at coordinate 329,448 of JBAMCK010000878.1, read as the reverse complement.
CTTGGCCAACTGCACTTACCAGCTCGGCGAGACGGCCCAAATCGCTCTGAACATCGGAGACGGCATTCAGCACGTTCGGCTTCATCAAATTGTTGCAGTAGTATGGATAAATGCTGCGTATGCTGAGCAAGACAGCCTGACAGTCCCGCATTGCCGCATGCTCCAGAATGTCCGGCGTGGTCAGGTTCAGCTGTGCAAACAGCTCGTCGGCACGTTTCAGTGCACCCAGCAGCGGGGCCAGATTCGTGTGCGACTCGAAGCTCTGGACGCGACGCGAGTTGCTGTTGGGATAGATGGGAAGGGCGTCAGTGGAGCGCTTGCCAGCCATAGCCATAGCCATAGCCATAGCCATAGCCATAGCCATAGCCATAGCCATAGCCATAGCCATAGCCATTGCCATTGCCATTGCCATTGGAATCAGTTGACCTACACATAGTCGTTGCACTGCACCTCCTCGTATTTGTAGATGGGCGTCTGCTGCTCGACCAGCGTGTGGGCGGTGACCAGCGGGGAGGCGGTGTCGTGTATGTGCTCCTCCACCTCGACCATCACCGCCTCGGGCTCGTCGTACTTCTTGTAGTCATGGTCGGTCGAGTCCGTGCAGTCCTGCATCTCCTTCAAATCGTTGACGTCGTTCAGCGACAGCGACGACGCCTGCTGCGACATCACCTGCGCCTGGTTCACACTCGGAGCCACGCTGTCCAGCGACAAGGATCGGCTCAGCGTCGGTGAGTGTTCGGTGGCGGCTATAAGCAGAGTGTCACATGCCAAATTAACTCCTACTAACTCTAAATCCGTTATCAATAAGTTTTAATTGTCATACATTAACATTTTGTATACCCTAAACACATTGAATGGGCTTGATGGGTATCTTGTTTTTGTGAGAATGTATGTAACAGGCAGAAGGGGGCGTGGCAGGCCTACATAAAGTATATTCAATCCTGATAACAACAATCGAGTCGATTAAGCCTTTTTTTCTCTGTCTGTCTGTCCGACTGTCTGACTGTCCGCATGTATGAACGCGTCGATCTCAGGAACTACAAGAGCTGGAGACTTGAAATTTGGTATGTAGGATCTGCTTTAGCACATGCATATCGAGTTTGTTTTCGATAGTCGATAACTCTTTCGGTTCGCTTGTTATCGATAACACGTTTCAGTTTCTCGAGCATATCTCCTACATCTTAAGAGCTAGAGCTATCAAACTAAGCAAATATATATTCAGCTAAGGGAGACGCATATTTTGCATACTTCAGATTTTGCACACCTTACCCCTTCCCTTATTTTTGGGGAAAAAACGAATTAATTTATTACCAAAAATTCATAAAGTTCGGATCATAAACCAAAAAAATTGTAGACTCGCAATGTTCGCTCTGCAGGGTATCCCCTAGTTGAGCACACACGACTACAATTTTTCTTACTTGTTTATCTTAGGGTAAATATGTATTAGGAAGTCTGTGCATCACTTTACTACTACACACCTTAGATCGGTCCGATCGTACGGCTAGATAATTGATGATAGGTCTAATCTAAGCCTTGAATATTTACCCTTATTGCACTCCTTGTTGATGCGCCGCACATCTATGGGACAGTAGCCGGGATGCAGCAGCGCAAAGGTGGAGGCCTCCGGTCCAATGCCTCTGGCCTTCTCCCACTCGTACAGTTTGCGCGTGAATTTGCGCGAGATACCCTCGAATTTCATCACCTCGCCGTCCGAGGTCTTGACCTCGATATTTTTGGACGTATGATCCGGTGCCACAATGGCTTTAAGGCGAGCCAGTCTGTAAGCAGCAATGGAGGATAAGAACTGATTCCGGCTGCACAAAAATGAAGATCTCACTTTTCCTTGTCGTGCGGCTTATGTTTATACCAGCGATCGTCGTCCGAGCCGCGCCTTGTGGACTGATTGTGCTTGGAGCTGCGCTTGAGGGAATCGTTGTCGGAGTTGGTGCCGCCTCCAGGCGTGCACTTCAAGCGGTTCCATTGCTCTGCGGGATAAGTCATTGGACCAAATGGGAGGACAAGACACTTCAGTAGACAACTCACCCAGTTTCTTTTGAAACTTCTCGGGCAAGTCCTTTTGGTCGGGCAACGCACAGAGGCCCTGACCCTCGAGCTTGAGGGCGCCCGAGCTCCACAGATTCCAATCGATCTTTGGCTTCAGGTCGCCGCCACTGAGACTCTTGGCTGTGGGACTCGCCGCTGGCTCCGAGCTGGCGTAACAGTTGGAGCTCTGCTGCTTGGCCCGCCATTTGTTCAGTTTCTTCTTGAACTGCGGCGTCAGATTCTGCTCCAGCTGCTGGGTGGACATCAGATCGTTGTGGAGCAGCTGCGTCGGTGAATGCTCCTCGCTGCTGCGCTTGCCGCTGCCGCTGCCAGGTCCGCCGCTGCCCAGCTTCCCGCCTGGAAATGAATCGGGATTAGCTCTGGCCGTTCTTGGATTACCTGTCGTATCTGTCGTGGGGCTTACTGCGATTTGTCGCGTTGGATTGCTCCAATTCGCGTCGCTTCCGCTTGAACTCCGTATCTAGTTTGAGTAGTAGAAGTTGATAATGTTGAAATACTTCATCTTCTTTCTGTGTGAAAGTCTTACAGTTTGGGGTTGTGGGCTCCGAGGAAACGCCACTGGACAGTTCCTCGCTCTCTGCAAAGCCAGACGTTAATGGAAACCGCAAACATTGCACAGGTAGCCACCAAAAAGCTCACCCACCAAATTCACCAAAGAAATCCGAATGCCTCGAGGGACTGCTCGGCACGGAGGAGTTGCCCGGCGAGTTGAATTGGCGCATTCTCGACGTCGACTGATTGCCATCCTTGGGACTCTTCAGGGGCGAGTGCAGCTGTGGCAGATCGCTGCACACCTGGTTCAGATTCAATGGACTGGGCGGCAGCTTGTTCCGTCGACTGCTCGTCGACTTAATGTCCGCCACATGATCCTCCGGCAGCACCTCAAAGTCGGAGAAGGCCTTCGAGCGCCGTAGCGACTTATTCGATGACGATTTGCTGGGAAGCGTCGGCTTCGCCGTATCCAAGCGCTCATCCGTGGAAGACTTGCGCAGCTCCACCTCAAAGCTGGAGCCCTGCGTCTCGCTCTTCGCCGAGTGCCGCCCTGCAACAAAAGTAACTGCTGCAGGAGAGATAACGGTACAATTGTAGCAAGGGACTTACGCATAGCTTGGCGACTGCCCACATCCACATGCAGCTCATCCAAGGAGCTCGCCGAACTGATGGTTCCCGGCGTGCCGCCCGTTTCGCTCATGAAGTGGCCCGACGAGGAGCTGATGATGCTGTCCGCTGAGCTGCTGCCTCCCGCTGTGCTTATTGGCACCTTTAAATACCTGGCGGAGATTAGATAGTCAGCCGATTACATTTTAGGGCCATCGTAATTATATTTCAAGTACCTTTCCACCTCCAGATTCAGGGGCAGCAAGGAATTCCCCTCATGGCCACTGGCTGGCGGCACATTGGCCCGCTCCCACTTGAAGGCGGCCTTCACCTTGGTCCACTTGGACACCTTGGACTTGTTGTCACTGTAGGTGCTCTGGCGACGCAGCAAATAGGGCCGAGAGCTGCTCTTCATCGGACGCTCCCCCCTTAAATAGCCGTGGATCTCTTCCTCCATCATCGATTTGCTGCGCTCGCGAATTCTAGATTTTGGAATTCAGATTAATGAAAACTCGGAACATTTGAATGATATGGACATACCGCTTGAACTTGCCCTGCTTGGTGGGTGGCACCACCTCGGTACCTAGGAGCGACTCCAACCAGGTCAGCGAGTGCTCCAATTCGTATTCGGTGTCGCCGGTGGGACTCGATATGACTGGAGGTGAGCCAATAGCAGCCGCTCCTGTGGCCGGAATTGGATTTGAATTCGCTTCCAATTGCTTCTCGGCTGCCGGCTCCTCCTCGTTGTCCGTGATGGTGGCCAGCTTTTGCTCCAGCAGACCCTCCAGCAGGGCACAGGTGCGTGTCAGCTGATCCATGGCCTCAATGGCAGTGTTGAGCCGACTCTTGAGCGGCTCAATTGTGCCCCGATCTGCGCGGTAGGGCTGGCAAAAGTAACAGCTGTGCTTTCCATGCTCGCACACGGGCAAATCCTTCTCCTCGCGCAGCTTGGGCGAGGCGGATAAATTGCGTGCTCTCGACGCCACGGCGGGAAACTGAAAGATATTCTCATCGGCCCGTCCGTACATGGCTGGTGGAGCCGTCGGCAGGGATTCATAATGCATCGCATTGATTTTATGTCGCGTTCGACGCGGCTTTGGCGGTGGCCCCTTATCCATTGGAAGTTGTGAAACCAGCGCGAGTCCACTTCTATTTACATATATATATATGTGTATATATGTATATATATATATATGTGTGTGCGTGTGTATGTGCGTATGTCTTGTCTATATACGCGTATTGAAATGCTCAATTGGCTTTTGTTTGTTTACTCGGAGAGATACGCCACTAGAAATACACGCAAGACAAGAATATCCCACGAATTATCGAAATCAAAAATTTGTTTATAAAAGAGGAAGACAAATGTGGAACGTCCGCCACACACACACACACACACACACACATACACTTCTAAATATATATATATATATATATATTCTATATAGATATATAAATTGGCAGACTTTTGTATGCGTATCGAATATGGGGTAATTTGAAATGCCTTAAAGTGTAACGCTTAAAATACATGAAATAAACAATAAATTTGAAAAACGAAATTTTAGCACGTTTCGCCACATGTGCAAAAGTTTTGGAAATATTCAGAAAATATTTATGCCTGTGTGGTCAATAAACGGAACCGAACGGATCGCACCACCAACAGATTCCAATGCACTTGGTGCCACAAATTGGGGAACGAGAATTTAATAATTCAGCGATCGACAAGCCAAACAACAAGAACGCCAGAAAAAATCACACAAAATCACAATAAATAGAAACAATGGCGTAAACTATTTATAAATTGCTGACACTCTTTTGTTGCGCCACCCCTCCTCCCCCGTTACCCTCCATCACTCCACCTCCTCACCCCTTCACACACTTGGTAGACACACCCCCAAGCCCTGATGCCGAAGTATATGCACACTTCCATTATTTCATTTTTAGGTTACACGCAATTAATATTTCCAATTTTTTTGGGGGAAATTGGGCCCCCAAGGTGCACGCATATGCACGCATGTGTGTAAGTGTGTGTGACTGTGTGTGTGTGTGTGTGTCTGCGAGTGGGGCACATCATGTGTATATCTTAATGCCCATTACTTTCACTAGGCGTTCGTTTCGCCACTTTCAGAATGTTATATCGAAAATGTTGCCACATTGAATACACAATTTTTGCTTTATGTTCTTCAGGCAAACGGAATACATCGAAAGAATTGTTAATATACAAGTTTTACTTGAAATTTCCCGCATTTACGCGCAGGAATTTCTATAATAATAATAATACAATAAATTATTACTTGCACTTTTGTTATGCACACAATCACCCGCCCCCACCACAGAATCTCCTTTTTGTTCTGATTGTATGAGATATTTCTCGCGATTTTTCACGCCGCGAAAACCGTATTATGCCGTTCGTTGGTCGAATCTATTCTGATCACAAGTGCACACGGCGAGCGATTGCCGTGCTTTTGAGAAAATCGGAGAATCTTAATTTCATAAGTGCTTGTCATGGGAAATGTTGCTCTTAAGCGCCTTTCATATTTCTCTTTCTACCAATTGCTCGAAACATTTATAATTTTAAATCAAGTTCGTCGTGGTTTAAAAGAAAACTTTCATTTAAAAATATCCTTACAGAAATTTTTAACTGCCTTTTAACTTGTGTGTGTCTCTGCTAAATTTCCCATAAGTGTAAATCATAAGGCGACTCTGCAAGGTGTAAAACTTGGATTGAATGTAAGTCTACTGTCATAGTCACTGCAACAAGTTTGAGGGAAATTTAATTAAGCTTATTTAATACATATATTTTTAATAAGCAAAATGCACAATCTATCTTAAGATTCTAATGTTCAAAAGTTAAGTTGTGTTAAATGCGAATATCAGTATTCAAATTGGAAGGTTACTCTTATGCTTTGATTTTGACTGCAAGATTAACTATCGATAATTTTAGAAACGATAACTTTTGTGTTGTCCGCTGGTCACTCTGTTGTTCTGTTATGATTTTGTTCGGAACAGCCGGGGAATAGTTACAATTATATAATTATAACTGAATAATTAACTTAGAAACTCTGAATAATATTAATAACAGAAATGCTAACGCTGTTGTCATCAATGCGTGCACTTGCTGTGCGACAGCAAACAGGGGAGGCACTGCGCTGCCTGCACTTGACCGCCGCAACGGAAGCAGCACGAAAAGGCACTCGGGAGAAGGCACGTAAGAAAAAGGTTAAAGTGGAGTTGAAGAAAGTGGGATTCATTCCCCACAATCAGCGTGAAAAGAAGTGAGTGAAAAGTGTATATTCTCGACAGATCGTTGTTATTCTTTCATTTTTTTAGAGTCAACATTAAACGGGCTGACAAACACGTGGACGACTCCTGGAAGCAGATTCCTAAAGATGATGTCTACGTCGGCCGCTATTACCGCTGGCCGGTATATACGGTGGCTGAAGCTATACAATGCCATCGAGAAACCCATCACCCGAGCATGTATAATGTACCGAATGCTTCGCTAAACGTCGAAATCGAGCTGAATATGCAAGGTGAAAAGGCCACACGATTTGTTGATAATTTCCAACGTATGGCCTTGATACCTCATAAGTTTCACCACGGCGAGGAACGCAAGATCATAGTATTTACAAAGGGCAATGTAAGTTAATGATGACTCCATATCAATCTTCCACTTGATACCACATATTATTTTGTAGGATGAAATTGTAGAAGCGCGAGAAGCTGGCGCCACGCTTGTGGGCGGAGTGGAGCTCATTAAGGATATAACAAGTGGCGAACTGTTGCTCTCCGACTACCAGTTCATTATTGCACACCCCAATATTCTGGCAGAGCTTGTTGCACTTCGTGGTTTGATGAAGCGCAAGTTTCCCAATCCAAAAAGCGAAACTCTGGGCGTAAATCTCGCAGAAATGATTGTCAAATTCTCCAATGGCATTAGCTACAGCGCAACTAAAGACGAATACCAGCAAAACTTTGGTTTAATAAAAGCAAACGTGGGAACTCTCGACATGGATGCACAGCACCTGGAGGAGAATATTAGTTTTCTGTTAAAAGATGTGAACACAATGCGACCAAAGCGTGAAGGAAGATTTATAACTCGTGTGCTGCTTAAGAGCGCGCCAAGCAGTGAGCAGTTGAAAATAGATCCATTTGTTTATATACCTGAGTTGTACGAGAAGTCAGCTACAAAAGGAAACAGAGCAGCCAAGAAGGAAGCAGATCCAGCAGAGCAACAAGAAGCGGTTGCCGCATCAAATTAGTTCATAATATTCTTGTCTACTTACATAATCTGTGGCTTTACGGCTAATTGATTCATTTTCGCATTCAATGTCAGAATACATAGTTACAAAATTATCTTATTTATAGGAACAATTTTATTCCATATAGTAAGAGCTGTTTTGTCCGTCTTTGGGTTTGCTTATGTATTAGGTCTGTACGTTAGGTTTAAAAAGTCTTAAACATTATTTGTGTTACGACAATAAGAAGTATTAGACGCCGTGCACTTCGTAAAATGACGCACACTCACACTTGTAAATAGTTAAAAACACTCAAGAATTGCACTCAATGCTGCATACTGCATACTGCATATATAGTCTTGTATGGCGAAAGTATGCTTTAAATTCAATAAATTTGTTGAATGTGAAGTTCATAACGGAGCTGGGTCAAGTTATACATAATATGGAAATGTCTTTTTAGGCTTTCAATGTTGCAGTGTTGCGCTGTTGATGTTGCTGCAGCATTTCCAATTGCTTGACTCGCGTGTATGCTGCACTTGCAACCAATACAACTATGTTGGATGTCCACCAGATCGCGGAGCGTACATCGTTGTAATACTGCGTGGCAATAACTGTTTGTGCGCACGCCTTGGCCGTGCCGGAGATGTTGTGCGTTAGCGGTGAAGTAACCTGTAATCAGCAGATGTTTGATAAGTACATTCTTCTGCAATATCGCCTGCTCGTTGACTCACTAACCTTTATCTCCAAAGCTGTGACAAAGCCAATGGCAAAACCACAAAATCCACTGAGCGTCATGGCCGCCCAGAACCAACCAGCGAACAAATGCGGATATGCCACAATTGTGTTTAGCTCACCGTTCAAAATAATAAGTGGCAGAAAGATTACCGTAGAGTACAGATTGTTGTAGTAGCTAAGCAGCCAGATTTCCTGGTTGACATAGCCCAATGACTTTTTGGTTTGGATCGAGTACATCGCCAGTGCCAGGGAGCTGAGCACTCCGAATACTGTGCCACGCCAGGAGAAAGCCTGCGTTAAGCTCTCTTGATCCACTCCCAGCCAAAAGCCCACCACAATGGTGGCACAGCATAGGAGGCATTTGAAACTGGTGCGCTGCCTCAAGATCAAAAAGGTCAGCACCACGCTAAATACTGTCGTTAGGGAGCGTCCAATGTAGTAGAAGGCAACCGTTACATAGGACAGCGACAAATTGTTAGCTCCGATCATAAGCGTGTAGAGCACCGTCAATGGCAGCAGTTTTCGAAATGTGTCAATGTCCAGTGGATTCCCCTCCGGGAAGCTGAAGACGCTCGGATACTTGCGACTTAGACGACTCATGGCAAAGCAAATAATGGTGGAGACGACGCACTGATACCATGACATGAACAGCGGTGCGCCCAAATTAACTGTATCGCTGCTCAGCAAATGCTTGTTTACAAATACAGTCAGTATGGAGGTGCACCTGTCCACGAAAGCAACGTGTAAAGTATTTAATTACCTGGCCAGATAAGCCCAATTATTTAACACTCACCAATACAATGCAACAACGAAAAATATCTTTAGATATTTATTCACCAGCCGGTTGTGCTCTTCCAAATTTTTATACATTTTGTTCGAGTTTTATTAAATTTCGTGTCTTCTTATAAAAGTAAAAAAAATGTTGCGCGTCGTCGTTGCACATCGCCGGCTGTCGATCAGCTGTTTGCCTTACAAATTTCCCTACTGAACGCTACCACCCCTAATTGCACACATACATACACTCACGCATACTCGTTTAACTTTTAATAAATGCATCCGCTTAGTAATGTTAAGCTCAAATTTATTTGAAACATATATTTGTTATTAATATTAGTATACTCATTTTTTCCTCTGTGTGTTTATATTTTAGCTTCTTAATGAATATGAATTTATGAATTTATTTGTCCCATTGGCGGAACTCCGTACCTTCCGGCGGCTTGACGTCGACCTTCTCCTTCGACACTTCATTCCAGTTGGTGCTTAGCACTGTGCCACCAGATTCTGAAAAAGATTTGTTCATCGCCTTTTGCACTTCGGGTGACGATGAACTATAGATCTTTTTGAAAAGCTGGTTTAAAGCGGCCTCGCCCTGGGCCTCCTTTTCGTCTATTTTTTCCTCGTCGCTAACCAAACGATCCCAGTTCTTTGCCTGACGAGTGGACTGTTCTACGACTTTGTCGGCCTTTTGTTCGAGACTCTCCCAGCGTACGCCCGTCTCTTTGGCCAATGTTATTTCAACTTTTGTTGGGTAGGCTTTGTGTGAGGAGCGCTCCACAACAATGGGATGAAGTAGATGAAGAAGCAATTCATGACCGTCTGCGGTCATATGCACTTTTTGTGACTCCAACTGTACGCCGTAATTTTTCTCTACGGCTCCTTTCAGAAGTACCGTTATGACCACTTTGGTCTCCGATTGATACCAGTCGAATCGCAAAGACATTATGCGTTTGGACGATTGATCGAAATTATATTAGTTAATATGATCTTTACAATATTTTAAATAAATCCTGCGACACTACTATGATTGGGGGAAATATCTAGAAAACAAATAGAGTTGCCCCAAAATACAAAATCAGCTGTTTTATTGATGTGACAGTTATCAACCAATTTATATGTTCATAAAATTAAATAAAATGTGTTATTAAGTGTTCAAATATGAGAATGCGAATACACTATTTCTGAATAGTGATGTTTTACTTAGTTTGTTATATTTGCTATTCACCTAGTATTTTTTAAAAACTTGAATCTTAAATATTAAATTTCAATGGCATTTCTTCGTATCGGATATACAGTCACACTGACCTATGTAATTGTCAAAGGCAAAGGCGAGCGAGAGACGATAAATAATTTTTATTTTTGCTTTAATTATTCGTGCGCAGAAATGAAATTCTATTGTCGAAAAATGTTGGAAAGTGTGTTTGTGTGAGAATATAGTGTAAACACATTGCCATTGTCGATCGAAAAGGCAAAAATTCCTTCACATAATTTCCAATTGGAACTGTGCAAACAGGGTGTCTGTTTGCGTATGTGTGTGCGTGTGTGCTTGTGCCTGTGTATGTGCCATCCTTAATTTTTTCGCACATATGTATGTATGTACATACATATGTATGTAGAAGAACATTTTTCTCTAATATACCAACAATCGAGAGCGCACACATAGCAAGGCGAAGAGAGCAGCACGGCGCACAGCCACAGTCACGGTACCCTTGCGAGAAAAGGTAAGTAATTGAGGTGTAATGTAAAGTAATGTCCACCAATTCCCCTGAAGGTCTAGTCTGTGCACTGCGAAATCTCTTTCATTAAGATGTATGGCACCCCTATTTTGCACAGCTGGCTCTTGATAGACCAGATAACATTTTATTCGACTCGAAATAATTAAATACCAACAAAATTTAATGTTATTCTTACATCGTTAAATACACAATTGTCTATAATTTCACAACTAAAATCATAGATTTATGCAAAAAATTAAAAAATCAAAATGTTTATGAAAATACAACTTTTAACCAGTGTGCATTGTCATATTTGGGTCATTCATGTACTGCGCCTGTCTGTTTAGTTCTTTTTGGTTTATTCTCTGTTGCCCTGCTCTTTAACTAAGCTGCGCGCTCTCTCTCTCTCTCTCTCTCTCTCTGTCTATCACTCAATCTCTTTTGGATATAAGTTTTTAAGTTGTATTTTGGTTGACTTAACGGTAATTGTAAATTAACGTATTAGTCGCAATTGTCAAATTGTCAAATACACTTGTGCAATTTGCATTTTCATTCTATTACTGTTTTGCGTTGTGTGTGTGTATTGTTTGTGCTGGAATGTGTATGTTCATTTGTGTGTGTACATGAGAATTTCTCGTGTTCTTATAAGATAATCAGAGAGAGCGAGAAAGAGAGAAAGCAATAGAGTAAGAGTGAGAGCGAGAGCGTGCGCCCGTGTGTGCGCTGGGCTGGCAATCGCAATACTACTTGTGGGTGTGTGTGGGGGTGTTGAGGTATGGGGCTAGAGCAGAGGTATTAGGATTGCTTGTTATTCTTTCTTTGTTGTTTTATTTGTGAAAAATATCTGCTACTGCTGCTATGTATGCACAGTCCAAGTGCTTGTCTCTATGTGCTCGCTTGTGTGTGCGTGTGTGTGTGTGTGTGTGTGTGTGTGAGTGTGTTTATGAGTCGAAGGCAGTAAATACATAAAAAAATAAAATAAAAATAATTGTACTGTACGAGAATATGTAAAAACAAATCAAATCTAAGCGACAACATCCAATTGTTAAGGGCAACTTTTATTCAGTGCCATTCTGTTCTATTCTGCATATGAATCTAAAACATGCACAAGCAATATTTTAATTCATATGTATGTATGTATGTATGGACATGCAGATAAATACAAACTTGTATGTAATTATTTCTTGTGCGTTTCATAATTCGGCGAGCGAGTAAATTCCAATGCTGACTAACTCAAATCTCAATGTTGAACGGAAGTGCAATATCTAAGAATATGTGCGTTGATGTGTTTGTTGTGCTCCCATTTTTCATCAATGTCAATTCGAGTGCGACCTTGAAATTCACATGAGCATCTATTATAAAATTCACTTCAACATATATGTATATACATATACATATATACAGACATATGTACATACATATATATAACAAATTCAAGAGTGTCATTGACCTATACTAACAATATTTAAATGCTTGTTGCCAACTTGCCAACTCATCCAACTAATCGTATTGATAATGCTTTTTTTTTAGTACAACTCGAACTCCAACCACATCTCATCAATTGGCAGACACCCTACAGATCGAGAAAGCCTTGTAACCACCTCAGCCGCATTGCCGCGGCGCTGCCGAAAACTCCTGCCAAGATCCAGATCAAAACAACAACAACAAACAACAACAGCAATAATAATAAAAAGAAAACCTCAACACAAAGACACATTCAAGTGCAGCTTAATCAAGCAGCGAAATGTTTACGGGTAAACTACAAATCAAGGTTTGCGAGGCGAGCGGCCTGCGCCCAACAGATTTTCAGAAGCGCCACAATTTAACGTTTGGCAAATTGCTCGATGAGCAGCTGATTGATCCCTACGTGTCCATAGATGTCGACGAGAGTCATATTGGTGAGTTCCTTATCGAAAGGATTTGAAAACAATACCGATATCGTAAACTTTGTTAAATAGATCGCTCGACAACACGACCAAAGACGTTTGATCCGGTATGGAATGAACAATTCGTCCACGACGTGACCAACGCACGCAACATCAACCTAACTGTTTTTCATGATGCGGCTTTACCACCGGATGACTTTGTTGCCAATTGCATTATACCATTCGAGGATCTAATGCAGAGCGAGTCGGGTGTTCCGGATTTATGGGTGATTAAATAAATCTGCAATAAATAAATCCCGTTACACTCTCATAATATTTGCTCTATTTATCAGATTAACCTGGAACCCCAAGGCAAGATCCACGTCATTATTGAGTTGAAGAACCGCAATGGTAGGCATGAACATTATGGTGAGTTACAGTGAAATTCTAATGAATATATGTATGCTGAATGAGAAATAATTTCAGATCAAGCTAAAGCGGATACCGAGGTGGAGCAGACTGTGGCCATTAACAAGGAGTTTAAAGAACGTGCCGGGTTTAATCGACGCCGTGGCGCTATGCGGCGTCGTGTGCATCAGGTAAATAGTCTATAGGAGACACAATTGATAGTAAACTAATTAATCGATTTACTTCCTCTTCGCTAGGTCAATGGGCATAAGTTTATGGCCACGTTTTTGCGACAGCCGACCTTCTGTTCACATTGTCGGGAGTTTATATGGTGAGTGATCCACATATCGCTTTTTATTTCACACACGTATGCTTTAAGCATACTCACAGGCTGTCAATTTACAGTACCATTCAGTGATTAATATATATATAAAAACATATATATATAAACATATATAATTTTTGGGTTTCTATACGATTTACAAGACACATCAAATCATTGTCATTACTTTTACCTCTTATTATTTTATATTTTTATATTACTTTTATCTACATATTTTTCTATAAAAACACTTTTGATTTTAATGTATCGATTTATATGTATTGCATTCGTAATATAGTACACAATTTTGGGTTTCACTATGTATCTTAGCTTTCTTAACTTTAAGTTTTCTTGATTAACCATTTTCACATAACTAGTCTTAACTTGAAGGGTTACATTTGGGGCGTACAGCTGCAATTTTTGCACTGGGCTGGTCTTTATGCTATATACATTTGCTTTTGACTTTCATTTTATGGTTTCGAGCTGCGGGTTTACTTCCTTCTTTTTTTTTTTTTTGGTTTTTTTTCGCATAAACTCATGCCCACACAAAAAACAATCATCATTCAGTTATAAAAGAAATATATATGCAATAGCCACGGAATTTCTTGCCTTTTTGCAGGGGAATTGGTAAACAAGGCTATCAATGTCAAGGTATGTGTTTTGCTTCAAATTTAAAAGGAATATCTTACAGAGACATACAAATCTCTGGGAAGAGCATTAAACAAAATTTAAAAAAATAAAAACAAAAACAAAAAATATAAGCTATCCATCACTTGCATTTGCTCGTTTCATTCGTTCGTTCGTTCGTTGTTTGTTGATGTTGTTCAGTTTAAGGTCCAAGAATCAAAGCATTTGTTTAATAGCTGCATTATCTGAATATCAATATTTACTTTTAAGGAAAGTTATTTTTATATTGTGTGCCGTCGCTGCTCTAGTCGCTTCTCTCTGCATTGTTCAGGCAACAAAAGTAATGCATTGACCACCATTTTATTTATTATATTTATTATATTTATATATATTACACACATCTTGTAACTCTGTTTTACACTGTCTTGCGTTCATACTAATATACGATATACTTTAGGGCTTATCGATAGATTTTAATCTCACTGCAACTTAAATTAAGACTTTCTAGTTACAAGTTGGGGCACAAGAGCATAAAATGATCAGTAAAAAATAGTTTATTCTAATTAAAATTCACATTTGTACTGCAATTGATAGCTCATTGTTTTTTAAATTAAGTTAATAATCTACCCATCATTCAACAAGTTTAAAAAGTGGGCTCTGTTAGTAATTAAGTGATTATCACAAGTAAATCGTGACGCAATTCATTTATATATATGTACATATATAATCATAGTAAAAAAGATAAAATTAAAAAAAATATTTGTCTTATGTCCGTTTGATAGCATGACTATCTATGCTATCGTTAGCTACGTGAATTGTCTGATTAAAGTCTTCCTTTTTTTTTTTAACAATTTACTTTTCTGTAGATTATAAAATGTTCTTATAAACGTTGTGGAAGTAAATGTTCCGTATGATTTTTGATTGTTTACTGATGCTTGAGCACTGAAGGCAATTTAATACTATTATTAATTTGGACAAAATGCACGCCACAATCAAACAATTGCACAGTTCTACACATGTGATTAAACAGATCTTTTGTTTTCCATAATATTAAGACAACTAATTTGCATTTGATAAGAGACACAAAGTACAAAACCAACCACATTTACCTTTACACATATATAATTTGATGTTATGTGAAAAAGTTCATCGAATATGCTAATTTCTCAGTGTCTAACCTCTGAATGTGTAAAACAAATTAATAAAAGTAGCTTTGTAAATATGACATTCATATCAATTAAAACTCGCTGCACAGCTATGACTCGAATTATCCTTCACTACACTTTAAATGCTAAGGATAATAAGTCGTGCAGCTTGTAACTTCATAAACAAAAACTTTATTTACCTTTTAGATTAATGAAATTATATTTTAATCTAATCATTTATAGTCTGCACATTAGTTGTACATAAAAAATGTCATCTGTCGGTGGTTTCCAAATGTCCTGGCATGCGAGACGAGGTGAGCATATAAATAAACCCATCCAATCTGTTCAATAATTGAATTAATTTGCTTGTGCATATACAGCAAGCCAAAGTGGAAGTGGTGCCGGCCGGACAGCGGTTCAATGTGAATGTGCCGCATCGGTTTGTGGTGCACAGTTACAAGCGCTTCACATTTTGCGATCATTGCGGCTCGTTGCTCTATGGACTCATTAAACAGGGACTGCAGTGCGAGACATGTTATATGAATGTTCACAAACGATGCCAAAAGAATGTGGCCAACACATGCGGCATTAATACTAAGCAAATGGCTGAGATACTCAGCTCGCTGGGAATCTCACCGGATAAGCAAGGCCAGCAGCCGCGACGCTCCAAATACTTGAGTCAACCGGGTGGCGAAGACAATTATGGTGCTTCGCTTTGCGGAGAGGGGGGCGACAATATGCCAGGCGCCTCGTTTCGCAGCGGCACATTGTCGGCCGACAGCTTGGCCACCTCGACGACTACACTGACTAGTGGCTACAATAGCAGCAGCTGCATGAGCCTAGCAGTGGGCGGTGGAGACTCGCGTCCTGGCAAATGCTCGCTCCTAGACTTTAACTTTATCAAGGTGCTGGGTAAAGGTTCGTTTGGCAAAGTGATGCTCGCCGAGAAAAAGGGTACCGATGAGATCTACGCTATTAAAGTGTTGAAGAAGGATGCCATTATACAGGATGACGATGTTGACTGCACAATGACCGAAAAACGCATCTTGGCCCTGGCCGCCAACCATCCGTTTCTTACGGCGTTACATTCTTGCTTTCAGACTCCAGATCGCTTGTTCTTTGTCATGGAGTATGTCAACGGTGGCGATCTTATGTTTCAAATACAAAAGGCGCGTCGCTTTGAGGCGGCCCGTGCCGCTTTTTATGCCGCTGAGGTGACGCTTGCCCTGCAGTTCCTGCACACCCATGGCGTCATCTATCGCGATCTGAAACTGGACAACATACTGCTCGACCAGGAGGGGCACTGTAAACTCGCTGACTTTGGAATGTGCAAAGAAGGGATCATGAACGGCATGCTGACCACGACATTCTGTGGCACACCCGATTACATTGCTCCCGAAATTCTTAAAGAGCAGGAGTACGGCGCATCCGTGGACTGGTGGGCGTTGGGCGTACTTATGTACGAGATGATGGCTGGCCAGCCTCCATTTGAGGCCGACAATGAAGATGAGCTCTTTGACTCGATAATGCACGATGATGTGCTCTACCCAGTGTGGTTGTCCCGCGAAGCCGTGTCCATTTTGAAAGGTAAGCTGTAATATCTCTCGCAATAACATACGCTAATGTATTATCAATGTTCCCCTGTAGGTTTTCTTACAAAGAATCCTGAGCAGCGTTTGGGCTGCACAGGCGATGAGAATGAAATCCGCAAGCATGCTTTCTTCAACAAATTGGACTGGAAGGAACTGGAGAAGCGCAACATAAAGCCACCATTCCGACCAAAAATGGTTCGTATGAAATTACAAGTAAAGGTTTTAAAGGTATCTGACCCTTGGATTTTCATTTATAGAAAAACCCACGTGACGCCAACAATTTCGATGCGGAATTCACCAAAGAAGAGCCTGTGCTAACACCAATTGGTAACGATGTTATACGTTGTATAAACCAGGATGAGTTTGCCGGCTTCTCATTCGTCAATCCCAAATTTGGACCGGAGCGCAAGGTGTTTTAAAGCGGCGGCCGTTCTATAATTGGATGGGATATATGCTTAGTGTTGGCGGGAACTAGACCAGCAAACTGGATCAGTTTAAATTTAAAGCAGAGGGCACTTCGTTGCCGGGGTTTAATTAGATGCGACCCTATGCTAATCTCTTAGCCTATTCCTAGACGTAGCTTTACTCCCTAGCACTTGAACCTAAACTTTGCTTCCGTTGAACACTTTATGACCGCTTTATTGTCTGTTTCCAGTTGTGGTCTTTTATCTTTTAAAGTTCTCCGATTAATTATTTTAAGTTCAATGTTGGAAATTTCAAATGTGTAACTCGAAAGAAATCTCAACTATAAATCCAAATGAAAGATGAAAAGCCTAAGCCTAGATTCGCAAGTAATATATAGATTGAACAAATAATATCCACGGTAACTACTACTCATTTTTAAAATGCGTAGAGTAAACAACACTCGTCACAATAACCAGTGCCAATAACCAACTAAGTATATACATTTTTTTGCATACACGTAGAAGCTCACACATATATAGACACACGGATACGCAGGCAAACTAATATTAAGAATTTGTTATATCTTTATTTTACGTATCGCACAATCTGTCTCTTGAATCTTTCGCTTTTCCTCGTATTAATGCTCAAAGCCTCTCAAAGCAAGGCGCCATTTAAGCAGTTTACCCAACAATCTCCCAACCCAAAAAAAAAACAAAAAACAAAACAAAAAAAAAATGTTTGCCAAAAATAAGCCCTGATCTAGTCAATGCACATGTTGCACATGCAGCGCCATGCTTTTTGTTATTAGTTTTTTATTTATTAATGTGCCGAATCTCAAGTTTCGCACCCAAATGCAGACATCTCTAAATGATCAAAGCAGAGATTCCCATGCGAATCGCAAGAGAATGTCTCGACAGGCAATTTTTGAAAAGCCAAGAAAATACGATAAAAAGAAGAACAAAGAACTTTATGCGTACTCGAACTCTTGCACAATTTCCTTCTCAAGTATTAAAGCGATATTATTTTAAAAACAAAAACTTATTGTTATACATACAAGCATAATATTATATAACTACGAGAAAACTAAAATAAATATGAAAAAAGCCAAAAATAAACAAACACACACAAAAACAGAGCTAAACAAATGCAGAAAACTAAACAATAAAACTAAGTAAATGAAATTAAGCTTATTCTTAAAACGAGAACAAAGTGAAAATAAAACAAAAACATTTTTAAATTCATATATATATATTTTATGGAACACAAAATATAAATACAAAACAATATGTGTTAGCCTCTAAGTTATAGAACATAACAAATATAATATATTATATGTATATACATACATAAATATATATATATAAATATATATATATATATATATACAAATATGTATGTATGTATTTGTATGTGCATAGAGTTAATCTAGTATATGTGTAACATGCAGTTAAAACTGTAAAACAAACGCAAAGCAACAAAGCAGAACACAAAATTTACAAAAATAATATATAATACCAATATTAAAAAATAAATATATAACATATGTGTTGATTTTAAAACCAAAGACTCAAACAACAAATACAATTTGCATAAACGAAAGAAATGAAATGAAAGCCATTTGAACAGCAGCGCAAAGTCCCGAATGGGCCCAGTTATCAAAATGGCATCGAAATTGATTAGTTTTGAATTGGTGATTGCAATGAAACGGGTTGAATATATATTTTTATTAGTCTCGTTTTAATTAATGTTGATTTGAGAGCAATTGGATGATTGAATAATTGAATTTTTAATGTGAACTACACGATTCTTGTAACTGCATTTACAGGAGCGCAAATTGTTTGCCGATTACTAAGTTTGATAAATTTGTATGCAACAAATGGCAAAATATAGCAAAAATTACTAATTGTAAGCAACATTGTTAACTAAAAGATACACAAAGTAAGAATTATACAAAAACAAAACGCAACTTTGTATGTAACGATAACAAACCCAAATGTGTAATTATATTAATATTTATGAAATAGCAAGCAGAGCGCAAGCGCTATTACCCATTTAAATGTTAACCTCAAGTATTCTCAAAACCGCATTTTACAAAACTAAAATGAAGACAGGACAAATGTTAAACATATAAAAAATAAATTGAACAAAATGCAACAAGTTCGAAAATGAAAATTATCAAAAATTTACATACGGATCCAGCCACATTAATTAGTTTGTACCAATGAGAAGCAAGGAAAATACAAAAGTAAAAACTGTTGGTTGTTACCGAACTTGAAAGGCAGCAGCTGAAGCGAATTGTGAAAAAAGATACAAAAACATAAAAAAAAATTTAAAATATAAAACAAAAAAATGTAACGTGTAACCTGAATAAAAACTAAAAGCAAAACGTAAACCGAACAAAGTTGTAAGTCAGAATTTTAGCTGTAAGCTCATTAAAAAAACAAATATTTCCAAACCAACACGGGCCAGTGTAGAGCAATGTTAAAAAGAACTTAAGTTAAAAATGTAACGCCTACTTTTGTTCGGCTTACTACTGAATGCACCTATACAAAAAATAAAAAAAAAAAAAAAGATTACGCTCATTCACCGCAAGTCTATTCAAACTAATAAATGTGCAATTGATTAGTTGATTGTTAACAGATTTAGTTTAACTTAAGCTTAGTTCAGCGAGCATAACAATTTATTGAGATCCATTGGCATGTTGTGTCATCCTGTTATAAATGCCAGATAAAACTTATTGCTGAACCTAACAACATTTCTATTTCAACACTCACCAATAAATTGTGGCTAAAACAATTGTATAACTAACTTCTATGAACTGAAGTGCGGAACATTTTGTAAATCGGTTTAGTTACGTACTACATGTCACGCCCACAAATACACCTTTTCATGTACCTTCTGCAATTTAGATTCTATACATAGACAACATATAAATTTATAAAATTAATAAAAATGAAAATCTTAAATCGTTAACTGATGTAAGACAAACAAAATCGTAAAATAGAAATTACTCATTAAAAAAATATTGAACAAATGATTAAAAAGTATTTAAAAGCCCACAAAATTATATTGAGAAAAATGAAAACCATTAATAATGTTTAAGTTATGTTTAAAGAAAAGGATAAGCTACAAAGAAAAGTCAAAAGCCAACAGTTGATATGTTGTAAAAAAATGAACTAAGAGAAGACAGTGAGTGTGTATTCAAGTAACTAAATAAATGGTGACAAAATGTAAGATGAAGTGAGGAAAGATAACCAAAGAAAACCAAATTACTAAAATTGATTTATTATTTTAAGCGAAGATTTAATGAAAAAGGAAACTAATTAATAAATAAAGAGGTAACACCTATAAAAATGTATCAGCCGGGTTTTAATTTTACTTGTGTTTGAATTCAAAGCAGCAACTGCAAAAGCGCGCCAACTTACGATCTGGCAACGCCACGACACAATGCAACTCTGAACGACGCACATGGCTCCAAATATACGGCGCAAAGAAGACAAAGCAAAACAAATTAACGCTGCGAAAGCACTTGCTGAATATTTTTAGTTCATTTATTAATTAAGTATGCCGAAAGTCAAAACGGAAAAGAAAACACGCATACACAATGAGGTGCAAAAGCAAGGTAAATATATTTAAATAGTCCATTGCCTAATAAGTGGAAAACCGACTGATTTGCAGGCATTGTGTTCAACAAGGATTTTGGGCAGCACATATTGAAAAATCCCTTGGTTATTACGACGATGTTGGAGAAGGCTGCGCTGCGAGCCACCGATGTTGTGTTGGAAATCGGTCCCGGCACAGGTAACATGACTGTACGCATGCTGGAGCGTGCCAAGAAAGTAATTGCCTGTGAAATTGACACACGTCTGGCCGCCGAGCTACAGAAACGTGTGCAGGCGACACCTTTGCAGCCCAAGTTACAGGTGCTCATTGGTGATTTCTTGAAAGCTGAACTTCCCTTCTTCGACCTGTGCATTGCCAACGTGCCCTACCAAATAAGTTCGCCATTGATATTCAAATTGTTGCTGCATCGGCCGCTCTTCCGCTGTGCCGTGCTGATGTTCCAACGGGAATTTGCACAACGTCTGGTTGCCAAGCCAGGTGACAAACTGTACTGCCGTTTGAGCATAAATACCCAGTTGTTGGCCCGTGTGGATATGCTAATGAAGGTGGGCAAAAACAATTTTAGGCCGCCGCCCAAGGTGGAGTCGAGCGTAGTTCGTCTGGAGCCAAAGAATCCTCCGCCGCCCGTTAACTTCACCGAATGGGATGGTCTAACCCGCATAGCTTTCCTGCGCAAAAACAAAACGCTGGCGGCGACATTCAAAGTGAACTCTGTGATCGAGATGCTTGAAAAGAACTACAAACTGTATCGATCACTAAGGAACGAGGTAAGCAACAGATTAATTTAAAAAACGTTCACTTTTAATTTTGTGTTGTTCACTTTTAGCAACTCGAGGAAAATTTCAATATGCAGGATAAGGTCATGGGCATACTGGAGGAGCAGGGCGTCAGTGGGTCGCGTGCGCGTTCCATGGACATCGACGAGTTTATGCGTCTGTTGCTGGCTTTCAATTCGGCGGGCATACATTTTAATTGATTCAAAGTGCTTCCATGTGTGGTTAATTGTAAATTAATTTAGTATAAGACATTGTTTACATTAAATTTTGTATGTTTGCATACATCGAAAATCCAACAACAAAGTAACTCTTTGCTCAATGAAATGTAAATTAATAAATCATTCAAAGAGCGCGAGAGCTTTATGCAAATATTTTTTCCGGCAGGGTGATTTCCAGCTTGTTAATCAATTGATTCGCCTCGCATTGATCAGTCGCTCGCGCAGCTTGTTTAAATAAAGTTCAAAGTGTCGCAGAAATAATCGTTTAACACTGACTCAATGGCGAAGACAAGCGTCACCCGCTTGCTGCTATTCGTTTTGGTACAGGTCTCGCTCTCATGGTCCCAAGATGCGGATGCGGCAGTCAAGCAATGTAAATGATAACTATTTATTGTTAACGATTGAAACTAATTGAAATGCGTAGCTTGCACGCAGGTTAAGCGCGACGTATTCGAGGAGCGCGTCGCCATAAGTTTCTTCTTCGCCAATGCGCCTGTTCGATGGGAAACTATTGATTCTTGCCATGGTTCACGGCCGCTGATAGTCGGCGGCACACCTGCCGAACCCAAAGAGTTTGCGCTAATGGCGCGCCTGGGCAATCGCAAGCGAAACAATCAAACCACTTGGTTCTGTGGCGGCACATTAATTAACCATCGCCTGATCCTCACTGCAGCCCATTGCCTCTACTCGGAGAAGTGCGTCATCGTCATACAGTGCGTATTGAATCCATTCAATGGCTAACTCCGATCCATTCCATTGCAGTGGTGCAGTCAATGTAGTCCGATTGGGTGAGCTGGACTTTGCTAGCGACCTGGATGATGCGGAGCCCGAGGACTTCGTTGTCCAAAGGACAATTGAGCACCCGGGCTACAACTATACGATGCTCTACCACGACATCGCCCTATTGAAACTGGATCGGGCTGTGAAGTTCAACGTCTATAAGCATCCAGCATGCCTGCCCTTCACCAACGGGGATCTCAGCGAGAGTTTCATTGCCATTGGCTGGGGTCACAAGCGATTTGCTGGCCGAGAATCCACAAAGCTGCTCAAGGTGAAGCTAAACAATTTTGGCAATAGATGTCTCAGCACAACGGACTTGGACGAGCTGCCCAATGGCTATAATACGAGCACCATGCTCTGCATCGGATCCTCCGAAATGAAGGACACCTGTAACGGCGACTCCGGCGGTCCGGTGCTAAGCTATCATGAGGATTATCCGTGCATGTACCATGTCATGGGTGTCACCTCCAACGGCGTCGGCTGCGAGACTCCCAATGTGCCCAGCATCTATACGCGGGTGCACTATTACCTGGATTGGATCCAGCAGGAGATGGCCAAGAACAACTAAATGCTAAAGACAATAATCATTCAGTTAGGCAATGCAGTTCCGAGTATAACTGTATAAATATTGACCACAATAAATTGGATTTTTAGCTGATAATAAATGTTATTCGCTAGTGGAAAATACAGTCGGGAAATCCCATTACAGAAATATTATTGCATGATGCTTATTTGAAAATAGACAGGAAAAGAAAAAAAACTGATCGAATGCACACAAGTGTGTCCGTGTGTATGTGTGTGTGTGTGTGTGTGTGTGAGATTATATGCATACATACATACACATACATCAATAATCTACGATGAATAATTAATATTATTATTCGAGCGGCGCTGCAAACAAGATTCTCCTCTTATCAACGTATGGCAATGCGCCTTAGAGAGATTTTCTCAAATCGAAACTTGAGCCCAGGGAAAAAATTCTCTCGCCAGTTGAATCTGTGCCCAGCTCGGAGTCGGGTGTGATTAACAGCTGGACGTTAAAGATGCCAATAACGTGTTGTTTGAAAAGCGTTTTTCCAGCGAAAGCGTTGTGGATGCTGCTGCTGATGTTCAGCTTGTTGGCACGTCTGATTTTTGGCCAAGATGCAGACGTAGTCAGTTGTAAGTTGGCCAGCGATGTTTATCTCTCTCTCCCTCTCTCTTTAGCTCGCTGCCTCACTGCCGCTCTCACTCTCTCTCTCTCTCTCTCTCTCCCTCCCTCTAGCCTGCTCCAACTATAAGAAGAGCGTCTTCGACAGGCAGGATGGGTACAGTTTTCTATTCCCAAACGCCGCAATCACATACAAGGCCTTGGACATGTGCCACAGCTACACGCCGCTGATAGTCGGTGGCAAACCGGCTGACCCAAAGGAATTTCCACACATGGCTCGGTTGGGTATTCGCGGCGACAACAATGCCACAAACTGGTTCTGCGGCGGCACTTTAATAAGCAATCGCATGGTTCTCACTGCAGCCCATTGTCTCTACTCGGAAAGGTGCGCAGCACAGGTGAACGTATTCTTCTTCGTTCCACTTCTAACCCCATTCCATTCTATTGCAGCGGCGCCATCAATGTGGTGCGGCTTGGCGAGCTGGACTTCGACAGCGAGCAGGATGACGCAGAGCCGGAGGACTTTGGCGTGCGGAACATAACGGAGCATCCAGAGTTCAAGTATCCATTGCTGTACAATGACATTGCCCTCGTCGAACTGGATCGCGGTGTGCGCTTCAGCGTGTACAAGCATCCCGCCTGCCTGCCCTTCAGCGATGGGGACAACTACAACAGCTTCATTGCCGCCGGCTGGGGTCAAACCACCTTCGCCGGTGGGCAGTCCAGCAAGCTGCTTAAGGTTAAGCTCAATGGATTCCGCTCTAATTGTCACATTGGCGAAGATGTGGAGGAGCTGCCCGATGGCTATAACACCAGCACCCAGTTGTGCGTCGGCTCCGCCCAGCACAAGGACACATGCAACGGCGACTCCGGCGGGCCATTGCTGACCTACCATGAGGATTATCCGTGCATGTATCATGTAATGGGTATCACATCGCTGGGCATCGGCTGCGGCACACCCAATGTGCCGAGCCTCTATACGCGCGTGCACAGCTACTTGGATTGGATCAAGCAGGAGATGGCAAAACTCTCTTGAGACTGCGGGAGGGAGAAGATAGCACTGCCTTAGCCGGAGCTTATAAATAATTGTAATCACAATTTATTCAATATAACAATAGTGGAAATAATAACGCAGTGTTTGATCGGTAATTGACGGGTCAACACGGCGGATGATGAGCTACAGACGATCTATCAATCATTCTCTATAAGCGACCGCTGACGATAGCTCTGGTATTGGTAACAGCTGATCACTGGCCCAGGCCCAACTGTGGGTGGGGGTGTCGAGCCACTGTAAACCTGTCTAGAGAGCGGCGGCTTAGTCCGCTGCCAAGTTTCGTACGTTTGTTGTCGGCAAACCGGTTAAAAAACGTGCCACTTGTGTAGTTGATAAACAAACTGAGGATGAGAATGTGGCTGTCGGCTCTTCTTCTGCTGGCCCTGCAGCCAATTCATCCAATTTTGGCACAAAATAACACAATTGTTAATAGTAAGTAATATTTAACAAAAAATCCATAGATGGATGAATGGAATCTCGCCTCGACAGCCTGCACCAATTACAAAAAGGCCATCTTCGAGGAGAAGGTAGGCTACAGCTTTCTCTTTCCCAATGCGCCGATCATCTACGAGACAATCGACAACTGCCTCAGCTATACGCCATTGATTGTTGGTGGCCAACCCGCCGATCCCAAGGAGTTCCCCAATGTGGCGCGCCTCGGACACCGCGAAGGCGACAAGGTTGAATGGTTCTGTGGCGGCACCCTCATTAGCGACAGATTCGTGCTGACTGCCGCCCACTGCTTTGAGTCGGAACAGTGAGTAACACGAGATATCACGTGCACTACGTGATTCTAATTAAATGCATTATACTCAGGGGAGAAGTGAATGTGATCCGGTTGGGCGAATTGGAGTTTGACAACGACAAAGACGACTCGATGCCCCAAGACTACGTTGTGGCTGATTACATTCGCCATCCACAGTTCAACAGTCCGGAGCTGTACCATGATATTGGCATGATTAAGCTGGCCGAGCCGGTCAAATTCGATCGGTACAAGCATCCCGCCTGTCTGCCCTTCGAGAGCGGCCGAAGTCAGGATACATTCATTGCCGTAGGCTGGGGCAGCACCAACCTAGCCGGCAGGTCATCGCCCAGGCTGCTAAAAGTAAAACTGGATCTTATTGCAGACGATGTATGTTCAAATATACTATAAGCGAATGTATTTACTTTAATAATTCCCAATGCTCTGTATTCAGGTATGTCGCAGAGTTATTGATCAAAGCGAAGACTATCCACGCGGATTCGAGCCGGTCACTCAAATGTGTGTTGGCTCCTCTAAGCCTATGGATACCTGCAGCGGTGACTCGGGTGGCCCCATTCTTGTTTACCACAAGGATTATCCCTGTATGTACCATGTGATGGGCATTACATCGGCGGGCATAGCCTGCGGTACTCCCAAAATTCCCAGTATTTATACGCGTGTGCATTACTATTTGGATTGGATTACGCAAATTATGTCGAAAAATTAGTATTATCCACCACACATAACTTATCAAAATATTATTAACAGTTGAGCATTTTAAATTTGACTGTTCTTTTTCTTGACGATCTGGCAAGGCCGGTCAAATTAAAGATGCATCGAACTACATAACATAACACATACATAACATTAATTTTAACCTTGCAAAATAAATTATTAAATATATTTTATAAAACTATTTTATTACAAATTTGATAATATATAGAATATTATATGAAATTGTATAGAACACAATTTGAGTGCGATATATTGTTAATTTGAGTGACTCGTTACTTTAAAATACCCGATTCGAAATATCGCTCATCACTATTGTTGTTTACAAAAAAAAAAAAAAAAAAACATTTATAAAAGTTGTGGTAAAACAACAAATATATCACGCGCCAAGAAAACAATAAATTACATCGAATAAAATGTAAACAATTAATTAGTTATAAATTATAATTAATGTGGTGCTAACCGTTAAAAGGCTGCAACTGCGCTGCGCGTCAATTCCTTTCCCTTTTTAACGTGCGTTTGCGACGCACATTCGTACACATGTATGTAGAATTGAGTCCAAAATCTAATAGTTTAGGTACAAACATGGAGCCGGACGAACTGCAGCCAGTAATGTCCGATCCAATCCAGTCATATAAAACGCGGGCCAAAATGAATCCGGCTAAGAAAGATAATGAGAAGCGCCGTCGAAAGGATGCGATGCGAAAGGTAATTAACAAACATGTGCACATGTGTGTAAGTTTGTGTGTGTGTGTGTGTGTGTAAGTCGCTTGTGGCTTGCATGTGAATATTTGAATATGCGTATGTATATATACGTGCTTGTTTTTATTGCATTATTGATCCGGAATTAATTTAAATAATTTTTCTGAAGGTTTCGATGATTTTACGCAAATGTGATTCGCTACGCACCACTGAAGATCGACAGTTTTTGGAAAAACATCCCGAAATAGTGAAAACGACAAAAAAGCGCAAAGAACGCATTGAGATATACAAGGAGCGCGTTGTCGAGAAGGAGGACGAGCCCCATGTTATCGAGGCTAAGGTGGAGCAACTGGCCAATATTATATCGCAGGCGAAGCATTTAATTTGTTACACTGGCGCCGGGATCAGCACAGCAGCCCTAATACCCGATTATCGCGGCAGCAAGGGCATCTGGACGCTTTTACAGAAGGGCAAGGATATTGGCGAACATGATCTGTCCAGTGCCAATCCCACCTATACGCATATGGCCCTCTATGAGCTGCACCGACGCCGGCTGCTGCGACACGTCGTCTCACAGAACTGTGATGGCCTCCACCTGCGTTCTGGACTGCCGCGTCAATCGCTCTCCGAAATCCATGGCAACATGTATGTGGAGGTGTGCAAGAACTGCAAACCAAACGCGGTCTACTGGCGCCAATTCGATGTGACCGAGATGACGGCCCGCTACTTGCACAAGACGCATCGACTGTGCCATAGATGCTCGGAGCCCCTTTACGATACCATCGTGCACTTCGGTGAACGCGGCAATGTGAAGTGGCCGTTAAACTGGGATGGGGCCACGAAGCATGCGGAGCGCGCGGATGTTATACTCTGTTTGGGCTCAAGTCTGAAAGTACTCAAAAAATACACCTGGCTCTGGCAGATGGACAAACCGCAGCGGCAACGCGCCAAGATTTGCGTGGTGAATCTGCAATGGACACCTAAGGATAGTATAGCCAGCATCAAGATCAATGGGAAATGCGATAGCGTTATGGCGCACTTAATGCGCCTGCTTAACATAACGGTACCCGTCTACAGCAAGGAGAAGGATCCAATTTTTGCGCATGCCACGTTGCTCATGCCCGAGGAGCTGCACACATTGACGCAGCCATTGCTAAAGAATGCCGATGAGGAAGAGGCGGGTGATACACAATCCTGCACGACGACAACGGAGGAGACGCAAGATTCAACTATTTCTGGCGACAGCTACAACGACCTGCCCATTGGCAAGGGTCCACGCATTCGCACGCCCATCAAAAATGGTCGACGCATTAAAACGAACCTGGAGATGCGACAAAAGCATGCGCCACTGCCAAGTGATAGTGCCGAAGACACCAAGTCGGAGCATGTGCCGGCGGTGAAAACCGAAACGGAAGCGGATATCAAGACTGAAACAGAAACGTTTAAGCTATGCGAGCTGAAGCAGGAGACAAAAGTTGAGCTTCAGCTGCCTGAAACTAGTATGGAAACCACAACTATTAAGGAGGAAGTGCTCCCTAAGCTGGAACCACTGACGCCCAAGCCGGAGCCGCCAAGCGAAGTTACAAATGGATATCAGCACAAAAACGGTCTCATGGAGCTGCCCAAGCTAGTCGCCATACAGAAATCCGTCCCGGATGTCAACAGTTGTCCGGGCATGTACTTGCTGCCCATGGAGTTGCGGCTAGAGCCCCGATTGGACACATCCCTGGGTAGCTTACCGCCGGTACAGCTCCCGCCGTTGGTACCCATTGGTGCGCCGCTATACACGCCTTTCGTGCAACCCCAATTCCAACCGCAGTTGGTGGTGCCGCCATCGCTGCAGGCGCTAAACCTGCAAAGCGACAGCGCCACCTGTTCCGCAGAATCCACATCTGACAATGACGACGACGGCGATGACGAGGACAGGGATGTCGAGGAGGAGGAGGAACAGTTTGCAATGGCTCAAATGGATTTGCTGCGGCGCCACACCGATCACGAGCTTCTGCGCCAGCTGCCGAATTGGTATGATGCCAAGTACGCGTATTCGGGCCTGCACAGCATTTTGATACCGCCACCATCTGATCTCAATATTTGGAACTCGCAAGTGGTGCCCAACTTTGCCATGAATCGCTCTGCGGCCGGCTGTGAGTTCTGTTTCGATCGATATGCCGAGCTCGACTGCCAGTTCTATCATCGCTGGCATCTAAATCAGCGCAAGCACAAGAAACGCGCCCGCAGCGGTCGCTTTGTCGTCTGCGAGTGTTGTCCGACCAGCGATGATGACGATGACTACGATGAAAACATCTCTCTGGCCCACATAGCCGCTGCCGAGACGGCCAAGCGCCGGCTGCAGCTGAGCCACAGCTTTCCTCGCAAACTGGCCCGCACCCAGGCCGGCTGGTATGGCAAGGGCTATAAGAAGGGTCGCAAGCGCAGATAGACGCGGCAGCAAGGATGCAGCAGCAAGTCGCTTCAATAGTATTTCAGTATAATAGTCTAATAGTCTAATAGATATAGTCATAAAAATAGTATTCTAAGCATAACTCTATACATAATTGCATAGCTCGTAGTGCCACTCGCATTAGGTATTTAGGTATTCGTAATGCATATATTTCAATTTTTTAATACGTGCATCCACACAAAACAAGTATTTTGTTTCTCATGTAGTCGAAGCAGTCTTTGGTCCAATTTAGTTTTAAGTATCTCGATTGCAGCTGCAAGAATCAATGTAAATTCGTCATTTTTTTCTATTTATATCTTATTTAATTTAAGATTTTGTGTTAATGTTAGCTATATACTTTCTGTACAAATTCTTTTAAAATGTAATTTCATGTGCATTTATTTGATAGTTGTTTTCATTTTGTTGATGTCAAGTTTTAAGTCCCCTATTTATGTATATAAAACTGAAACAATAAACTGCAAAATGTTAAGCAACAGACTTAAAAAACTCTTTATATGATTGTCAATCGTGATGTAAGAGATGACACAGGTGGCAAGTGGCAATAACGGTAATCCTGCGGCTAAGCCCCATCATCATAATTTTTACAATTTACAGAACATTATGAAAGAAGCGCTCGGATTTGCATATATGTATCTGCCACATGTTTTTTATTCACCCCAAGATATCGTGTCTCGTGTTTATACTTAATTTATTTAAAATACAATTTATATGCTTCATAATTTCATTAGCTTAAACATATAATATTGCTATTCTATTGTTAGTTTTGCCTTTGTATGTGTCTGTTTATTTGATGGGATTTGACCTGCTCCTATGTCAAATTCAATGTGCCAATCGTTGTGTGTGTGTATGTGTGTTGTGTGTGGGTGGGTGATTGCCACTTTTAACGAGACTGTAAACTTACCTAAGCAATAACTCATTATGCAGAACATAAACAAAGACTACAAATATGTAGAAAACAGCAAAGTTATTTCTTTTTGTTTATAGATTAACTTCATCGTAATCGTTATCAGGAGGCGTGTACATACAGTAAATATTACAACTAAGACGATAAACCAAGCTGCCAATAGGCCAATGTATAAAATAATTACCGTTCACACAAAACAAAAAAATTACAAATAGTGGAAAAGCAATTTCTCAATTTTGAAAATACTGCCCAGGACGTAATGTCAACAAAACAAGGAAAGGTCCTAAGAAAGTGGTTGACTTTAAGATAAATAATAGGAGAGAGAGAGAGAGAGAGAGAGAGAGCGCACTTAGAGCACGCAACCAATTGATAGGTGAAGATCATAAGTGTAGAAACATGAGATTGACTGTGGCTGGGTTTCTTTTTGGATTGGGTGCGGGAATGGTAACTAGGCAAGGACGCAAAAGGGCATCACAGTTAGGCCACATAAATAAACATGTTGATGTCATCGTCGTCGCGTCTCATATATTTATGTTCAATCAGCCATTCGAGCTGCTCCTTAATCATTTTTTTCGATGGAAGGAACATGTTCTTCAGTATGTCAATCAGTTCCGCCTGCAACCACATAAAATAGTTTATTATCCAGTCCATAAATTATTTATTAATAATAACACACCTGCAGCGCCGCATTGTTCATCCGTTTGCGCACCTTCATGATCTTTATAATTGCCTCCTGGGTGCGCAATATTCGCAGCTGCACAATGGACTGATTATCCTCCTGCTGCGAACGCTCCGTGCTTAGTTGCAGGCGACCAATTAGATTTAGCTGAAATAGAGTGGTTTGTGACTAGATTCTAGATCTTATTGCCTTGCTATATAACTTACCTTCCCGCGACGTTGCGATTTTCCGTTTTTGACAATTGCAAATTCCTGATTGATATAGAACATGGTGTTCTCGGCAAAATCTTTGGGCGAACTAATGGCTATTGGCTCCATAAGCAAGATTTGTTTTTTGATCTTGGGAAAGGCGACCAGCGACCACAAAGTTCGTCGTAATTCGGGGTCTGTTGAAAATTAATAAATTAGTAATTTGTACTTTAGACCAATTTGAATTGTTTACTAACCGGGAAGCTCGGTGGCAAGACGCAGATTCTCATAGGAGATCTTATCGTGCTGCCGCTGATTCCAGGCAAAGAGCACAGCCATTTGAAATGTGGTTACATCGAGATCGTAGCGCCCGAAATTATTAACAAATGTGATGGTGCCATTGCTCATGTGATGATACCATTGCAGTTTTCGGCCGGAATGCTTTTTCTTATAAAACTCCTCCACATCGGGTATATAATCCTCTAGTTCTATGGGCAGCGAGACTGAGACGCGCTCTGAACAGCGCGCCCACGCGCCCGCGTTGAGTATTTTAATGTTGATGGCATCATGCCGACTTATCGAGTTACGGAATTGAGTATTTAAGTCCTCACTGACCTGTAAGCGAATAACAAGTTTTAAATTAGCCAATTAGCCGCATTGTGTGTTGGTTACTCACTTTAATGTCCTGGAACATTCGCGCCAGTCTGTTAACATAGTCCGCAGGCATGCCCACCTCTCGCAGCCACTCAACAATGTCCTCTTCCTTTTCACTATCAGCACTTGTGCCCAGGATTAAACTGAAGACAAGTAAATAAACGTTAAATAAGCGGTAATTATATGCTTAAGTATGGATAACTTACCGCCTCGTCAAGTGCACTTTGTGGTATCGCATAAAGACATCCTTGTTGTTGACATACTTCAATACGAGCAGCACATCCCGCAGACGTGCGTCGATTTGCTCGCTGGTGAGGCGTTTGCTCAGAGGCGTGCGCCGGAGGAGCATGTCACAGTAGTTGGCAAGCAGCTCGGGGCATTTGCTTTCGGGTGCGGTGTATTTGACGCCGCGGTTGGCAATGCTCGTAGGCAGCTCCATTTTGAACACACTGGTATCGTTGACAACCATTTTGAAGGCAATGTCTCGGGCAGTGAGGAAGCGCGGATCATCGTTGAAGGCATTGCGTACGAGATCGCTAAACCTGTTAAACAGTTCCAACAGTCGTTCCACATACTTTTCCGAGTCCTGAGTAATTATCTCCGAAGCGGATTGCATGTCGGCCAACCCAGCGGATTTGATGTGCCGCTGTAGATCACCCATCATTGCCTCGACACCTTCGCCGTCTAACACACGATCCATCAGGCGAAACATGAGATTCAATCGCTCCGTCTCGTAATCACGTATCAACGCCGGGCATTCGGCTATTATCGAATTGAGGTGATCGACAATCAGCACCTTGACCAAACGGCATGTCAAAATGTTAAAGCTGGTCGGCTCTAGGTACCGCTTGGCGCGCACCTCTTCTTCACGCAACTTGGCATCCGCGTACTTCATATACGCCAGCACCCCGTTCTCCTGCTGCTGCTCAGTGGATTTGAGCCGATAAAAATCGGCAGTAGCTTTCAAGTATGCCTTTTCAAAGTACTCCCGATATATTTCCAGCTTGTCCTCCGCATTGGAGGACAGATTGACATAGCTTTCACGTACGCCGACTACCAGTTGGGCATCGTAGGCATCACCATTGCGTTCAGCGTGAACAATTTTCATGGCGGATTCTTGTAGGCGATCCTTGATGTCATGGAAGATATGCTTGTTCCACGAATCGAGCATTAGTTTGCGCACCGGACTGTCCTCGGTGGGACTTTTTTTCGAGCTGGATCCAGCAGCTGAATTGCTAGCGGCGCCAGCGCTGGTGGATGCGGCACTCGAGGCCGCTGCTGATGTGGAGGCCTTTGCGGAGGAACTGCTTGACGATGCTTGATTACTGGTTGAGGCAGCGGCATTCGAGCTGGATGCACCGCCGGCACCTGGTGTTGATGATGATGTGGAGCTGGACGCGGGTTTCACCTGCGGCGACTGTTCCAATTGGCGAAATGGTAATGGCAGGTAATTGGACTGTGTGAAGAATTTACGCCATTCCACAATGTAAGTGGCTAATAGCGCCTGTTCGCCTCGTTGCGCCTGAACCTTGGATTGGGCCTGCACAATAAATTCGACAATGTCATGCTGAAGGCCGTCGTATATTTTGGCAGCGCCCTTCTCGTCCCAAAGACATACAAAGTGCACTCCATAGAATAGTTCCTGCCACTCGAGCTGCGAAACTGTTTCCTGGCGCAGCAGCTTGAGCACAATTTTTCTCTTCTCTGGCCATACCTCGTCAAATATGTCTCTGTCTCTTTTGCCTATCGCCCGCAGCATTATGTTTTGGTTACAGTCCCTTTGTTCGTGGCTACGCTCGACTTCACCTTTGCGTTTAATTATGGAACCAAATCAAAAAAAAAATATTGTGATTAAAAGAAACGCTATTTCCTCCGCCTATACGCGGCCGATAGTAATTTTCAACCGATTTGTTGTTGTGAAAGTGCGATAACAGTTGATAACAGAGCAATAACATTACAATAACAGAACACAGCTGTTATTCAATTTAGTCGATTATTACTTTAAATATTTGTTTTTCCCACGTCTTGATTTTTCTATCAAAATAAACCTATCTCTATTTTTTGTGATCAATAATCTGACTTCGTAGCTTATTTGCGAGTACAAAATGTCAATAATAATAAATGTATATCGGAGTGGCCAATGGCAATATGGCAACATGTCGCTAATCTGGCAACTACACATAGTGAATGTCAGATGGAGCAGCTGCAAAATGCTTGCACGCACACATAGATAAAAAGCGTAGATTAAGTGCTAAGTGCTGCACTGCGTGTATGGAAAAGTGCGGGAAATCTTTGCAACGAGACTATTATAATTAGTTCTACGCAAAAATAATGTAAAGGCAACAACAGCTAATAACAATGGCCAATGAAAAATGTCAGCGGCATAAAAACTGTATATAATCAAAATAATATTGGTGGCATGTTTTGTGAATTTCGTACATCTCTCGTTTCGTTTTGGTTTTTTTCTTCTCTACCAC
Organism: Drosophila pseudotalamancana; assembly: GCA_037075185.1. Lineage (NCBI taxonomy): Eukaryota > Metazoa > Arthropoda > Insecta > Diptera > Drosophilidae > Drosophila > Drosophila pseudotalamancana. The sequence goes on along the minus strand of JBAMCK010000878.1, from coordinate 295,319 downwards.
AAAAAAGGGCGCGCGAGTAAGACGACAGTTGTGTGCAACTAACCAAGCACACCCAGCCATCTCGCTTACTCGCACGCGACTTACACGTCGCAGACCGAAAGTCTGCTCGCTCTCAAATGTTTGACATTTTTCACATTCAGCATTTTCCCTTTGTTCGTCGGCGGGTCTCGTCATATGGCTCGTATAGACGCTCGTGCGTGCGTAACAAATAAAATTGAAAAAAGAAACGCAAAATATCGGTGTTTTAAATTAACCAAAATAGTGCACAAATGTAAATAAATAACTGTTAAGTGCACATGCAATGTATAAGTGCTTAAATTCATTGAGAAATATGCATAAAAAGCGTTATTTCATGATTACTACGGCGACGACGACTTCAAATACAACAACAACAACGAGCTGCTGCGTTCATTGACGTGACGCGCGAGTGTGAGTGTGTGAATGTAAATGTGTGTGTGTTTATAGACGCTGGTGTGTGCGTGTGTTGCGAGTTGTTTTCATATAAATAAAATACATAGCAGAAGGCACCAGCAACAACAATAATAATCAAAACACCACATACATAATAGTAGTAGCTTATGCCGGTGGCGCCCAGCGCCAAATTGCATACCGATGTACATTCATAAATAAAACGTTATATATTTATATCAGTTTAGTCCGCGTGTTGTTGCGCGCAAATTCTATGTGAAAAGAAATTATGTTCAACAGTCGATGCAATCTCTGCAATGAAATGTGTAATTGTCCATGCCTATGTTTGTGAGAGTGCGTGTATGTGTTCAGTGTATAGAATTAAATTAGCAGCATTATAAGCAAAGAAAGTTAAAAGCAATAGCAACAGCCGTGCAAGAAGAAGAATAAGAAGTAGAAGAGGACAGCCAGCAACAACAACACAAATGAAGCAATCAAATTTTGTTCAATTTTAAACCGCAATTGTCTGTATCCCGAAGCATAAAACAAGGCGCATAAATTTTTGCCAATGAGTCGCAGACAGTCATTGGATCGACCAGGTGAGCATTCAAAAATAATGCCCTTACCTATTGTAAATACCATTTCATTTCATTTACTCAGCATCAGCGGCCTGCATACGTGCACTTTGCGCGCATACTCTCGCTCTTTCACTCTTTTTCTCTCATTGTCGTTACGTTATTGTCGTCTCTCTGTATTTTTATATGAAGACCGCTCTCGTTACGTTGCTCTCGCTGTTGTTGGTGCTGCTGCTAAAAATAAATTGCTCTCGCTGCTCTGAAAATGCTGCGCAGCGCAGCTGCTTTTAACTGTCAGTGTTGGTGTATGTTATGCTTTTGTTCTTGTTGTTGTTGTAGCAAACAACAGAGGCAGCAACAACTGTGAAAACAAGCAACAGCAACAGCAACAGCAACAAAACTCCAAAACTGTTGTGATACAAAGCCAAATGTACTTAACGACATGCCAGTGAATCTTTGATTCCCCTTTCCTTTCTTTCGTTTTTCTATTTTTTTTTCGGTTGTTTTGAGCTATGGTGAATTTCTATGTCTACCATTTGAGGTAACAAATTTGTTATTGAAAGTTACAAATAGTGAATTAGAATGACGGTTAAAATCGCGCTAATTTGAGGAACTCTTTCGTTTGGCAATGCAAATTGTTGTATATATATTTGCTTTTTTTTTTTAATCTTGACTTTGTTTTGATGCGATTAACGTTAAGTTAAAACCCGAAAAAGAGAAAGTGTCGCAAGCATTGCAACATTTAGTAAATGTAAATGTGACCCAAAACTCTGAGAAAGCAGCGCTTTAAAAACCCAAAAGCCGAGAGCTGAAAAAAGAAAGAGATAAAATAATACAAAAAAACAATAACACTTTTGCTGGTGTTGAGATACATTTGTATCTTTTTGTTGCCCTGCTGGTTAGACATCCGCTTGCAATCGCGTATTTAGCTGATGCCTTCAATTTTCACTTGTCACCTCTGTTTTAGCTGGGCTAAAAGGTCGTCCCATAAGACTTGGCCGCGTGCCATTATTGCCAATTAGAGCTGCAATTAACTTAGACAATATATCTAAAATGTGCTCGTTGACGCAAATTCTCATTAAATCGTCGATCCTAACATGCAAATAAATTTTTAAATGTCGCAATTATTTTGTTTTACCTTTTATTATTTGCGAAAGTATTTCGATTCTATATAGTTATATAAAATTAATTATAATATAATAATAGTATTTTTATTATTAAAATAATATTACCCAGAATAAATGTAGTATTCCACAATTCTTATACAAAAATTATAAAAAAACCCAAACCATAAAAATTATTGTTAAACTGTCTAAATATTGATTTACCGCATTTGAGGTTTGTTATGAACTGTAGAATACATATTTGATAACAAATTAAAATTGTATTTAATTTGTGTGGCGCGACCCTCGTTGAAGAGCGCGACGCCCACATAGGTGAAAAATGCATTAACCTGTTAATTTATTTATTAAATTCAATGTTCACGCGGCTAAGCGCCAGGGCACAACACAAATCGTTCTCAATGCAAAGTAGTTACAACAACAATGATAACAACAACAACAACAACAACAAGAACAACAACTAGGGGCAGGCAACCGAGTTTTTATGCATGTTATTTGTAGGTCAGGGTTGTCGCGTGTAATGCAAAACGTGCCAACCTATTGAATGAATAAAACGCGCTCTGTTTTGCCTGCTTGCAACCACAACAACAACAATAAACAAGGCAACAGACTAGGCTAAATGCGCCGCAACTGCGCTGCATAAATTATAAACAATAATAATAACACCATAAAACTTTAAAGGGTTAGATGCCTCGCACTTGCCGCACGCTCATAATTTTATTTAAACAATAGTTAAAACCGAAGAACAACAAAAATATACGACGCAATAAAAACGCGTTAATAAATTTGTGGCACGCGATATAACAAATGCAATCATAACCAGATTTTAAATTGTCAAAGCTTTCGGTTTTCGTACCCTAGTTAAACAACTTTAGAGTATATTGGTTTTGTGCAACCCACATGACTTGCAACTTTTGTAAATAATATATATTTTTAACTATATATCCAAAAAGTTAAAGTTTTCGGAATATAATTTAGTTGATTGGCTAAACATGTTTTTTATAACGGTTTTTATAACTTAAGCTGTGCTCTTCTTAATCGATATCAAATAAACGGAAGCTATTGATGATTTTATGTAAACTACATGTAAATGTATTTTGGTAACCAATTCGATAGGTTGTAGTATAGTTTTTGTTTAGTATTATTTATAGTTATGGTATATTTTGGCTATTTTGTTGCTATTTTCACATTCTGAATCTATTTTTGTTGCTGTCAAAGCGTGTCTAAAGGTCATTAAAAGTATTTTAAATGCTAAATCGATTTTCTACGCTATTAAACGCCTATTAACATTGTCTATTAGAAACTAGCAGCCCATTGTTTACAATTCAATTTGTTATACATATGTTATACATACTAATGTCCATACATTTTTAGCACTTTTGGTATTTAAGGATGTTTACACATATCGAACGAGATATAATCAACTGTTTAATGAAACAAAAATTTGTATAATTCTTATATCAAAGTCATCTAGAAATTAGCAAGAAAGTAAACTTGAATACGTTTTTCGACAATTTGATAATTGTACTTAAAAATTAATTTCTTTTCACGCATATAATTTGCTATTGATTTAAATATATTGAAGCAGAAAAAATGTGCTAATTCCCCTTTACTTTCTCCAACTTTCTTTAGCATTTAAAATAAACTCTCTTTTTATAAGAATTCCCTGTTACTAATATTTTTGCATTTGGTTCCATAAAATGATGTGAATGTGTTTTAGCTGACAAACGTTTTTTTATGGATTAGTCATCAAAAAGATAACGTGAAACACAATTTTATGTTAGTTCTATGAGTTCATCACAAAGATTAATCAAAACTTATTTATGTAAAGCTAAATTAATGCTATCAAGAAATCTAAATGTGATATCTATTTTAAAATTAAGCTAAAGTTTCATTTTTGCTTATAGGTTATGTTCGCGGTCGCTTAAAAATACACATATACATACAAAACATCTATTAATAGAAGACATTGTTGTTCGTTCTATAAGCATTTGGCTTATCAGTTCAAGTCGTCTAAAAACGTTTTGTTCGAGAGCGTAAACCAAGGCTTCTCTCTTGGACTTTTTACTGATTCACTTGTTCTCATTTCTTGTTCTCTTGGTTTTGTTTTTTGTTTTTTTATTTATTTATTTATTTTTTTTTGCGTCTTGCTTAATGTGTTTTCGCGCCTTTGAGCTTATCAGTACATTGTTGTTCTTTTTTCGAAAAGTTCGATAATTATTCCAACTTAAACAAAAACTACATTGAAATATAATAAATATTAGCTGTATATTATTATAGCAGCAATGACTTCTGCTAGCCTTCCATAACTCGCTTCTCTTCTTTACAGCTGTCTCTTTATGCGAAAAGTCTTGTTTCTTGTGTTTCTTTTAGCTGCAATGGCTTTGATTTGAAGTCTCAAAAGTTTTCTCATTTGTAAATCGTACTCGAAAAATTACTGTAATTTCTGTGGGCTGCTGTAAGCGAGTATTGGTGTATGTGTGTGTATGTATAGAGGCGCATATTCGTGTGCGTGCGTGCGTGCGTGCGTGCGTTTGTGTGTGTCCATTAAAAGTTTACACTTTTTGGGGGTTAATCGCTAGCATCAAAGTGGTTGCTTTGGTCGGCTGGCTCGCTGGCTCCCTGGCTGGATGGCTGGATGGTGGCGATGTGTATCTATCTATTAAAAAATCGAGGCGAATCGCGCGTCCCGGAATGGGTGAAGACGATGCCCGCTGACGCCGACGACAACGCCAACGACAACGACCCGCGACGATAGCGACGACATCAAATATTTTGAGCGCAACGTGCGCTCTCTCAGGAAATTGTTTTTGTTGAAACAGCATCAGCTACGGTAACTGTAACGGTAACGAACTGACAGCAAAATTAACACCAAAAACAATGCGAGCGCGCGAGAGTTGCTTTTGGGTGCAACTGTGTTTCCTTTTTGCTCTTTCTTTCATTGCTTGTTGCAAATGTCGCTCAAAAGTAGGCAGCACATAGGCATACACATATTTCTCAATAAAATGAAAAAAATACAAAAACAGAAAGAAAACAAATCGAAGCGACTAAGAATAAATAATTGCAAATAAATAGTGGCAACCTCATTAAACGAACAAGCGATATTTTTTTGAAAATAAACAATCTGGGTAGCCTGTTAATCTAGTTAATCAGATGCCACATTCTTCTTTGTGTGTGGTATGTTTGATTGCCAGTTCCCCTGTTGGCAGCTGGAATTCGAGCCGTTTCCGATGCCTGTACATCTCGCAAAGATGTTATATGTGGTAGCAGTGGGGCATAAATTATATTTGACTACATTTCCCGACTTCCACACCCACACCCACACCCACTCCCACCGCCTACCCCGACCCACTCTCCAACAATATGGCGTCAACGGATGCGGTTTTCGATTCTGTGGTCATGTGTGTATGTGTTTGTATGTATTATGTGTTTGTCTAAGTCTGTAGCACACGTTTATTTAATCGATTTTGGTAACAGTTGTGTTGCTATTTTCATTAAGGGTTATTCCGACTTGATCTGAGCAATAGCAGTGACACAACAATGAGCCATAGAATGCCAACTAAACGCCGCCTGCCATTCGGGCAAATTGCCGAACGCATATCCTGCCGTCGGGCGGCAATCGTGCGTTTTCAGCTTCCATTTGTTCTGCTACTCTCAGGAGAGTTTGTCGTCGGGAGTTTTTGATTTTCGACATGTCGTCGCCGCCGCCGCCGTTGCCGCTGCCGCCGTTGCCACCGTTTCTGCCACAGCCTTTTGCTGCTGCTTCATTCTACTTGATGCTTGAATTCAACCCTTTTTTCGTAGTGTACCCAGACACACACACACACACACATACACACACAGGCGGGCATATAAAAGTTTTGCATATTTATTATAGATAATTTGTGTACAGGTTTTTGTGCTGGCGCGCAAACTCTCAGCAACGTCCTGTGAGCATCCTGTGTCCCGTCCCATTCCATCCTCAATTCCCGTCCTTGTCTGCTGTTCGCATATATCGCATATGTTGTATATGTTCGTTTAATTAATTTCTGGTGAAAATAATGATTCGGGTTGATTTTTTAACATTCTTTTTGTGTCTGGCAACGCTGTTGCAAGAGCCAAAGCATTTTGTTTGTATTCAAAGTCGAAGTTTGCCGTGCGCATTGAATTATAATTAAGATTAATGTGACTGGCATAATTGCAACTGAAATGTATTGAATTGAAAATCAAATGAATCTATAAAACAAATATGTGACTGACTATTATAGAAATGCAAAGTACTCGTTATACATTTAATGGTAAACAATTAGTGTGTGGCAGCAATTGCAACGATATTCGAAAATGTATTTTATAGTCATTTCATATTTAACATATTTCTGGAAATCAAAGTTAAATTAAAATGTCTCTCATATCAATTACATTGTAACTTAATTACCCTAGAACACCTTGACTTGCCAAGTTAATTGTCCATTGTATACCTGTTTGTTCAATTATCTAATTGCCTCTGCCCAAAATTCAGAAATCCATATTTTAGTTTATTTCTTAGTAATATTTTAATTAAACCACGTTTGTGTGTCACGTGCAACCTAAATTACCGGCGATTAAGTGGCTTACAATAGTAAATAATAACGATTATGTATTTTAAGTTATGTAAAAGATAAAATCTATGTAATGAAACCTAAAATTAAGTTTGTTGTTGAGAATGTTTGTGCTGTGATTGCTGAGAAAAGCTTCAAGCGGAAGTGACGATTATAATTATTGACGTCTTGCAAGTAGAAAAAACTCGAAAATTGGCTTCGAATGTCAGAGAATTTGCCGCTGCATCAGCAGCAAACAAGAATATCAGCTGCGATGTCATTTGACTGGCCTGCTTCCTGTTGCCGCTCTTGTTGGGCCACATGTATTTCCTACACATGCCACAAAATCAAAACCCACTCTCTGGGACACAATGGCCAGTGGCCGTGTTTGCCGCCTGTGGTGCAGCCATTGGGCGAAGATTAGTCCCTATTACGTTAACAATTACGTCTACGACAATGGAATCTTATGACACTCGAGCGAACATACATACGTACATATTTACATGCGGCACCCTGGATTGTGGAATTCAATCTATGTGAATCTATGAACTTCAGCTTTTCATTGAAAATCTCTCATGTGCATAATTTAACAATGGTACTTGACATTCGCATTAACCTTTTCGCGCTAACTGGCTTCAATTTTCGGCAACTGGGCATATTTTTAGGGGCAGGACGCTTACCGTTTGTATTTGCATAATTCTGCATATAATGAAGGAGCAACAGGATTGTATTCATGCATAAATATATGTGTACATATGTCTACATAAAATGGAAAAGCCTTTGGGTTATTATTGTATTATAATAATAAAACAATGCATTACAATTGGATTTGTTTTTTCGGCTACTGCTACGTTTCCCAATGTTCGCCCTTTCTGAGTTTACTCTAGAATACTCTCACTTTGGGCATATTTGCCACGGCATACATTTTGATACTAACAACTACCTAGGTGGTTGCTGCTTGATTTGTAAGAGAATCTTCTGGTTGTTTGAAAACGATGGGTTTCCTCTTGTTGTTCTTTGGCCAGCTTCATTACAAATTCGTGGTAAACATTTACACAAGAGGCATTCGGCGAAATAAAGCTGATGATTATCTTAAAGCTAATGATGAACTAGTTGTGTGCATAAACTTTTTTTTAGTTGTCAGCATGATTTAATGAATATTTTTGGACAGCTCAGCGAAACCCGAAGGCTGTTGGCAACAACATGTTGATCGAAATTGCCTAAAGGATATATTTGGAATTAATGGAATAAACTACGCTGTTATAGAGGATGTTACTGCTTGTAGTATACAATAAAAAGTCTAGTCTACATAAAAAGGTCACAAGCAGCAAGTTTCGCCTAACCTAAATTCTGTAGTTTATGACCTTCGGCTGCAAAATATGTGCCAAAAATTTAGTTGGACGAAACTTTTTAAACCGACCAGCGGACAAGCTGGCCAATTCCCAGAGCAATGGACGAGCTGAGGGAATTTGCATATCGCTTGACCTAAATGCACACAGGGGAGCCGACGCCGTTGCATGAACTATATATATACATATGTATATATATACACATATATATTCATATAAATATTTGTTTAATTTACGTTTTAGGCGCAACAATCAGAAAAGCAGCTAATATTTAAAACCAAATGTAATCAAGATATTGGTTCAAGTGTACCCGAATTTCCCACTTCCTAAAAATTCGTAAAAGCAGGATTGCTTTTTATCTAAGTATAGTTAATTACTCAATTATAGACAATGATAAGTTAACATAACAAGTTAAGTTTCATAGTTGATATATTTATATATTTTGTAGATATGTTGCTTTATCAATTGGTGCACATTTGTCGCATTACTGACCGCTGCCACTGTTGTGATATCTGATAATCCAATTGAGTGTGAAGCTTGGTGTCAATTTTCGTTCCGTATAGTTTGACTGCGATACCCTTTTGAAAGGGGCAAATAGGGAGGCTTGGGGATAATTGGCGGCACTCAGGCATAAAACCAAAACTACAAGCCAATCCTTGAGGTCACTTTGTTTTGCACTCAAGTTTCTGCAAACCAAAATGGTATCCGTATCCTTAGAGGTTGCCTTTCTTTGGTTTCTGGCTTTTTTGTTGTCTGTCTGCGAAGTTAACCACAGTTATTTTCAGTGTGCGGGTGGTGTTTGTTGTTGTTGTTGTTGCTTGTTTTTTGTTTACTTCTGAGTTGGCCGAGACACAACCAAAAGTTTTTAATTTGTATGTGAGAGTTGAAAGTTTGCCATTTGGCGCATTGTTATTGATGTGTCTGAGATTGTGGATTATTCTTTAGCTTTTCTGAAATTCAGTTCATTTGATTCTCAACTGTTATTGATTGATTTGTAACTTAAGCAATGCTAACAATCGCGTCTGGTTTAGACTGTGTTGAACATCAATTTTCACTTCTAACCCAAAAGGAAGAAAGTTTTATTTGACAGTAAATAAAAAAATTTGCTAAACTTAGGAGCTGCCCATTAAACAGAAGATTGTTTATTAATTAAACAAGTCTTACCATAATGCTATTAGCTTGTAACAAGTGTTTAATGCTCTTAACTATTAAATAGGATTACCTTGTTATGAGCGGGAATGATTGAGTACGTTTAGTAATTATCTGCAATTAAATTGAACAGTGCATCGCACTTGAAACTCAATGGGAAAATCTCTGATGGCTAATCCATAATCAAGGAAAAGACAATGGAACAGCAGAACAACAACAGATGCTCAGAGCTGCGTTGCTAGGCAACCTTTAAGACACAAAAACGTGTAATGGTCGGTTAATGATTACAGAAAGGTAAATACAATCAGTCGTAAAGATGTTCGACGAGAGAATCTTTACCGGCAGGGAGTATCGAGACGCAGGGTGAACGCAGCTGTTGTTCATATAATCTAAACAATACCGGCACAATGTAAGAGGGATAAAAGTATAGATAAATGTATATGTACATATTTGTATATATATATGTATATACATATATAAATATATATAAATATCTGTTGAGCTCAAGCCAAAGCAGTTCAATTGAGAACAATGAACCGAAATAAATGCACAAAAGCGAATCGAAGCTTATTGACAAAAAGGGAATATGGCAGCAGGCAGAAACAGTAACAAGAACCTGGCCTGGCTTTACCAAAGGATAACAGGCGTTCAAGAGCTGTCACAGGATACCCTATGAAACTACAAGTATACCCATATACACCAACACACACGCACACATACACACAGTCAGCAGCTGCAAAAATTGGTATGGCCAAGCACTTGCGCTTCATCTTTAGCCAGGCCAATTTTCGAGCATTTGGCTATTTTGGCCGCACAGCAGATACCAGCCAGCTATTACCTGTTGTCGAAATGTATCTGCAAGATACACACACGAGTAGAAGTGATGCTGTGTGCTTGAGTGCATTTTGTGTTTGGCCCTTGGAGGCCATTGTTTAAGCCATCATCAGCAGCATCATCAGCAACGTTTTTTGAGCTCCTTGTTTGCTGCTGCTGCTGTTGTTGTTGTTGTTGTTGTTGTAGTTGTTATTGTTGCTGTTGTGGTTGGTCCATCAGCTGTCAATGGCTTCTGGGCTGCTGCTGTTGCTGTTGCTGTTGTTGATGCTGATGTTGGCTTTGCTGCCTGCATCACACAGTCTGTTGTATTCCTTTTGAATATGCTTCGCTTCTTCTCTCACACCACTGCACTGCAATGTCTGTGTGTATGTATATGTGTGTATCGATGTGTATGCTTGCACGTGTGTCTGTTTTTGTCCAGGTTGTTTTTGCCTGTTTTAGTCTTCCATAATTGCTGTGCACTCGGTTGCCCAGTGAGTTAAGAATACGTGTTGCATACACTGTGCAAAAAATACACATAAATAACAACTTAATAAAATGTTATATGATCAACAAAATTGTTAGGTCTCCTATGCCTAGGCAATACAAATACAGTAAAGAGTAATCATATCTCACATCCAATTAAATATTGTTTATATGTTGATATACATAATTTGAGTTGTCTATTTCAATACACATATTATTGTCTCCAAGTTTAAACTTTATGATTGATGTGTGCGTGTTGGTAACCTTAGTGTTAGGCAGTTTAATTTAATTGCAAAATTGAGACCAAATATCACAGTTTTTTTGCAACTGTATTGGGACTAATAAATGTTTGTATATATATGACAGCTATGAATTATTTTCAACGCTTGGCAAAGCTGCTTTTGTCTGTTGTCCTGGCAACCGTGACTGGCACCCACTTAAATCCTTGCAGGTTGCCATGACAAGCGTTGAATTCATTTGGACCGAAAAACGTGTTGTGCCAAATTAATCAGATTGCCTGGCTAGTTCGTGCAACATTCGTAATTCCATTGAACTCATATTTTACGTATTCATAAACGGTAACTGCAGTCTAATAGTCATCTATATCGATAAGTGCATTTGTTTGTGTTTGTGTGTTGATTGGCATGCTGCACCTGGCAATTCAATTTAATGCTAAGTATCTTAAATGTAACGACTACAGTCATTGGTTTGATCCATTAGTCGCAGATTGGATAATTCTTTTGAAACATTAAACAAGAACACTAAATTCATTTTCGAATGAATTCATTTCTAATTTGATAATAAATGCAGAATCGTAGTTAGACAAAAAGCCAAATACTCCTTTCAATTTGCGAACGAGTATAAACGAAAAGAAAGAGAAAAGACATGTAAGGGATATGCCAAATAGTTACCTATGCTGAACTGCATTCTTAGCTCTCAGTAGCTGCTTCTTCTCTTCTCTGACCGATCTCTTGGCCTCTCTCTTCAGTTACCTTTTGCTTGGGCGCCGTTGAAGCCCGTCTAAAATGGTAATTTGCTTCAGTTTGGGCCCCGCATCGTTAACAACTGAACTGAACATGAACTTAACTGGTTGTTCTCTACCTGAGCCATTTCGTATACAATTGTCTGCCGGACGCTTTTCATGATCAGTCGAGGCGCGAAATTATCTCACATTAAATGTGGGAATTCGCATTTTGGATTCTTTTTTACATTCCTCTGTTGCTACCTCAGGCTAAATAAACAATCTATAGTCAGGCTTCAATTATGTGAACAAATTCTTTTTACATTGAATTTATGATTAATTCGTTTGTTATGTTACATTACATACACTATAACCATGCAAAGTAGACAAGTCATTGTTATTAAATAGATGCTTTCGTCTTATTAATATTAATAAAAATCCCTTCAAACACTTTATTTTTGTGCTTTGATTGGCTGTAAATTGGGTAAATTATGTCGGATTTGTAAATTCTATATATTTTTGAGCTCGTATTAATTAGCACTATCGATTGACATTCATAATATAAAAATCTAAAATTTAACGATTTTTGAAAAAAATGACTAGGGGTACCCCTTACACATTTTGCGAAAATGGGCTTGGTTCTGAAATCAATATTTGATGATTCCATTTTGTTCTACCTAGTTTATCGAGTCCGAAAAGGTATTATTTTCCAAAATTGGACTATATTTAGTCGAGTTATAACAATTTAAAGTTCAGAAACAACCTCTATTTGTCTACCTGTCTGGATGTATGAACACGTCGATCTCGAAAACTATAATATCTAAGGACTTGAAATTGTAAACACTTAATCTAAAATAGCATTCGCAGACAAGACAATTGATTGTTTTTAATTATATGCCTTCATTTTCTTCATATATATAAAAATTCCATCAAATACCCTATTTTCGTATCATAGTTGGTTGTAACTTTCCCAAATTCTGTTCGATTTCGAAAATCTACATTTTTTTGAGCTCGTAAGAATCAGAAGAATCTTATTGTATCAAAATCTAAAATTTGACGATTTTTGGAAAAAATGACTAGGGGTACCATCACATTTTTTGTCAAAATTGACTTGGTTCTGAAATCAATATTTGATGATTCCATTTTGTTCTACCTAGTTTATCGAGTCCGAAATGGTATTACTTTCCAAAATCGGACGATATTTAACTGAGTTACAACAATATAAAGTGCATGAATAACCTCCATCCGTCCTTACTCTGGTTGTCGTCGATCTCGATTAGAGTTGTGGTACTTGTTATTATTATTGTTTATCGATTAGTGGGATTTATTAATGATTTTTAATGCTTTTATTGAATGTAATAAATAAAGAAATAAATGCGTATGTATATATCTAATTAATAAATGAATTAATAATAAATAAATTATTTCAGATAGTCAAGAAATAAATAATTGTTTGATTATTGTAAATCTATTTATCTTATTCCTTAATATAATTAATGATAATTAACTTTGCAATTTTTTCCTCTTTCAGGTAAACGAATTTTTTCTTTGTAAAAAATTAAATATTTGCGAATAGGACTAAATCTGTTAATGGATGGTAAGACAAAGACAAATGAAAGATTTTTCAGGAATTGGGCTGAAACCTCCAGCAGATTGTAAAATTTTCTTGATTAGCAGCTAGAATTTAATGACAGTCACAAAGTTCTTAACGGTCAGTTGTTTTAAGGCCTTGTAATATCTTAGGCCATGTATTAACACATCTAATTAACTCGAACGCCGTGGGAGGCATTTCGAAAGAGACTTTCGAATGATGTCGATGTGGATGTGCACGTGACTTGACTGGATTAGTCCAGTTGAGGGCTGCTCATTTATTTATAACGCATTTTTAAATGCCAAAGAAACGCAGAGAAACGCATTAAACTGTAGACAGGCAACAAAAACCAGAGCGGAAGTAGATTAAAACTAATTTCCTTCGTCGTTGCAAGCAAAAGGCCAATTCATACACACACGCATATATATATATATTAATATAGACATATATATGCCAGTATGTATGTATATCTGAGTGTGTATATATTCAGAGTGAATTCGGGAGACGCTCTACAAGGAGGAACCCAACGACACAAAGCAATCAAAGCAAAACCAACGACCGACCGAGTTCTCTGGTCAACAGCGCATAACCCAAAAACCAAAAAAGACTCCGCACCGAATATAACAGCAACAACAACAACAACAGCAACAACAAACATCCATAAAATGAAAATATGTTGGTAGATGAGGAGTGGAAAGTGTGGAGTGGAAGGCGAGAAGCGAAGCGAGTCGTAACTTGGCACTTAAATTACCTTGCTTTTACCTTTATATTTACCTTTACCTCCAACTAAGTTCATTCCTAACGTTATAATATTAGGGCGTTGTTGTTGTTGTTATTGTTGTTGCCATTGCTTTGACATTTGTGGGTTAAAAAATAATTACCCTAATATTTATAGAGCTTTGCGTTGTAAAAGCAACGTTGTAAACAGAACAACAAAACAGATTTCAAATCTCCCATTGCCAGCGAATCAACTTAGAGACATCTTTTGCTTTTAAATACTCTTTTCTAGTGCGTAGGGTACTTCAACTATGTTGACAAAAATGTTTTAACAATAAAATATTTTAATCATAATATGCAATTGCTTGCAAATTTATGTTAGACGATGATTGTTCTCATCCAAGTCTTATATCTATAGTTATTGAATAATGCAAATATGGTAACACTTTTTGATAGAATCGATGGGTTTAAACATTTTAATCAGTGTTCGGCAGGGTATAAATAAAATTCATTATGACTTCTTTGTTGCTTAGAATTCTAGTAACGCTTTTGTTTAACGCTCTTTTGATTACGTTTTGCAGCACATGATGTATTCCTCCATTAATAGGTGTGTATTTAAGTGTGTGTGCGTGTGTGTGTGTGCCTTAGGCGGATGACGGCCTTATGATGAATGGCCAGCTCTTTGGGTTTCTTAAATACATTGGGCTCTGAGCAAGTTCTGCTCTTTGGGCTAATGTAAATTGCCATTTTTATTGTTGTGTAGAACAGGCCAAATGATTGCTTTGCATGTCGTGCCAATGAACTCGTCCCACAAAACAATTCAATGGCACAAAGTACCAGAGGGGCATTAACGCCTTGTTAGTGGGCGTGGCAGAGGCACTCAATTAACACACAACGCGTGCAAATGCAAAGCCTAAAAACTTCTGGACAAATAGAGCACAAAAGTGACCCAATTTTATATGGTTTATATGTATATACAATATTGCGGGCCAAACGGATATCGGAATATAAAAATGTTGGCCTATGGCATTTTTCTATTTCTCTCTCTCTCTCTCATACTCTTAGGCTATGCAGCTCGTTGAATTTTATTTTTAGCTCTTGTGCGAAAACTAAATATGATAAATAATAAATTTTATTTTGCTTATTTTGCTCGTAGTTTTTCATGTTGTTGTTGTTATTATTATTATTATTATTGTTGGCCGTGTTGGCCCATGGCGTTGCCTGGCTGCCAATTGCCTTTTATTAGGCCAAACACAAAAATGTTTCTCGGGGCTGTCAGCATTTTCTTGCTTTGGAACATTTCTCGCCCACCCAATTTTCGGGCATGTTTCGGGTATGACCCATTGAAGAAGGCCTCATTGGCTGATTTTAAGTATCGACGTGAAATTTTTGGAACTGTAACTAGAAATTGTTTTTGTTTATATGTATTTGTTTTGTTTGTGTGAGTTTGACACGTTAACATTTTTTAAAAAATGTTTTTATTCTTTGCTTATGCCTTAGTTTATGTGAAGGTGTTTATTGTTTTATGAACTTTGTTATTTAGATTGGGTCAAAAGAATTTGAGAGCGTATTACAAATGGCGCCTCCTCCGATTGTGAAAATTCGAATTGGAATCATCAAAATTTTAATTGAATGCTACTGAAATACACCCAATCAGCAGAGATAATCGGATAAAAATTGTGTTTTTATTGACGTTCATTTAACTAAATACAAAGAATAAAATACAAAGAATCGTAAATTACAAAAATAAACAAACAGACAAGCTTATATACCCCCGCTTCTGACACTCAACAGATGATTGATTTTTGATTCGAATCACAAAAAAAATATATATTAGGAATAATAAATTGGGCATATAAAATCGTTTTGAATTTGAAAGAAACCACAATTAATAGAATTTATGTATATGTTCAAATCTTTTCTGTTTCATAGAAAATTTTTAATATAGGGTATTTGTAGGTCGATTTGACCACAGCAAAATGTTAAGCATTTGTGTTTTTGTGTCAGATGTCAGAAAACAATTGCTTAGGTAAGAAATAATAAAATCTTGATTTTTTGCTCATTATTAACAAATGCTCGCGCATTGTTTGCCACAATTTGTAATACTTGCATTAAATAAATAATTACGAGAAAGCAAATTTTGTATGCAAAGCGTAAGCTATTTATTATTTTTATTATTATTGTCTTTTTTTCGACGCCTAAGATTTGGAGATTGAACTGCGCCAAATTGGGTGACAATTACTTAAATGATTTTTCAAGATATATAATATTAAAAAAGCGTTGACCTTCCACTAGATAGCTGCTTCTATAGACTGCGAAATATATTTTTGAATGGTGCTGACAGCCGTCAAAGAGCAAAACAGAGAAATGGGTATAACCATGTATGTGACTTAGATAATGCCTGGTTATTAATACAATCTGTGAACATTAGCATTCAGGGTAGATTCATTTTGTGAAAATGTTTGGGACTAGTAGATAAAGAAGTGACCGTCTAAATACGAAATATATATATTTTTTTGATCAGAATCAACAGTGGAATCTATTTAGTTTTCTCCGTCCTAGTATATTTCACCACCTCTAAACTAGAGACTTAGGTTTACGTTCGCAGGGTAGCCTCAAGTCGAGCAGACATTAATAAAGTTAACCGTCGTGTTTTTAATTGGATGCTGTTCATTTATTTGTCTGTTTTGTCATTTGTGCTATGCAAAGAATTTATATCTGTATATTCACATATGAATGTATTTTTGAATTTCTTTGCTTGTATCTTTCGTCTTTTAGGAATCTAATTATTAATTGAAATAATAGGTAGAAGGAAATTTTATATAATTTTTATTGAATATATCTGTTTATTATGTTTGATGGTCTCGCTTATTTGAGTAAAATAAGTTCATTCTACAATATCTTGACTGTAGATGGTTGTCTTTATATAAATATATATTTATAAATTATATCTTATTGCTCTTGAGCCTAGTTAAGCCTTATTATATATTATTATTAAAGAGAGCCCAAATTGACATTTGCCCAAGGCTAGCAAATTGAAAATTTGAAGAGTTTGCAAGTATTTTTGTGACATTTTGAACATATTGAAGTAAATCGTCAATGAAATTGAAATAAGTTGTCAAAGAAAACAGAAAAGAGATATTAAAACGGGAAATGAAGCAAAAGTTATGAAAACTTAAGAGTTTCCAAAGTGTTTTTGTGAGGATAGATTAACATATGCAACGTGAAAAATAAATAAATAAAAGAAGCTTTCAAAGTTATTTTCAATCTTAATCAAAATGAAAAATACTTTTTTAACAAATAAAATTGTAGGTATTAATATATATATATACTATGGAGGCTTGGGAAGCTCGTCATTAGCCTGTCCATCAATAATTACAAGGGTTTACACATTTGTAATATATACTTAGACAGAGTTTTTAAGCCTTCGCGTTTAGTAGCAAACGCTATATTTTTTCTCACACAAATTTTAATTACCAAAAAAAAAAAAGGCCTCTGACTTGAACCCTTATAAATTAGAGACTTACTACTGTATTATTCGATAAATAATATAACACGCGAAGGTCCTTTTTTTAGTCTTCTATGTATACCATGTATACCACCCCTTTATATCTGCTCAGCAACCCCTTTAATAAGTGCAATATCAAATATCATATGTGCATGGTTAATAAACAGTCTAAAAAGTTCCATGTTTGTATGTCTGTGTTTTTTGTTTTAAAAGTGTACTCGGTGCGAGATAAGAGAATCACTTGGAACCCATTCAGCTGGCCGAACATAATGGAAACGGTCGGACGCACGAATCACTTGACAGTGTGACAATCTAATTACATGGCTGACGTGTTTAGATGGGCCAACCAACCAAGCAAACCAAGTTGTTAACCAGTCAAAGCCAAACATAAAACAGCAACAGCGAAAAGAAGAAGAACAACCCTCAGTGTGTTATTGTCTGGCTTTGATGTGTGCAATGAATTTGAATAAATGAATTCAGCGAATGGCTGGAATGATCGCTGAAAGGGGCTGACCCCTCGGAAATGTCAGGTCATCTCTGCTTAGTGGCTCTGACTGAACATTCGTTGCTATTATTAGAGCCAAATCGAATTGAATTGAAAAACGACGAAAGCAACAGCAACATTGCCGTGCGATGTCGATTTGTTGTCTGCGCCCCTCCCAAACCGGGAGTCCATTAGAGGGTGCCAATAGATAGGACATATACTGAGATGGGGATGTCAGGACACGTATTTGGCATTAAGCTCACGTAGGCCACACATAAAGTGCAAATTTCAAAGCAAATCGTCAAAGAATTGAACGCCATTTGCTTTAAATGCAAATGTTAAATGTTAAACACTTAAACAATTCATTAATTTAATAGATTAGAGATTAGATATACAAATGTTCTGATTCAGATATTCATATATAATTCGAGATAATCCTTTCTATTTTATTGTATGAACATAAGTTTGTATTGTGACATACGAAATATTAACTAAGTTATGAGAAATACGAAATGTAAATATAATAATTTATAGATCAAAAAATGTTGTTCAATCTAAAAACAAACCTTTTTGGGATTACTAATATTGAATTCCTAATGCCTGCTCAGCTGCAGACCTTATCTAGATTGACAATCAATTGTCTGTTGACCAGATTGCAGGGTATGTGTCCGTAAAATTCCGATTCAATGAACACTTAGACCCAACGGGCATCCCCCACTCTCCCCTCTTCAATTCCCACTGAACAAAAAAAAAACAACAAAATATCAATTGGCTTTGGAGGAGACTTTACGAGCTTTGTTGCCATTGAAGTTGATTATGTTGAAGCGCCTTTATGGCTGTTGGCCATTTCTCTGTTGGCCATTGTAAACTGTGCGACAATAACAAATTAGCTTCAATGTGTGGCCTAAAATGTGGACGGACGGAGTGCTGCTGCTACTGCTACTGTTACTGCTACTGCCACTGCTACTGCTGAGCATTACCGTTAAGAGCTGAACCTGTTGTGCATGTAATTTGGCTGCAAAAGCGGAACCCTTTTTGTTGCTATTATGAGCTAAAAAGAGGGGCAGACGCCAGACGCCAACCGTTGAGAGTCAGAGCCGGCAAATCCGAGTTCCAGTTCGTTGACTCTCACGTGAGTTAAAGGGGGGGGGATAACCGCTTCGTCAGTCGGTTGGTCGTTCGGTCGGTCGGTCGGTTAGTTAGTTTGTTGGTTGGTTTGTTACCTCTGCGCGTTGCTTTGTAAATGACAATTTTACCGTTTTGTGCCACACTTTGAAGCACTTTTTAAGACTGGGGCAGCAATTTGTTCAAGTTGTGACACTGCACACTGCTTCCGATTATTGTTAAAAAAAAAAACAAATTATAATAGCTATAATAAATTTATAAAAATTTTCAAAGTATTTTTATTATATGCCAAAAAGAAAAATATTTAGAGCAATTTTAATAGAAATGTTTATGAATAGTTTGGGCTATAATTTTTTTACTGCAATTTATTAGTAATGACATATTGTTGAAATTATGCAACAGTTAAAGCTTTAACGTTATTAAGCTTTAGATTTAAATATGTAAATATGTTTTGCTTACGGTCACATATTTTAATTTATTTATATTTATATAATTGATATATTAAAAAATACATACATCAAAGAGTAAATGGATTAATGCAAAAAACCAGAGTTTTATTTAACTTTGCATCAATGTACAGAATAAATGGATTAATATAAAAACATGAAAAATTACTTAATTAAAAAGGTCTTAAAACTACATTCAGTATTCACAATTTCAATCAGTTTTATATAACTTTGCATCAATGTACACTGGGAACTGACACTCACATTTATCGCTGTTATGTATGTTGTTGTTGTTGTTGTTGCTGCTGCTGTTGCTGTTTGTGCGTGCCTCTTGCGGGAAATTTTTATTATGACTTTGCTAATGTCAAGTGCAAATAAACGTTCGACTGACGACGACGACGACGAAATGTCGGACATGTACGTGAGCCCAGCGAGGCGAGCACGCTTTCCAGTGTTAGTCAAGTACAACAACAACACCAACACCAACAACAAAACGGCCACAACAACAACAACAACAAAATTTGTTGCAATCAACATAATCAAAACAGACGTACAAAATGTTGGCTATGCCGTTTTTCTGGTAGCCGCCTCCATTGATGACGCCATTAAATACACATACAGACACATGCGCACACACACAAACATAGAGACAAACAAAGATGGCACCAGGCCTGCTTCGTTAGTATATGTTGTTATTGTTGTTGTTGTTGTTTGAGTCAAGTGTTTATTGCATTGCAGGTGCGCCATGTTACGCTTTTAAACGGTTCTTCAGCCGATTTGTATCTGCGCTCATATTACCGTGTGTGCGTGTGCATGTATACACATACATATGTATATATATAATGACACACCATTAAGAGGCCCGCATATAAGTAACATAAATAAATAACATTAAAACAAACTCAAAACGTTAATTGCATTCGAATGCCGACTACGTGAGTCGCACTCGTAATTCCGCCTTTTCATCTAGAGTAAATGGGCGTGGCAGGTCAGACGAGCCAGACGAGCCAGACGTTTTATTTAACAACTGGCACAAATTGCACTCAGACTTTCAATATTTTACACTTGGAACACCTCGCGATAGTTTCCCTTAAAATAGTTTTTAAAGGGTTAAGCCGATTTGAATTCTAACTAAAGAGACAGCTAATACAAAAACGTTATTAAAATAGTACATACGAGTATTCGAGGTATGCTTTTAACAATGTTCAATTCATATTTCACTTTGCATTCATGAGATTCTCGATTTCCATTTGAACATTCGCATATTTGTGCAAATGTTATAATACATTTTATTAAAATCTTTCCTCCTCAATTCCTCTTCTGTGTTCAAAGGGAAAGCGACAAAAAAACGTCTCCATTGTGTTCGTTGTCATTGACGCTGTTGGTGTCTGTTTGCATTATGCAACGAAATTAATTAAAAACTTGCAAAGAACGTAACCACATACTTTGCTATATTCTGAACTTATTGAAAATAGGATTTGAGGGTATATTGGTTTTATACAAATTATAAAACAGACATAAGGAGTTTATATATTATTGAGCAGGCAAGCTGAGTTTATTATTGGAGTTTCTTACCAATTAGATAGGAAACATCTTTAAAATATTTCTTATATTTAAATTTTTCGAGAAGTACGAGAAAAAGCTCAGAAGCTGTATGGTTATGTTTACACTTAACGGTGATTAAGTTATCTCCAAATCGTGTATACCCATCTATAACTTTAATTATTTAATGTTGTTGTAGCTTTTCATCTCATAAATCGCCCACCCGTTAGCAAACGCCACAACGAAGCCTTTCAAAAAAATGCGCTGAAATATTTGTAATTTTGATCTTTTGTATTGTTCTCGAGCTCTTTGATGTGGTTGCCCTTGTAAAACGCAACGATATATATGTGTATATGTAAATTTTTATCTTTTGTTATTATTTATTGCAACTCCCCTAGAAATTATAGACTTAAACAACTATCCAACATTATTTGCTTTTATTTATTTGAGTTTATTTGATTACACTTTAAAAAAATGAACTGTTCAGGGAAACGCTCCATTACAAAATTATTATATTATCTAAAGTATAATACCGATATATCGGCCACTTAAAGTAATTTTAACTCAAAAGAGATTTTAAATTAAAAAATATATAGTTACAAACAGAGTCCTACATCATTGTATCAAGAGTCTCATAAAGTAGAGGGACTAATGGCATATCTGTCAGATACATAGATACATACATACGTATATGTATACTTACACACATGCATGTGTAACTCGTATGTAGCACGCGGCACTATGCAATTAATATGCAACGCTTGCTGCCCGCTTGACAAAGATCAAAGTAGGTTTACTCTGTGTGTACCCAAATAATTTATATATTTATATATATGTATATGTATATATATATTTATACATAAATGAAAGCAGATTGTAAATCTGTGCACAAATTGCGAACTGAAAGTTGAGAATCTCTGTGGAAAGAGAAATGACAGCAGGCAGGGATATATCTGAATGTCAATGTAAACTCACTGCCAATAGTGTTGTTGTTGTTGTTGTTTATTGTGGTGTGCAACATCACATATGCATGTTTATCCTTGATTGTGCACTGTTCGTTGCAACTCCAATTTAATTCATAAACAGCAGAGCAGAGTAGAGAAGAAGAGAAGAGAAGAAAAGGAGTCAGCAGAGGCAACAGAATGGAGGCGCAATTTTAAGGTGGCAATAAGTCGGGATAAGTCTGCCTTAAGGCATTCTCTAAAGAGAATGTAATTAATGTTGCTGCAGAAAGAAAATCATCCACAAAGGCAAGAAAAACTCATTAATTGGAGCACGCGTTGAACAGAAAAGTTTTTCTCTTTGATCTCAAGGGCGGAAAACTGTTTCTATCAGTCATAGAAACCTTTTTGTAAAGAAGTGGACAATTTGTCTTTTGATTTGATTTGATTTTTTGTTCAAATTTTGGTAAAAGCTCAAGCTATTTAACATTACGAATAACAAAATAAACATCTCATAGTCGAGCATTCTCCGCTCTCAATTAGATTATTAAAAATATGATTCATTTTGCATAGTCAAATATTTGAACGCTATACAAAGGGGAAGCCCGTTCTTAATTGATAAACAATGTTTAGGCATTTCAATGTTCTATATTTAAACGAAAATGGACAAGTACTTTTCCTGTTTTAACTGGTATCTGACTTCTAAGAAACGGGACCAGTCTAAAAATACGCATAACAGTTCTCATTGGCTCTTAAGCTGAAGCACAAGCTCGACTGCTCCCTGATGTATCTATGTCAATTAGTCGAACAAATTGACTGCCGGCTGCCGTTGACGTTGACGTTGCCTCTCAGCTGGAGAATTTGAGAAGTAGAGAAGCAGCTGCCACAGGCAGACAGAGTGCGGCTTTTCAATGGGAAAGGGGGGACTGGGATCCTTCATCTTTCGGTCAGCTTAGCTTAGGTCGGTTATTTTTTTCTTTCCCTTATTGCCGTTGCGGTCTATTCGAAATGCTGTGGGCTTCGCTTTGGCCTCTTTTGAAGTTAATTTTAATTGTGGTCAAGTAGGAAATCTTAATTTCACAGCAATTTCAGTTCAAATTCATTAAAGCAAATCGGCACGAATCTTTTTATTGGGCGTCGTTTAGATGTGATTAAATGCAAGTTTTGCATTAATTGCCATGCGCGGAGCTCAGGAAAATCGGCGATTATTATCTTAATCAAGTTGATAATAATGAAGTTGTTGTAGCAGTTGGTGTCAAGTGGCGAAGGCAGACTAAATGTGAAGAAATCATGAGAAACCTAATTGAGCTATAGAAATAAAATCCAGACTTTTGAAATTTATTAAAAAAAGTTAAGTAGTCGTTCATTAGTTTATTTGCTTTACTTGAATTTACGTATTTTATTGATTGGAAGAATAAATTCACTCTTAAACTTATCATTTGGGAAATTTGGTGAAATTAGTATGAAAATAGGTTTGGTCTCTTCTTGAAAATATAATATTATGTTATAAAATTTGACAAATTAAAAGAACAGTTGGCTAAATTGTGAAATTCTATTGCACTTACAGTCTCAAAATCTGGCAACTCACTCGGCTAAATGTATGATACTTCAGAATCGCCGCTTTTTATGCGTTTGGTTGTTGGCAGCTCAATTCGAGTGAATCAAACGCATTCACGTACTCACAGACAGAACGTCGATGCGTGCGTGTATGCAAAAATGTCGCCGATAAACGTTTTGTCATTGACTGCAGAGAATAACAAACGCATCTACCAATAAAAATAAAATCAAAACGAAAACAACAACTGCCGCACACAGCACACAGCAAAATGAAACGCCATTTTGTTGTTGTTTCATTGTTTGCACGGTTTTTGCATTTGCATTTGCATTTCACTGGACAAGGAGTCAAACGCCACTGGAATGAGAGCGGCGAGAGCAAGAGTTGTATTTGTTTGAGTTGTTGTTGCTCCTGCTGTAGTTGTTTTTTTTTTTTTTTTGTTGTTTTTTGTGGTTATTTTCGTGTCTGGCTCTGTTGCTGCTTTTTCTGCTTGCAGTTTTTTTTCTCGCTTTTATGAGTTTAGTGGTTTACTTTGTTGCCTTTTACCGTATGCTTAATCGGTATTTTTGTTTTCCATTCCCTTATTATTGACCTTATATGTACCTTTAACAAAATAGTTTCATTACCCTCTCAGGCATCTTAATAATATGCCAATAGAAAATACATATACACAAACACATCGAAGAAGAACAAGCAAATGCTGCATATCGGTAATTCAATTAAAATTTAACTTTTCTACATAACACTGTTGTCTTGGCTAAGGCTACGCTGCTAAATATCTAAGTCCTTGCTAAGTCCTTGTCAAGCGCCTCGTTTGCTCAATTGCTGGCTCGCCTGTCTGCTGGTTGATAAACCGCAAATTTTATGTTGCGTATACGCAGCGTGTAAGCAGTGCCAGAACCTATAAAAAATTATGGCAATGCCGTACGACTTATACATACAGACATATGCATGATTTATGCTTTTATTTTTGTTTGTCATCGCTTGCTTTTAACGTGTCGCAACAACAAAAACAAGGATGAAGTTGATTGTGGTTGATGGCAACCACATTTTCGGCACCGCTTGGTGTGCTGCCTTGCGTGTGTTGTTTTTGATTTTAGTCTTGGATTCCTTTTAATGTCGATGTTAAAGATACGTTTATTGAGATACATTTGTATCTCATAAGCAAACGAATCTGTAACGACTACAACAACCAGCTATAAAATCAAGGTGTGTATTTTCTCTGTCTTTGTAATATTTGTGCCGACTCACGCTGTTCGTTTTATTGACTTTGTTGTGATAGTTTATCTTGTGAGAGATACGTTGTGCATTCAAAACACACACACTTTACACTCACCGCACACTCATGCAAATGTGTTAATTGTATTTTGATTGAATTACGTTGAAATATTTATACAGCAGCCAAACGTTTAAACGAGAATTGTGTTTGATTTCTGATCTCTTATACAACACGCACTCACACGCTCACATACAGAAAACATAATGTAAGGAGTACAAGCAGAACGATTAAGGTTGAGGATCGGGGTAATGGGTCTGTGGTACTCACTGATACAGTAACAGGTTTTCGATAAGCTATCAAAGTGGTTTCTTACTCTGCTTGTGCGTATTTGTTTAACACTTTTCCTTTATGATTTGTTGCCGCTGTTAACTGAATGCAAATTACAAACGGATGCTGCAGGTGTAAATTTCCTTGTCGCATTTCACGCTTCTACCTCCAGCAAAACATTTATATTCAAATGTAGGCAGTACGAGTCATAAATATGCGTTACAAGACCACCACCTAAAGACTCTATATTTCGGTTTTGATGTCTACACTTTCCTTCTGCCCTTCCGCCTCCTTTCCTTTGCCCCCTTTTTAATTTGTGTGCCCCATTTTTATAATAATCCATATCCATACATATTTTGATTCATGTATTGTTCGCTTAAGTTTAGATGAGGGTTGTTTTTTGTTGTATCCTTTCCCTATGATGGTGGTGGTGGTGTTGCTGCGCCTGAGCTCGCTCTCTTCTTAATGAAAAATAGAGAGAGAGAGAGAGAGAGAGAGAGAGAGAGACAGGGAGATAGAGAGCGAGATTAACCGCGAGAGCGCGTACTCTCATGTAAAGCAATTGGGCGCTCTCGCTTGTAGCTATATCGTTATCGTGCTCTTACCCTTACTACGCGTCTTGCATTCACGTGCTTTTATTTTGGGAAACCTTTATCCATCGATGCCGATTTGAAAACTAACACCAAGCATTGTTGGCCGAAAGGTGGCGCTGCATGACAGCAAGTCTACCAAGAGCATCACGTCTATTTGTTTGCAGTAAATGGAAAAATCATGAAAATTTAGCTGCGTCGGCAACATTTGCTTCCCTGTTAACTTTCCCTTTGTTGTTCTGTGTGTGCGTCTACTGGATGTCTTTGCCGGGGCTACTTAGGCGATTACTTTTAACTTTTGACATATTTTGTAAGTGTGCTTCGGAATGTTGCCAGATTTTTGTTTTTGTTGGGAGCGTGAAATTTTTGATTTATGAAGTCGTGAACTCGCATTGTTCGCAGTTTTCGACATTTTTGGTTTTCGGTTAAGAAAGTAGAAAAGTTTTCTGATCGTTTAATTTGTAGCTAAATCTCTTGGGTCAAATTGGATGTCAAAACATCGAGAAACCAATTAGAGTATCCATAATAATTAATTATAGTTTATGGAGCTAAGTAATCAACATAACAAAATTTGATTTATTAACACCTATTTAATTTCATGTTATCGCAATCTATGCAATACCAACATTTATTAACACAACGAAACGTCGATAAATAAATTCCTTACTAATTTGCAAATTTTTCTTTTTAGGTAAATAATTGTGAACAATAACAATAACAAAATACCATTGTGTGTTGGATAGTGATGCCCCAATCGCTCTGCAACTTATCGACTCGTAAGTCAAACAAACTGTGAAAATTGAACGTAATTAAAATGCCGTTAATTAAACGCCATTTATAAATGAAAAAACAGAGCTACCACCTGTTATTGGCAGCAGTTGTTAGCAAATTCTATTTTATTGTATAGCTGTTAATTCAATCTGGCAACGCTGTCGGGTCATCACTATTGTTCTTGTTTCTGGTGCTCTGGTTTTGTGCTCTTCTGTTGTGTTTCGCTCTTTCGAAGCACTAAGTGATTTTACGTGTTTGGTGCACCACACACGTCTGCCCTCCCACCTTAGACCGCTGCCCGCATCGCTGACGTTTAGTTTCGTTTCGATTTTACTTCTTTTTTTTTTTCTGTTTTTTTGTGTTTCGTTTGTTCGCTCGCCGAGTCGCTCTCTCCGTTTTCTCTCGCCTGTATGATTTTTTTCTTCTTTTTTTGCGCTCTTGTTGTGTTTCAGCTTGAGTCGCGCGCTGAGTTTTTCTTCTCATTCTTTGCGGCGCGCGCGAAGCACCAACAACGACGGCAACGACGACGACGATAACGATGACGATGTCGACAACGGCGACGATTGCCACGCGAAGTACAACGAGGACATCGACGAGGATATTGTAGGGATATAAAAATGTTTTGTGCGATTTTGCCGCGACTAGTCTTACGTACGTGCCGGGGTCGCAATGAATGTGTCGTCTCATCTCGTCTTGTCTACCGCCAACATTGCCTCGTCGTCGTCTTATTCGGGCCATAAAGTTTTTAGGTATTTGTTGTTGCTTGTGTCGGTCCGTCGGTAATTGCCACATTAAATTTGATAACGCAAATTAATGAATTGATTGGCTAAAAGGCGCGCGCGAGTGCAAATGCAAGTGCATGAAAAGTGTTCAAAACAAACAATAATAAGTGCAAATTCAAAAGCCCAAAGCTTTACACATACAAAGCAAAGAATAAATAAGGAAAAAGTGCTCACCAATAAAGACTATTGGTATTTGTGCAGTGCATAAAAAGGCAGTCAAAATTTTCACCATTTATCCGCAAATATTTAGTGAGTATCTCACAGATGCCCGCCCACATACACAGTCACACTCAACCGCGCTCCCTTACACCACCAGCCTTTAGTATAAACAACGTGCGTGTGAGAAAGAGCACGCGTGTAAATGATGTTTGGTTGTTGTTGTTACCATTGTTGTTGTTGCTAGCTGCTGGCACGTCTTTCGGAGTACACAGATACGTCAATATAGCGCCACACACAAACACACATACATATGCACACATTTAGATACAGATAGCCCAAGTACAGCGACAACAACAAGAAGAACGTCGATGACGACGACGACGGCGACGGCGACGTAAATTGTGAAGAAATGCGCGCTCGTGTGACCCCATAGTCTCTGCTGCTCCCACCCTGCCCACACTTCAAACTTTGCTTTCCCCTGCGCCCCCCTGCACCTCCTACGGCACTCATCACTCTCCCTGCTCGCTTCCATTTGCTCCCATCGCGGTAAAGCAAAACAAATAAGATGTAGATACAATTTTTCTTTTCGTTCTAACATATTGTTGTTGCTTGCTCGTTGGTGGTATATGTATCTATAGGTATTTTATCTAGCTACGATACACACACAGTCACACAGTCACACTTATACATGTATAAGTGTTCGTGAGCCAAGCGCAGCTCTTAGCTGCTGTCCATCGCTTGTATCCATTAGATACCTGTGCATGTGCTTTGATGTCGCTGTGGTCTTTGCTTTGTATCTTTTGCTTTTAAGTGCGTGTCGTTGTTTTCCATTTTGCCTTTCTTCACACTTTGTTTGTCATTCTTGCTTCAGCTATTTGAGCTCCATAATATCATTTTGACTTGTTGTCCAGGCGTTGGTTTACCGTTAATTCTTGTTGGCCATATTTTATTCAATTTTTTCTTTTTTGAGCTTCGAGCGCCGGTTTCATATTTATGAATTGACAGCAATGAATACGATTGATGGGCATATTAAATCGATGTCAAGAAGAAGTCATTGATGTGAAGGATACAAAATATGGTTGTTGTTAATGATGGTTTCTTAGTTGTTGCTGTGTTCGATGCTTTTGTGGGTCAGAATGCGATTGTTAATATCGAGGGCTTTACTATTTTGTTTTTGACTTTGAGCTGAATTAATGAATTACTAATTAACAAAGAATAGGTAATGTTTTCTCTTTTATTTAATATTTCCCACATATGTACGAAATTGTTTTATTATAGATATATGTACATATGCTTAAGTATGTCATCGATTCTTTGATTCTAATAACGGTCAGTTTCCTTTCGCTTTTCGCACAAATCAATAGTTTTTTAAAGGCCCAAAAGCTTCAAGTTTGACAAATGACTTTGTAGCCAATCTATTGAAAAAAGTTTTTTTTAAAGTATTTTCCAGCTATTTTCTCTGTTACTTATGTGTACATTGTACGTTGTATATCTTAAAGAGTTGCTGAACTCCTTATTTGCAGAATTTATCACTTTGCAGCGCTGTTATTATTTTTGTCTAGCTATTTGAATAACTGCAAACATAGTTAAAAAGCAAAAATAAACAATTTAGTTTAGGTGGAGCTCTGAGCTTCCTTTTCTTTAAATAAATGTTATTTGCTCATAAAATTGGAATTTTGTTAATAGAAGTCAACTATTTACTTACTTTTCACGTACTTTCCTTACAAATTTCGGTTCAATTGAAATGCAATAAGCCAAAGTTCTGGCAAACTAATTGGTTGTCAATGCCAGACCTTAGTTAAGCAACCTTAAAGCCACCATAAACATATCTAACACAACAACCACACGAGTATGTGAAAACTAAATTCTAAATGCGTGCAAGGGCCAAGGCTTTTGACCAAAATCGACAGCCATTCTGTTTATGGCCAAGAAAATAGTTTATACACTTCCATGTGATTGTTTTCTTTTTCTTTTTGTTGTTTGCTTTTACTACCTTTACCGACAAAAATGAATAAAAGGGAGATAACAAACCTAGGAAATGGTGGTCACAATTGACACCCTATAAAATGCAAATATAGATCTTTATCTGTTTATATATGTATATATAAAACTAATTAGGAACCTCGGAGAGGAAATTTCACAATTGCTGCGCATGTGTGTGTATGATAATGTAATTACGAGAATATGAAACTTTTTACAGGGTATCTCCAAGCCGACTACTCTCGGCTAGTTCACATGGAATTGTAATGACGCGTGACGTGCTAATGACGTTTTCATTTAGAAGCGAGAAGCGGAATAAGCATCACATACATAAGCACAAAAGCATGCGGGAGTGTGTATGTGTGTGTGTACGTGTGTGCTTGTGTTTAGCCGCAGCTGTGATTGTGGTCTGGTGGCCGCTTTGTGGTTTTCAGCAGTTTGGTAATAAGTTTGCACCTTTAGTAGGTGGCTGAATATTTCACTGTCACATGTGGCGTATGTGTAATATTGTTGTTTATGCCGTGACTTGGCGAATTCTTGATACGAACACCAGTTGGTGAGTCAACGTGATTGCTGTGTTTACATATTGATTAATTTCAAATAGGCTGCCTATTTGGCCGTTTGGCCATTTGGCCATTGGCCCTTGTGTTTGATAATGCCCCAATAGAAACAGTTATTGTCAGGCCGTTAACATCAGTTGCCACTTTTCCCATAGCAATTTAATGCATATTTAATACGCCTTACACTTACTCCTGTGTGTACGTGCACCAAAGGACAAAGGACATACATATACCCTACACCCTGACAACCCTCGCTTATGCTGAAAAGCCACTCGTCAACGGGTGAGCGAAATGCATAAAGTAAATTAATTTGATTGTCCCACGCCCAGTTTGTTTGTTCTTGTTGTTCTTCATTCTGTCGTTGTTGTTGTTGTTGCTGTTGTGGCGACCAGGCAAGCAAATACAATTTGCGCTTCACATCGATGTCTATCCACAAATGGCTTTTGTCTGCCACCCCTTTCAATTACATTAGGAACAATTCCTCCAAGAGCCGAGTACGGGGACATGAATATAAGATTCCTAACGTTTACGAATATGTTGCGACATTAAAATACTCAACTCTTCGTCGTTGATCTGAACTAAATGTGGGATTATAACAGATCGTAAAGATTTTTATATTATGCAGTAAGAATTTGAAATGAATTTTAAAAAGCTAAGAGATTATAAAATCTAGTGTGAAATGGTTCTAAACGAGTTTAGAATGATTTACTTTATTTATTTCATTTATATGTGTTTTTAAATGTAGATAACATATTCGCATTTCTATAAAATATTTTACGTTGTGACATTTAAATTCTGAACTCTCAGTTAAGTTGAACTGAATGTTTGATTGTATCAGCACAATAATATTTTATTATGTTGTAAAAATGCAAACGGTCGAAGGATTGCTAATAACAAATGTTTATTTAATGTGAAAAATGCTTTTACATTACTATTTACTAATTGAGCGCTAAAGTCATGAATTTTGCAAGGTTAAAATGCAAACACAGTTATCTTATCAAAATGTTTATAATATAACTTAGGCTATATATGTATATAGTTGTATATGTATAAAAAATGGGAATGACATGTGATTTACTTATTAGTATTTATGATAATATTATGAAATACTCTTCACATGTGAATGGAGTAACGTGAAAATATTTATTTTTAATTATTCAGTAATACGCTTTAAGCCTTCTTCAAAAAGTGCCCTCGGTGAGGAGAATTTGCTTTTATGTTTTGTAGCCAAGGAATTACTGAATGTAATTAGGGTAATCTGCACTCTAAGAGTGAGTGAGTGAATGAATGAATGAATGAATGACTGAATAAATGAATGAATACGAAGTGTTTTTTTTTTTTTTGGCATTGTGCAAGTGCTCGAACTGTTAATGATAATGATGATTATAATGATGTGGTGTCATCGACGTCCCGACTAGCCGGCGTGGCGCACTTTGTGTGCCTGCCCACTCACCTGGTCACAAAAATGGGAACTCAAACTCATTTCAACAGCACTCGAGACATGAGTTATTTGGCTCGAGTGGTTTCCAGTTGCCCTGCTTCTCGTTTGCTTTCAAGTGTCAGATTGGATGGGAGGAGTGTAGGGAGGGGGACAATAGCTACAGTTTTAATTGCAGCGACTGATTGCTGCTGGGCGTCCTTTTGTCTACCTTGTTAAATTGGCAGGCATTAAATGCACTTCGAGTGGGGCTTAATCCTTGCTTTTTGTTTGCTGTTTTGTTGCTGTTTTCTGTTTTCTGTTCATTAATGCTTTCATCAAAGAGACCACAAAATGAATCTAATTTGCAAGTATTATACTGTATACTTCTGTGCCATTATAGTGAAGAATGTAACGTACTATATACAGTCAAGCCTTATTATCCAGGTTTTATTTAACTCAGTTGCCAAATATGCAGATATTCAAGGTTTCAATTGTATTTGCATTACATAATTTCTTAGATAGCTACTAACCAGCTTCTATGTGTGTTAAAAAATGTGTTCTTATACATACATATATTGTTAATAAGTTACGATAAGAAGAAAACATAAATTTGTAAAAGTCATTATTTCGACTGAACTTGCGTAAATAGGCAATAAGACGTCGTCGACTTTTCCAAGAAATGACAAACAGGACAAGTACACAGGCAGGGCATATAAAAGCCATGGCTATAGGAAAGGTCTCACGCAACTTCTCCTCACCGTTCAACACTCTCCTGCCCTCCCTCTGCTACTCTCCTCTATGGCATATCTTCCGCGTCATATCGAATGCGATACACAACCACATCCAGAGCGAGCGACTATTCAAACGTGCCTACACTTATCGATTTTTATTTCATTTTTATCCGACCCGTTCCCGAGGAGAATAAGCGGAGACGGTGTCTTATTTTATGCACATACCCTCAGCTCTCAGCTCCCAGCTCCTTCTCCTCTCATCGCCTCGCTGGAAAGTATCCTGTATGCGATGCCTGCTGCCTGCGCATTGTTTTTGCACAAACATTTTTGAATCGTTGTTGCTGCCTTCTTATAAACTTCAGAGACGGGGCGGAACGAAGACTTGAACTGTGGCCGTGGAGGCCAGTCGGTAGTCGGCGACATATCGCCATAACACCATCAACAGTTCATATGCACGGCGAGAGTAAAGGACGACAAAATGCGAACTCTGCTTGAAAACTCCTTGTTGTTGCTTTTTTTGTGCTTGTGCTTGTGCTTGTGTCCGTGACTGTGCCTGTGCCTGTGCATGTGTCAGTGTCTGTGTCTCCGTGGTCTGCGCCTGGTCCTTTTGGGGTCGAATTGTCACACGGCTGGTCGGTCGGACGGTGGATGCGAAAGTCTGACAGTCGCTCCTTCGTTTCGCTATTGTTACAGACTGTGACAATAGAAACAGCAGCCGGGTAGAGCATTTCTTCTCTTTGCTTCGCGCTCCTCTCGTTGAGTGCTACAGAACGGCTCCTACTTAAGAGTGAGTAAAGTGACAGGGCAAAGGAGGCGAGGAGCCGAGATGCCGAGGCTGTAGGAGCAGGCGAGGCGGCCGAGGAGCCGCGAGGCTGAGGTTATGCCAGTCAACCAAATAAACGAAACAACAAAGATGGGATACACAGGCACTCACACACAACAAAATAAAAACACAAACACAGAGACACACACAGCAGAAGCGAGCAATAAAACATGCGAGAGCATAACACAGTTGCTATAAGGTGGACTCAGAGGCCCGACTCGGCTTCCGCACCTTCCCATGCCACCCCTTTTGTAGTCCTACTCCATGGCTGTTCCCATTAGCAGCCAACGGCAACAACGACGACGCTCTTGCAACTCGAGTATCCTAAGTGTGTGTGTGTGTGTTTGCACTTGCATATAAATAAATAATTTTTTGTTGCATGTTCTTTGAAATTCAGATCTGAGACCAGGGTCTGACATGGAAGTGCCGGCGGGTTGGGCTGCAGTTCTCCCAGTGTCACGAGTGTAGCCAAAAATTTGTTTTGACATTTATGAATATCATTTGAAAAGTTACTCAAGCAAATACATTTTATAAAAATCAAATAACACGTCAAACAATACAATCTTAAAAGATTATTTAAAGTTGATTCAATTAAATTCATATTTAAAATGATAAACCGATTTCTTTTAGTATTTGCTGTGGACCAATCGATAATTCAAGGTGTCTTAAGCAGCCTTTAATTATATACAGATTTGTTGCACACTTAAATATAAAAATTCTTCTCTACATAACAAATCGATAACACAAATCGTTTCTAATTCCCCTCGATTAACACATATCCGCTATTCTTTGAATTATTCTCACACTCTCTTTTTGCTGTTAAAGATTCGTAAACTATATAATATTACTTTCCGACAAAATTGAATGAATTGCAAAGCTCTCTGACTAATTTGTAACGTTTGTTGATTCATTCGAAAAAATCTCAGGAAATATGCATAATTAAAAGACGTAACGAAGTAAAAAAAAGGGAATATTTTTATAATTTCGAAGAATGAGTATCTGCATCTGTAACTGTATATGTATTTATGTCTTTCTACTTCGAATACGTTTTTGCAGTTTCACTTTAGCCAACTTGGCTCGCCATGCCGCATTTAGCTTAATTCAATTATGCTGCTTAACAAGCCAAATAGCTTGAAGGCAACAACTGCCGCCCAAACAGCAGGCCCCAAGGATAGACTGTATGTCAGGATTGTGGGAACAGTCGACAGTTCTGACTGCTGCCAAAGTGGGCGAAAAAGCAAAAGGCAGAAACTACTCGCAATACACTTTCTATTACCTTTGCAGTTTACCATTTTTTTGCTTGCTGCTTCTTCCCCTTTTCCGATTTTGTTTTTTGTTCAGTTTTGTATTTCTTTTATTTTTTGCCAACAAAATTTTTACTGACTTTGACAGGCAGCAAAACGGCGCATACAGAACGAACTTTCAGATACTCGAGCAAATGCACACACACACACACACACACACACACAGATACACACTCTGTGAATGTTGTGCAGCGCCAGTCAGTGAGTGGTGCCTCGTAAATAGGATTCATCTTGATGCGCGGATAGCCGCCGTTTGACTGTGTGTGTTTTTTCTGCCTTCATGCCCCAAACTGCGCTTGACTCAGTTTTTATGCTGCTGCACAAAATGCAAAATAATGTGGCAACATCTGGCCCTGCCTCCGAGCCGGCGTCATTCTCTGTTCTCGCCAGACACTCAAGTAGATGGGCGGCCAGCAAGGCAGGCATGCATCGGGCAGTCAGTTAACTACCATCCATCCATCCATCCATCCATCCAACCAACCAACCAACCAACCAACCAACCAACCAGCCATCCGACCATCCAACCATCCATATAGCCGTATAGCCATCTATCCAACTGTTCGTCGTCTATCCGTGCGTTCATCTGCGTCTCGACCAGCCGAACTTTCGAGCATCTCTCAGCGTATACGTACGTGCATATCAAGTGTACATCTTTTGCTCGATGTTCGCTTTCCTTTTTTATACCCTTAACCAAAAAGCTTCTATAAGTTTGTATCAAATTGTATTCCCACATTACGTAATATACTTCCTAACTGATTATTCGTTATTTTATTTTTAAGCCAATGGCATCAGAAGTTCATATGTGAATATATTATTAATTGTTATTGTGAACTAAATGTTTTAGAAAAATCTCAATGAAAGAAAGTACTTGATTATTGACACCTTATTCTAAAGGGAAACTTCTTTTGCATATTCCATTCAAATTGAACTGATTTTGAAGCGTATTCGAGTTTCGGCATTAATAAAATAGTTTTTCATTTGTTATTTTCGCTCTTATTTGTTTTTTTTGTCCGCCAGTTGCGTTTGTGGTTTTACTTAGCATGAAATTACGCTTTTCACTGCGATGCATATATATACACACACACACATAGATATATTTACGAACTTTTGTGCACATATGTACACATTTTCATTTTCAGTATATATGCATGTGTATGTATGGCTGTCTGTCTGTCTGTCTGAATGGCTCTTTACTTGGCTTACAACAAATAAATGAAATAAAATGAAATGTTGGCTCTTGATTCAAATCAGATTACTTGATAAATTAAATATATGAATATGACATAAAGCTCGTTTACGCTATGAATTCAACTTTTATTTAACATGCGTAAACTTGAGATAAACTTAATTAACTAAACAGAATTATAAATCTTATAAATATGGCTTAACTTTTAACCTACAAAGATCTTTATGACGAATATAAATTTTCTTTATTAAGCTCCTCTTTAGCAATGTATGTAAATTATAACTTGCTTAGATTTCAGTTCAATTTCTTACACGATTATCAATGTAATGTTATATAGTAATTGATTGAATATCGTGAGTTAGTCGAAAATTGACCTTTTTTGGAAGATGCCACACCTGCGTTCAACTTAATTCGATACAGTTTGTTGCATGTCTAACAAACTGTGAGGCATTCATCTAGAAGTACTTTGTAGTCGTTTTAAGATAGACCTCTCTGTACACCTATTGTTGTTGGAGGCACACGCGGCGCGGCTTTTGATTTACGTTGCTGCTGGCAATATTCCCTCAGCTGCTCCCTCGCCACCCTCATTTACCCCCACATCCCTTTGCTACGCTCCGTTGCGCAGTCATCTCGTCTGGATTCCAGCAACGAAGTCTTAAGCTTTGGCACCGACAAAAATGATTGGGCCCAGTGCCTAAAAATATGAAACTCTCAACGTTGCCAGGACAATTTCACAGTAAACATCGATTTCGATGTGTGTGTGTACGTGCGTGCATGTGTGTGTGTGTGTGTGTGTGCATGCTGAATGATGTGAACGACGGCGTCTCCCGCTGCTAGCTCGGGGCAGCTGTAAACGGACGGCAGTTGCGCTTGTTAAATTCTTAGGCTTTGTTTTGCTGTCGATAATGGCGGCAATGGCAACACACACATACACACACACAGACAGACACACGCGCGAACGCATACGTTCATATATACATTCATATGTATGTACATATATGAGAAGGGAAAGACGGGGGGTCTTAGCTTTGGCCTCGTCTCATGCTTCAATTCCAATCGCTGACAACGTCTCGAGCGGCGGCAATGTTGGAGATGATGATGGCAGCTTCTTTGATGCTTATGCTCGTTTATCCTACACGCCTTCACTCTGCTTCTTGCTGTGTTTTTCTGTTGCCGCCTTATCCGTAATTCCTCATTTCAGTTTTTTTTTTTTTTTTTGTGTCTACCCGACTGTAGAGCCGAGGCTCCCCTTGTGTTGGCTTCTTATGCTCGCCAGCTCCGTTTTAGCCCTATGCAAATTAATGTTGCCTGCTGCTGCCCCTCGCAGTAGTGGCAACAGGAGAACCCATGGTGGTATTATGTAAATTTTTCGCCTCTTTGTTGTTGATTTTTCATTTCATTTTCTAAAC
Source organism: Drosophila pseudotalamancana (assembly GCA_037075185.1). Lineage (NCBI taxonomy): Eukaryota > Metazoa > Arthropoda > Insecta > Diptera > Drosophilidae > Drosophila > Drosophila pseudotalamancana. Next base: position 258,731 of record JBAMCK010000878.1, on the reverse strand, counting down.
AATATGCATATATATATATACAATATTGCTGCCACAAGAGCAACAGCAGCAGCAGCGGCAGCAGCAACAATGTGCTTGAAAACAACAACAAAAACAAAGTTGAACTTTTAATTGAAAAACTACTTCAAGCTCGCCCACTAGTTACATATTTTAAAAGTGATTTCAATAATCGGTCGCACGTGCATTCAAACTTTTTTTTTGGCAGCAACTCCTACACACAGCATCAAAAAGATGAAGAAGAAGAAGGTGGCTAACAGCAATTTGTCAACTTAATCTTTTACCCATTGAATATCAATTTTTACATACTTTCTGTTACCTTTTCACTCAATATGGAAAAGTTTTAACTGCTTGAAGATTGCTTTTCATTCGCTGTATTTGACAGTTTTCCAAGCATATGGAAATTTCCTTTACACAGACTTCGCTTTAAATTGAAACTGGAGAAGTTTTTGCGAAATATAAACTGCAAGACTTTGGCACAACGCAGACTTAAATAAATGTGTCTAAAACAATTTTTTGAAACGAATACAAATACATTAAATTTGCAAGGCAACGACTAGGGAATACTCTGTTTGGTTTTGGTGTTCGAAAGTTAACCTCAATTTAGCTAAATGTGAAACCGTCTCAAAATACGCGCACCATTCCATGCGATTTTCGTAATATTATGTAATAATGATTGAGTAAGGGAAATGATTGCTCTTTTATTTGCCTACATTCTCAATTTTCTCTGTATCTATTTTTTTAAGGGGTCTAACTCTTAATTTGTTACATGCTCTTTACATATCCTCCAATTCAATATTTGTCGTTTTCTTTCTCTGTTTCTCTCGCTCTCTCTCCCTTTTCCTCTCTCATTTGGCTCTCTCTCTTTCTCTCACTCTCTCTCTATCTCTCTCTCTCTCTCCTCTCTCTCTCTCTCTCTCTCTCTCTCTCTCTCTCTCTCTCTCTCTCTCTCTCTCTCTCTCTCTCTCTCTCTCTCTCTCTCTCTTTCGCATAAAATTAAAAAGTTCTTTAAGAATTTTTAATGATGTTTATATAAAAATTTGGTTTCTTGGCAAAAGTTTGATTCTTGCTATTGATAGTTGATTTAACCTACAATTATTATGAACATAACTTAATTATAGAGTTATTAACAGTTAGTTAGTAACAGTATATCGAGAAAAATAAGAGTGCTAAGCAATTTGAACAGGAAAAAGTGCAAAGAACTTTTTCAAGCACTAATGAAACTAGTTTGGTTTTCGTTTCTGTTTCTGTTTCTGTTTCTGTTGGACTCGCAGCTCGGTTCTCAAATATGTGAGTGAGTGAGTGAGTGAGTGAGAGAGTTTATTGACGCACTTCCAGGCGCTGAGTCGCATAGTTAGTGCCTCGAAATGTGTTAAGTTGCCTCGTTTTGTATGCACAAAGGCAGCCAGCAGCAACAGCAACGGCAACGGGAACGGGAACGACAACTGTGAAACGGGACAAGAGACAAGGATTGGGATGCGGGTGAGGGCACAGCCGGCGGCAAATTGAAGCGTTTCAGCTTCAAAATAAACAACTTTGAAATGGCGCGCAATTTTACCCACTTACACAAGTGAATGTGTGTGCGTGAGTGTGGGTTCTGATGGTGTGTATGTGTATCTGTAAGATACTCTGTTGCTCGTTCTCTGTGTGTCGTTCGCTTGTATCTGATGTATTCAGTTGCGCTCTGGTCACGTACAAGATTGCTGGCCTGGCCCCAAATGGTTGTCGATGTTTATACCTTGGCTGGGGGTTCATTATGGACAATTCGCGCCCCTCGGTTACCCGATACTCGGGCGGCCAATAAACACGCCTGGACCCTGACATTAGTAGGTCAATGGTGGCCCAATGAAATACAATGAATAAGTGCACTTATTTCTTATGTACATACATACACACAAATATGTATATGTACATGCAATATGTATTGATTTCAAATTGTGTTTGTGCCATTGCAGGAATATTGTCTCCTCCGGGTCCGTTTCTGACGCCCAGTCCATCGCCATCGATCTCAGCTAGTCCACGCCTGCAACCATCACCATCGTTATCGCCATTCCCACAGGATGTGGTGCTCGTAGCCGGTGGCAACGCATTGAACGCCAACAGCAATCCACAGGAACACGTAAGTCGAATCAAATTTGGTTTAGTTATCGGGATAATTTATGCATAACCCATTAATCATTTTATCCCTTGCAGGAGCGCAAGGCGGCGACGCCTGGCAGGCGACAATCCATACATCAGTTCACAAATGGCAGTCCCAATGCCGGCACCGTTGTCTTTCAGCCGAGTCCCTCACAGTCGCCGGCCGCTGCCACCACCGTCATTGGCGTGACAGCTGGCGGTCTCATAGCCGCCGCAGCCGCTGCCAGTGGCCACAATAATGCAATCGGGACCGAGCTGAATGCCACGCTTGTCGGCTCCAATAACATACAACTGAACAAGGTACATTTTATTGAGTTGCACTGATAAGATAACATCCTTATCAAATTGGAACACTGATATCTGATAATGAAACAATTTACATTGCTTCAACGAATACCATTACAAAAGTGATGGAATGCATGTGCTGGAACTGCAAGTTCATAGATTTACTTGACAATTTGTTTTTAACTGCAGAATATTCTATATTCGCAAATGTTGATATAAAAATATTAATTATTGTTAAATTGAATTGTCGTTGCAGAAGGGCAACAAGCGAACTGGACAGCAGCAGCAGCAGCAGCAGCAGCAACAGCAACAGCAACTACAACAGCAGCAACTGCAACATCAGCAGCAGCAATTGCAGCAGCAAATCTTTAGCACCAGCGCAGCGGCCCCAACGTCGATCTGTTCGACAGTTGCCGGCGGCTATGGGCAATCGAATGCAACGGCAATCAGCACGCCCATTTCGTTTGCGACAGCAAATGTGGCTAGTAGCCCAAAAGGTCAAGCGAAAAAGGGCGCCAGTGCTGTGCTGAGCCAACAACAACAACAGCAACAACAACAGCAGCAGCAGCAACAGCAGCAGCAGCAGCAGCATCCACAACAGCAGCAGGCACAGTTCCAGCAATACCAGAGCAGTAGTCCGCTAATAGCAGACAGTCCTATACCCAGTCCCAGCAACGCGATTGCTGCTGCGGCCATAAAGCCGCCAACGCCACAGCCTCAGGCCGTACAGATGCTGCCGCAGCAGTTCACGATTGCCAGCGGGCCGCAGCAGCAGCAGGCGCCGCAGCATGTATTTCAGTTCATTCAGGGGCCGCAGGGTCAGATAATAGCCACCACGCAACAGTCCACACTACAGCAGCAACACTTGCAACAACAGCAGCAACAACAGCAGCAGCAACAAAACCAGCAGCCGAACCGCTTTACCAACAATGCAGCCATTGCGTTGTCCGCTGCTAATACGAAGGCAAGCAAGGCGCCGCAACAGATTCTTCCCAAGCCGCAGCAGGAACTGGTCGCCCAGCCGATGCAGCAGCTTCCCAAGAATAAGAGTATCACTAATGCCAACGCACAATCGCAGATCTCGCAGTCACCGCAGCCGCAACAGGCACAGCTCAGTGCTGCAGCCAGCAATGGCACCAGCCAGCAGCAACAGCAGCAGCAGCAGCAGCAGCAAATTTTGTTGCCTGCAACAGCAGCACAGCCGCAGCAACTGCTGCTGAATCAGATGCCCGTGCTGGTGCAGCAGAATCCGCAAGGTGTGCAATTGATATTGCGACCACCCACGCCCCAGCTAACGGCCACGCCCTCGCTGGTAATACAGAACTCGCGCGGGCAGCCGCAGCTGCAGCAGCAAGGACAACAGCAGCTGCTGCGCATTGTGGGCACCAATGGAGCCACTATGCAGCTGGCAGCGGCGACACCGACATTCATAGTGTCCTCGCAGGGCAATCTTATCCAGCAGACGGCTGCCGCCGGCCAGTTCCAGAGTGCGATCAAAAGCGGCACGCAGCTGAGCGGTCTGCATGCGGCACTGGCAGCGCAGACGCCACGATCTCAGCCGTTTACCACAACGGCCACCATCAACACCCAGCTGCTGGGCCAGAGCGTTGCGGCGCAGCTTCAGAATCTGCAGCTAGCTGCTGCGGCTGCTGCAAATGGTAACGGTATTACCCAGATTCAAATGCCGAATGGTCTGGCAGCCATTTCGCAGCTGCAACAAACCCTTGGCGGCGCGACCATCAATCTGAATCAGTTGAATGGTGCACATCTCCAGCAGATTGCCACTGCCTTTCAGACGCCGCAAGCACCACAGCAGTCGACAACAACGGGAGCAGCGAGTGGCAGCGGGAACAGTTCGACGGAGCTCTTTGCTCAATCCTCTCCAGCGCCAGTGCCGGTGGCGGTTACGCCAGAGCCAATGCGCCAGCCGACGGCACAGCAGCAGGCGGCCATGGCCACCATACAACTGCAGCATCAGCAGCAACAGCAACAGCAGGCGCAGATACAGCAGCTGCAGCAACAGTTGCAACAGACACAGACCCAGGTGCAGCAGGCGCAGCAGCAGCAGCAACAGAATCAGCAGACCACCGTTGAACCCAAAAAGAAGCCGCGGCAACGCAAAAAGAAACAACCGGCGGCGACGGCCGCGACGGCCGCGATGGCGGCAACGACCCAGCAAAAGATTGTAATACCTCCGACGACGACGCTTGTAACGACGCCAGCGCCGACGATTCCAACGGCGCCGGTGACAACGCTACCACGAACGCCCACGCCGCAGGCGCAGATACAGGTGGCGCGAGTGAAGTCGCCATCGCCACCTCCGACGCACATACAACGAGCCAGCAATGGCAAACTAGATCTCGGCGATGTGATGAAGTTCTGCGGCATCACGGAGGACGACGATGACGACGAAGACTACGGCATGGATGCAATCACAAGCTCTGCGCCAGCTCCACCAGCTGCACTAGCTGCACCAGCTGCTCTCAATGGCATCAGCAGCACAAACAATAGCCACCACCACCACCTCCAGCACCACCACAATGTTGAGGAATCACTGCCACCAGCACCACCGCCACAGCCTTTAAGCAACGGAGTAGCGGGAGCTGCTGTCAATGGAACACCAGCGCCCAGCTCCAACGATATCATGATCTCCATACCGAGCCAAAATGGCAGCGATGGGCTTCCCTTCACGCTGACCATACCGGCACCAGCGCCGGTCAACGAAGCCACCGAAATACCAAATATCCTCATTAAGATTGATCCAAGTGAAGGCGCGGCTGCAGCCGCCGTTGCCGCTGGAGCAACTGTACCACCGTATACGCTTTCAACGCCCCGCCTGCCGACCGCCGAGGAGATACAGAGGCAGGCCCAGCAGCATCTCGCCCAGCAAGCAGCTGCTGCAGCCGCGGCCGCTGCGGCAGGTGCCAAAATCTGCACCAGCATACAAGCCACAACGCCGGCGTCAACGATTAGCTTCAGCCTGGGCGGACAGGCCCAAACCATTGGCAGTGTCACCCTGCAGCCGGCCGCCATTCCGGCAAGCATAACGCTGGCCACGCCAACGACCACGACGACAGCCACCACGCCGAGTCCCACAGTAGCTGCAACGACGGCTGCGGTGAAGCCACGCCGCAAACCCGCCGTGCGTCGCAATACCAAGAAGCAAGACACGCTCCATAGCGTTAACAATGGCAATATCATCAACAATATTAATAGCACTATTAGCAGCACCATAAGCAACAGCAACGGCAACAGCAGCATTAACAACGGCAGCATTGTCACCAACAACACCAACATGGCCACCATGAGCAGCTGCGGCATCAGCAGCACCGTTAACACCATCACCCTGTCAACGCCTGTGAGCACCAGCAGTACGTGCACCTCCAGCATATTGCTGCCGCATGGCCTGGGACTGGCCACCAGCAGCAGCAGTACCTGCGTCAGCACCACCACAACGACAACTGTTCCCAGCCAGATTGGCAACATTCAGATATCGCAGGTGCAAAATCATCATCAGTCAGCGTTGCCCATCAGCAGCGCAGTGGAGAACAAGATTCAAATAATGCCCATTCTACCACCTGGAGCCACAGTCATGGGCGGCGCGGTGCCAGCGGCAACAACCACCGCAACGACAACAACAGTTGCTGCGCCGCAAACGCAGCTCGTGTTTCAATCAACCCCAGCGGCAACAACATCTGCGGCGGAGCCGGCCACAATAAAGTTGTCCGGCGATGGTCGCCAGATGCAATTGGTGACCATACCACAGGCCACACCACCGTCGACAGCGGCACCGTTGCAAGCTGTGACAACGGCAGGCGGAGCCACCATATTGCCGCCACAGCTGACGGGCATGCCGGGCAACGTCTCCATTTCGGTGGGTTCGCCGGCTTCAGCAGCAGCGCTTGTGCCCCAACTGACGGGCAGCTTAACCCTGGCCGTGTCGGAGCACTGCGAGCGACTCATCCTGCGCCATGATCCCAACACGCCGCAGGATCATCAATCGCAGCTAATACTCCAGGCGCTGCTCAAGGGTGCGCTGCCCAATGTGACGATCATCAATGAGCCGACACGCGTGGATGCCAATAAGGCACCTGAGCCAACGCCACCGCCTCTGCCAACACCACCACCACCACCCCAACAGCAGCAGCAGTTGCAGCTGCAGCAGCCGCAACCGTCGCCATTGCCTGTGGCAGCAACAGCAGCAACAATTCAGCAATCGGTTAAGCCAGCGACAACGGCCAAGACCGAACTCAAAGGTAAATAATGGCTTAAGGATCTGTGACTTTCTTCTTGCTAATTCCATTCTTGTCTATTTGCAGTTGTCAACAGCAGAAAGCTCTCCACGCCGGCCGCACTCGCTACCAATCTGCTGAGCAACAGCATCAGCAGCGTTCCCACCAGCACAAACAATGCAATGAAACCGCCGACCCTGCCTGCTAAGATTAACGAAACTTTAACCTTTCCGCCATTGCCGTCAACGCCGCAATCAATTGTACAGCAACAGCAGCAACCACAACAGGTGCAACAGCAACAGCAGCAGCAGCAACAGTTGCCGCAACAGCCGGCGGCAAGCAACGCCCAACGTTATGTGGCGCTGCCACCCATTGATCCCAGCACTCAGCAATTGTTTTGCCTGAACAGCGTCTCCAATCAGATTACAGCCATCAGCGCGGGTCAAACGACAGCATCGATTGGGCCCTCGGAACGATTGTTGATTGCTCCAGCTGGGATTAATGCGCAGCAGTTGGCACAGTGCCTGCAGCTGGGTCAGCTACACTTTAACGATGTGAATCCTCTACCACCGACACAGCAGCAGCAGCAGCAGCAGCAGCAACAGCAGCAGCAGCAACAGGCGACAGCGGCAACATTGCCCAATCCATTGCGTCCACAGCCGCCGCAACAGCAGATCGTGCATCCCATTCAGCCGATTAGCAATGGGCATGGTCTCAACCTGGGCTTGCCCATAAGTACCACAACGACTACGACGTTGACCACCAGCAGCAGCACCACAACGAATACCACCACGGTGACCAAACAGGTGGCCAATGTGGCGCCTATCATTGACCAGAGCAAGGCCAAGCTGGAGCCAGCCAAGGCCACTGGCGCAGGTGGCACAGTGACCACTGGATCCAGTACGGGGGCCGTGGCTAAAAAGAAGCCTGTGCGTAAGCCCAAAAATACGCCGACAGCAGTCGATATGGCCAGCTTGAAGAACGCCAGCGTGGTTAAGCCGATGCCCAAATTGGATCCGCTCTCGCAGAAACCCAACAACAATCCGGTGCAGATTGTGCAGCCGAATGTGGCAAGCGGCAAGCAGATGATTGTTGTCAGCTCCAGTGGCGGGCAGACATCCACAACAACAACGACTAACACAATGAGCAACAGCATACAACCCTTCCAGACAACAAGCGGCACCAAATTGGTGGGCGTGACAGCGCCCATGCAGCAACAGCAGCAGCTCCAGCCGCAGCCACAGCCGCAGCCACAGCCACAGCCGCTGGCGCAACCTCTAGGAGTGGCAGTCACTCTGCAGCAGTCGCAGCAGCCGCAGCAACAGCAACGCGGCAGCTTTAGCTTAACAACGACAACATCAACGCCTAGTGTGGTGGTCAGCAGCAGCAGCAGCAGCAGCAGCGGCGGCAGCAGCAGTGGAGTTGCAATTGCAGCGCCTGTTGTCACGCAGTTGCAGTTGCCATTGCCGGCACAGATACAGCAGCAGCAACAACAGCAGCCAAAACAACAACAACAACAACCACCGGCTCAGCAACCGCAACAATTGCCGCCGCAAAACACAATATCGCGCGTGCAAACGATTCAATTAACGCCTCAAATGCAGCAGGTGTTCCGGACGGTGCAAACGCAAATCCAGTTCCTTACGATTAAGCTGCAGAATAAAAGCTTCGCGCCCACGATGCCAATCTCAGCAGATGTTGATCCTGCAGCCATTGCCATGTACAACAAGCCGATGTCGGAGGGAGAAATCAATGTTGCGCTGCAGCGTTTGTTTGCAGACCAGCATCGCATCTTGGCTTCCGGCAAGGAGGTGCCGACGCCGGAGGGCATGATCCCAACGCCCAATGCGAATGGAAGCTTCAGCTTGATGCCACAGCAATTCCAGCAGGTGCAACAGCAACTACAACAGCAACAACAGCAGCTGCAACAGCAACAGCAACAGCAACAGCAAGCGCCGCAGTCGGCAGAAACTCTGAAAGCAAATGCTGGTGGTGTCATTTTGGCAAATGTGGTGCAGCCGAACAATCATTCTACCCCTAGTTCAGCGACAGCACAAGCACAAGCTAACAATGCGCCG